>CAXKVI010000006.1:28701555-28848066 GCA_964058755.1 Campiglossa producta | reverse complement strand
TTTTGTATCTTTTTTTTGTTTTTTTTTTCTTTTGTTTAGTTTACAATTTTAGTCAACTTAAATATCTAATTTCTTAGTATTAAGTAATCTTTGTTATGCCATATGGCATATCTTAAGATAAGGTAATTTTGATTTTATTCATTTTGATAAAGATTAAGAGTACATTTACACTGCATCACAAAACTATAAAGTTACGTGCATGTGTTTAAATTTAATGCTAAATTTATAATGATTAGTTTTGTATATGAAAATATTGGTATGCAAAAGTTTCGTTTATATACAAATATGTAATAAATCTGATTTTTGGTCAAATTTTTAATTTGTTTGTTTTTTTGGATTATATAATTCAAGTTTTAATCACAAATGTTTTGGTTTAGCTTTTAGCCAATAAGTCTTAAGTTTACGTCTTATAATTATAAATTGATATACATATTTCGAATATTTGGTTTTTTTTGCATAAAAATACGTTTCAACTAGTTCTGAGTTATTAATTAAGTATTTCAATTTTTAAATTTGTAGTTTTTGTAATTGTAAATAAAGCATAAGTTGCCTAAAGTTGGTTATTTATTGTACTTTTTGTACTCGATTTTTGTGAATAGTTTTTAATTTTTTCTTTTCTTTGTCAAAAACTTTTACATTTGTTCCATCTATTTCTTTAACTATATACGGCCCCTGATATATACTTGCATGTTTATCGTGCGGTTCATTTTGAATTAGAACCTTATCATTTACGTCAATTCTTGACGGACAGGCATGTTTGTCATATTAAACTTATTTTGAACTTTGTGTTTGTTTAAAAGTTCCTGTGCCAATAAGTGCGATTTTTGCATGCGATATTTCACTTCTTTCACATAATTCTCTACATCATAAATTGGATCGATTTTCGATTTTTGGAGTTCGTTAGGTAAAATTGGCTTTTTACCAAATACTAACTCAAAAGGTGTAAATTCGTTATCGAAAACGGTATTCGAAGTAGTATTGTGAAAGAATGTGAAATACTTCAAGTAAGTGTCCCAGTCTGACAACGTATCATTTAAATATGCACGCAAGTATTCGTTAAATACTCGATGATTTCGTTCGATTGAACCTAGCGTCATAGGCATGTTTGTCATATTAAACTTATTTTGAACTTTGTGTTTGTTTAAAAGTTCCTGTGCCAATAAGTGCGATTTTTGCATGCGATATTTCACTTCTTTCACATAATTCTCTACATCATAAATTGGATCGATTTTTGGAGTTCGTTAGGTAAAATTGGCTTTTTACCAAATACTAACTCAAAAGGTGTAAATTCGTTATCGAAAACGGTATTCGAAGTAGTATTGTGAAAGAATGTGAAATACTTCAAGTAAGTGTCCCAGTCTGACAACGTATCATTTAAATATGCACGCAAGTATTCGTTAAATACTCGATGATTTCGTTCGATTGAACCTAGCGTCTCATGTTTGATCTTTAAAAGTTTTGTCAGTTCTGAGAACAATTCGTTTTTATATTCGGTGCCTAGGTCAGATTTAATTGAATTCATTGGACCATATGTTAAAATAAATGACTCGAAAACTGCAGAAGCTATTGTTTTTGCACTTTTATCCGGAACCGCTACTGCTACTTGATATTTTGTCAAATCGCAAATCATGGTGACCTGCGATGACTCGATTCAGGCAACGGTCCTATAGTATCAATAACTACTATTTCAAATGGTTTACATGGAGTTGGCGGCCGCCGTGGTGTAGCGGTTAAGTGTTCGGCCTTCTACACCAAGTCGTGGCGGTTCGATGCCCGACAAAAGTAACATCAAAAATTATTTAGAAAAAAGAATTTTTCTAAACGGGGTCGCCCCTCGGCAGTAGTTTGGCAAACTCTCCGGGTGTATTTCTGCCATGAGAAGCTTCTCAGCAAAAAATTCATTTGCTTTGCAAGTGCCGTTCGGAGTCGGCAAAAAACTGTAGGTCCCGCCAACTTGTAGGAAAAACTCAAAAGCAACACACCACAAGTTGGAAAGAGAAGCTCGGCTAAAAATCTCGTTAGAGGTTATGATAACCTGTTGGTATATCGCCGCCATTAGTTTTTTTTTTTTTTTTTTTTTCGATTATTGACAGCTAGTCGCCTAGCTGAAATCGAATATCTGCTATTCGATTTTCAATAATCGAATACTAACGATTAAATCGGGTTCCCAGTTTTTACCCGGGTTAGGTTAGGTTCAAGTGGCTGCCGCAGAGGCACACCTAGGCCAGTATTAAAAGGCCCGTTGTGATACCCCCAACACTAGGAAAGTGAGTTCCGGGACCCTGCCATATGGAAAATCCCGATATTATCGGAATTCTCCACATAGCAGAATCCCGGGACTGACGTTCCTATACCGACACCGTTACTCCTTCTCGAACCATTTAGATGACTTGATGAAGGCCATCAGGTCCTTTATGTCCAGCTCCGTGACCTGGTGTAGGCTAACCAGGAAGGGAACTCCCAAAAAGCGCATTCTCGCGCCACTTAAAGCCGGGCAGTTGCAGATGAGGTGCTCCACCGTTTCCTCCCCCTCATCATGCTTACAACTCCAACAGCATCGTCGGTAGAGCACACCTAGTCTTTCTGCGTGCCTACCAATGAGGCAGTGCCCAGTTAATACGCCTATTAATATGGAGATTTCTCTTCTCCTTAGGGCATAAATTTGCCTTGATCTTTTATGATCCCATTTCGGCCAGGTTTCTTTGGATATCCGGCATCCTGGAGATTGCAGCAATCTTTCGTTGGCTTGGTGGAGTGTGTACTCCTTCAGCATAAGCTTGCATGTGGCAAACGGCATACCTAAGCGCTCTTTATCCCGAA
The DNA here is from genome assembly GCA_964058755.1 of Campiglossa producta. Lineage (NCBI taxonomy): Eukaryota > Metazoa > Arthropoda > Insecta > Diptera > Tephritidae > Campiglossa > Campiglossa producta. Next base: position 28,845,246 of record CAXKVI010000006.1, on the reverse strand, counting down.
GAACCTGCTTGGTCGTGCCCTGCCTCGCAAGTTCGTCTGCCCTACAATTTCCCTCAATGTCCCTATGCCCCGGGACCCATGTGAGGTTCACGCGATTCTGTTGGGCCATCTCTTGTAGAGATCGACGACAGCTGAGCGGCAGTTCAGAGTTGAACGAGTAAGAGCCAAGGGATTTGATGGCCGCCTGGCTGTCTCTGAATATAAAAATGTCCTGTCTGATAGTTATCGGCAGTAGCCACGGAGTCCATGATTGCTGAACATTCAGCCTGGAAGACACTGCAGTGATCAGGTAGTCTGGAGGAGAGCTCAAGGTTCAGATCCTTTGAATAAACCCCTCCTCCAACTCTGCCGTCTAACTTCGAGCTATCAGTATAAATGGAAGTGCCGCCATGAGTGGCGGGACTCCGATCCGTGCTCTCCTATTCTTCCCTGCTGGGAATGTTGATTTTAAAACCGCTATCTCCGACTGTTGTGGTCGCACAACGATCTGTGCTCAGCGGAAGAAAGTTATAGAATCCCAAAATACTGGCGTGTCCAGTAGTGCTTGCGCCCTAGCCGGACGTTTCCCTTAGACGCAGAGCCGATGCTGCTGCTATCCGGTGCCCTTCCAGATCGAGTGGCACAATGCCAAGAATGGCCTGGAGTGCTTCATTGGGCGTTGTTCATAACGCACCGCTTATACACTATATATGTTGTTTAATTCAAGTCGATATGTACCGAGGTACCCGGGTACCACGGGTGTACACTAGTGTAAGTTTTTTTCTGTGAACACACAACGGTTAATCGCAAAATATATCGCTAATAACTCTAACTCAATAATCGGTTTCTTTTGCTCTGCATTATTAAAAGATTTGGACGCAAAACAAATGGGTAAATCGTTATCTTCGTGAATCTGACTCAAAATAGCGCCACAACCTGCTTTAGATGCATCGACCGTAATTATAAACTGTTTTTTGAAATCTGGATACTGTAATAACTGTGGTGACATTAAAGAGGATTTTAAGGATTGAAATGCGTTTTCACAAGCACTGTCCCAAATAAAATCTACCTTTTTCCTATTCATGCGATTTAAAGGTGCTGCCAAAGAAGCAAAATTAGGTATAAACCTTCGATAATAGTTTGCAAACGCTACAACGCGTCGAACAGCGTCTTTGTCGGTTGGGTTTGTATACTTTTTGATTGCTTCGATTTTTGACGAATCTGGCAACAAACCCTTTGTCGAACATTTATGACCCAAAAAGGTGACTTCTGGTCTGAAAAAATGACATTTATTAGGATTTAATTTAAGGTTGAACTTTCTACATGTGCTGAAAACTTGAGACAGATTTTTAATGTGATGTTTTTCGCTACATCCAATAACTATAATGTCATCCACGTACAACAAAGCTACGTTAGGCGGAATGCCTGAACGTCATCATTCGTGAGAACGAGTTCGGTGCAAAGTTTAACCCAAAAGGTAATACTTTCCATCTAAATGATCCACGGTCAGTGCTAAAAGAGGTTATGTCGCGCGAGTCGGGATGAAGAGTTATTTGGTGGAAACCAAAAAACAAATCAAGTGTTGAAAAATATTTTGCACGGCCAAGATTATCAAGGATAACATCAACTCTAGCGAGCGGAAATTTGTCAGCTATTAGTTTTTTGTTTACTGCGCGAAAGTCTAAGCACATTCTATATGCTTTTTCGCTGTTTGCATCTTTCTTTGGCACAATGATAAGCGGACTATTATAATTGGAAAAACTTTCTTCGATTAAATCGTTTTGCAATAATTTACTAACTTGATTGTTTATTTCATCGCGTTGAGAGTGTGGAAGGCGATAGTTTTTAATATACACAGGCGTTGTGTCTGAAATTCGAAATCTTATTTTGTGTTATTTTATTATTGTTAAGCGCAAAAATATCAGAATACTCTAAACATAAATCAAGCAAATCTCTTTCTGCATATTTAGGTATTTGATTTTGTAAAATTTGTTTTAACTCGATTGTCGGTTTTGTTGATTTTGTAAACGTTATATTTAGATAATTTTTCTGTACGAATGTTGCAACTTTTTATGTATTTAATTGAATTTGTGGTATTTATAACTTTTAAAGCTGGATTTTCGGTATCGATAATGCATCTAGCTGTAAAAACGCCTTCGGCTATTTCTTGTGAGTCCACGAAAAGTGGTTTGGTTGACTTTTCTAAATCAAAAATGCGGAAAACTTCGCATCTTGGCGGAACAACACAAGAGTCGGTTTCCGTTCCGCGAAGGATTGGAAGTGAGACCTGTTCACCGTTTAACCAAAAAGAAATACTATTTGTCGCGTAGCTAATTTCGCTTTGATTTCGTTTCAAAAAGTCTTTACCTAATATTCCATCCGAAAGTAGAGACTACATCAGCTGTAACTCCAGTAATAGTAATTATATTAATTGATAAATTTTTGTTAATGCATCAAATTTTAATTAGTGAGATGTCGGCTTGAGTGTCGACTAAAAAGGTGAAACATTTGCTAGATCCGGTTAAGTTTAATTGGATAAAGTCAGAGAAATTTAGATTTAAACAATAAATTGTTTTTGGAGAAAAATTTTTGGAAGAATCAGTTAATCGTAAATCTCTTGATCTCCCAGTGTTCGCTCCTGAGGGGCATCAGCGTTTAAATTACGCACGTTTGCGTTTTTATTACTCCTAGGAAAGAAAGTTTTGACGCTGATTGGCACGGTTTGAATTGTTAAAGTTACTGTAATTTGGCCTATTTTGTCTATAACCATTAACATTACGACTATTTGATTGGAAAGCTACGACCCCGATTGCCACCTTGAAAACTTCGAAAATTGCTGTTACCGCGCGACCTAAAAGCAAGTACTTGCCGTTCCTTAACTTCATTAGCCCGCCGTTACTCGCGCGGGGTGTAAATTGCACCCCAACACTATTAATTACCGTCATACATTTTTTTCTGGTTGTACCAGGGCCGCAATTTTTCTAATAGCTGAGTATATTAACACACATTATTAGTAGGTCAATGCTGATTAGTTTCAGTTTTACCGTTTAGCTAAACGGAGCATCTAAATTTCAATTGGGGTGTCTGTTGCACCCCGCGAGTAAACGCGTAAAAAAAGTGTGAGCCACTAAAAGGATCAGGCAGGAACATCACAACTGATAACTGGTACACAAGTATCCCATTAGCAAATAAATTGCTAAATGAAAAGCTATCTTTGGTTGGAACCCTCAAAAAAAAACAAAAGAGAGATACCTGATTGCTTTAAAACCAAGCGAGGCATGGGCACAATTTTGTTCGGCTTCCATGCTACAAGTCCCATGACACTAACAGGATACTGGCCTAAAAAAAACAAAAATGTATTAGTAGAAAATTTTTCATGGACTATTTGACCGATCGAATTATTTATTTTCTTAAATTATTCTATTTTTTGTTATTAACGAACAAACTGAGCAACAACTCACACACAAACAATACCAGCTACCGTGATTGCAATTTCGTTCTTGCTTAAGGAACTAGACGTACGGCTTTGTATTTGTTGTTAGAAATTTTTCATTTTTCCCTTTATAGTGGTCATTGAACCGAGGAGAAATTAGGAATTTCTAACCGCAGCGTGTCATACTAGTTACACCAACACTGCTTGTTTGATTTCGTGGGATAATTGCTACTATGTTCGCTATAAAGGGAAAAATGAAAAATTTCTAACAACAAATACAAAGCCGTACGTCTAGTTCCTTAAGCAAGAACGAAATTGCAATCACGGTAGCTGGTATTGTTTGTTTGTGAGTTGTTGCTCAGTTTGTTCGTTAATAACAAAAAATAGAATAATTTAAGAAAATAAATTATTCGATCGGTCAAATAGTCCATGAAAAATTTTCTTCTGTACAATAACATGACCATAACATCAAAGCTTTCAAAAATGTATTAGTTTTGTCAACTATGCACAGTAATAGTGACACTATTATTGAATTGCAACAGGGATATAAAAAACCGGAAACTATTTTGTTCTACAACATGACAAAAGGCGGTGTAGACGTTGTTGATCAGATGTGTGGGACCTACGATGTAGCCAGGATAAGCTTTCGATGGCCTGTAAAAGTATTTTATCATATAATCAATACATCTGGCATTAATGCGCAAGTAGTTTTTTCAAGTAATTGCCCTAACAAGAATATAAGCCGTTCTCAGTTCTTGGAAGAAATCGGATTGTCTCTTATTCACGATCATCAGCTGGCAAGATCGAAATTGCCATCTTTACCCAAAAATTTAAAAAGGTTATTAGATGCTTCCACGTCTGATACTAACTCAGATTCGGAAAACAATCAAAAAAAGGTGAGGTGTTCTGTGTGTGCCCGTTCAAAGGACATAAAAGTCAAAACTAAATGTGATTTTTGCCAAAAATATATGTGTAAGAACCATATGTGCAATATCTGCAAAGATTGCACTACCTTGGGGTGAGTTACCGTTCTACTTCTTTTTATTAATAAATAATTTATGTTCATTATTATTACTTGCTAAGAAGGCGAAAATCAGTTAATTTTTCACTCAGTTGAGTTTTTATAAAATGAAGTCTTATTTCTTAATTTTTTGTACCTTGTTTTTTGTCTAAAATTGTTCAATAAAAATCAATACTTATTTATTAAAAACATATTAATTCGTATTTTCGTGATCTTATATACAACATGTATTTGTTATCGATCCGTAAGTTTTCACAATTCCAAGAAATAGTACATTTTAGCTTGGGGTGTATATGACACCCCGCGAGTAACGACGTCCTAAAATAAGTGCGCGAGTAACGGCGGGTTAGACAGTTCAAATATTAATTTTGCTACGACATCTTTGGAATCAGTAAATGAAGTAGAAGCGAGAATTGACTTAACAAGGCTTGACTTTGCGTTCAACCGGCAAACCTTTATAGTTTGCTCAACCGCTATTTCATGCGCTTTCGTTTGGGTTATACCCTCTAGAATTAACGAACGCTCTAACGAGTCAGCCATTCCCTCAATACGTCTAGCAAAATCAGTGTAGTTGTTGTTATTTACTTGTAACGCGGCAATTTTTCCAGCAACAACTTTCGAGTTGTCTGGTTTGATCCGATTTCTCAAGGCAACTTTTATGTCGTAGGGATCGCTTCGCGAGCTTTGCCCTCGAGTTTAGATTTTACAAATTAAATAAAAGTGTCGTTTAGACTATCATCGCTTAACCCTAGAACACACACCCAGAAAATACCACGAAAAGACACACCCGGGATACGTTTGTACCCGGGACCTTATTTTGCGGGTTTTTTAATGCTTATTCAACCGATTTCTATGATTTTTTTTGAAATGTATATTTTAATATATAACAAGTATTTTGTCTTTTGTTTCATTCGAATATTCCTACTGGTTCCAGCGATATGGGCAAATAAAGTCAGGACATGCAACAGTGGATTTTTGTTTTTGTTGTTGTCCTGATAAATGCAAAACAAAATAATATAATTTATAATAATATACTTGTAGAGTAACAACGAATACACATTTTGGCTTTTATTTCATTGAAATATTCTACCTGGTTCAAAAGATATGTGCAAAAAGGTCGCGCAAGGTATGGGTACGTAGGTAGCAAATACACTGGTATAACTGGGTTTTGTATTTTATATGCAGCTGCAAGGGTTGTTTTCACACGAGGTGTTGTTATAAATGCTGCCTGTTGATATTTTCATTATTGTTTTGGTGCTCAAAAGTGTAAGAAGTAAAAATATAAGTGAAAATAAATATAACTGAAACTATAAATAACTGGATACGAAATGGCTTCAAGAAGAAACGAATATTTATCAAGTGCAGCATATAGAAGGTAAAAAATGTAAAATAAGCAACTATGTAAACATATAATAATTTTTTTTATTATGCAGGCTAACTGAGGAACAGCGAGAATCATATATACAATCTTTATTTGATGAAATTTGTGACGATGACGCTCCCTATGATTTTGACTCAGAAGATAAAGAAGAAATTCAAATCAATGACATTGAAATTGATGATGACGATGCTGAAGTTTCGGAAAGTGCCGCAGAAGTATTACCTGATTATTCGGACTATGAGGTTGATGAAGAAGACGATGAAGAAGAAGAAGTAGAAGAAAATAATGAATTACCTGCTAGTGACGAAAAATTTTTTGCACGTGATGGTACTGAGTGGATGAAAGAACCAAATGTAAGTCGTGAAGTACTCAGACAAAATATTATAAGAGAACGTTCTGGACCAGCTAGATGCACTGAAATGTTGTCAATAGAGCAAACATTCAAATGTTTCATGAACGTTCAAATGGCTGATATAATTATGCGGCACACAAATAAGTTAGCAAAAGAAACGTATGATGCTTACAACAATGCGCATCCAAACACAACTCCTAAGTCATGGACGCCTTGTTACGTAGCTGGTAGTTTGTTTGGTGAGGAGTGGTGGCAAGCAGGTATGCTTGCATCCCAGGCTAGCTCGTCAGCGTGGGGCGGGGTACTTTCCACCACCCTCACCTACAGCCACATGAACAAAAAGAGGGTTCATACCTGCATGTGAAAAAAAAAGGTTAAACATAAAGGTACCAAAAGGGCATAGGTGAGAACGGTCTAGGTCGCTAAAGAAAAGGAGAGATAAATAGATAAAGTAGAGGCCTGTCCTGTCAGGTGGAGTCTTCCCACCCGTTTCCGCGCAACTTGCGCGAAACCATGGGCACTGTGCTGACTCCTAATTACTTACAGTGCCCCCAAACCTGACTCAAGTCTATCTGTCAGTCACTTAGTCATTTTCCCTAACACTCACCTTCACATATCCGTTCGCGCGCAAGCGCAGCACCCACACCAAAATTAAGTATTCAGCCCTGCATCTTAGCAACAAGACACCTTATTTCAACCATTCATTATAACTTTATTTAGTATAACAATTAGTATAGTGGACCTATATCTATCCCTAGTCTATTTTATCCTAAACTTCAAATTTCACTCAAATTCCAACTTTCTTCTTATATATAGGTACTTAGGTACAGGTGTATCTAGCTGTGTATCTAGTCTTATAGTCTAGCAAAAAAAAGGTAAAAAAAAAAATATAAAGCAAAATTACAAATAAAAAAACTTATCCTCAAACTTACAATAAATGATTCTAAACTAATCTCATCACGCATGTAATTCAAAAAAAAAAAAATGTAACAAAAATTCGAAAAAAAATTTTTAAGAAAAGTTAAAATTCTACGACGCTCTAATGATGTTCTTGTGATCAGCTGTTCGGTGTCCCACTGACCCAGTTTTAAATTTCGAGTTCAACGACCCAGATATAAAAAAAAATGTGTATTTATGTAGGCAAAAAAAAATAAGCATCAAACGAGCTGAGAGAGTTGTGTGATTTTGTGCGTGTGATTAAGTGTTTTTAGGATCGTTATGTATGTACATATATTTCTTCGTTTTTCTTTTGTCACTAATCCCTCTTATCTACCTTGGGAGTAGGGTGGGATTAGGTTCTCAATATACGTACATACATCCGCACATACATGCAAGTGTCAAATCAAGAGTATTTAATCTTCACTTACCAAGTCACTCAATCCAATGGCGCCACCGTAGAGTACCTGTGCTGAAAAGAAAAAAACTCAAATGCATATATGCTCCCACCCACCGATCATGCGCACAATGATCGCTCTCTAAGCAATGCTCAGCCAGATCACTCGCTTGTGATCTTGGCTTTCATGCGAATATTTTAGTTGGGTCAAAGTTATCACCGCGGTCGTAGTGGACTCGCAATTGGTTGGCCAAAGTTTAATGACGGCACTCTACTCTAGTTCTAAACCCCTATATCCCGATAGGGTGGAGAGGCTGGGTATCGACCGGGTAACTAACTTTACCTCCTATCGTGTAAATTTGCCAAAGTTACTAAGTTGAAAAAACGTGGGTGGAATGGTAGGTTGCACCAAACTAACCAAAAAAAACAAAAAAAAACGCATAGGAAGCATAATCGAATTAACGAAGAATGGAAAGAAAAAAAACTACAAAACCTAACGAAAAATTGGTGATTAATAATATGGAAAATTAAATGAAAAGATTATTAAACAGGAAGAAATGTGAAGAAGAGAAATGAACAAAATAAGTAAACCAAAAAAATTATGATAAAAAAAAAATTGGAAACTGAAATAGGAAAATCGGTACAGGGTCGGGAAACTAATAAGAAAAACTCAAACAATCAATGTTGTGTAAACGAAACTAAAATCTCCAACCCCGAATTCTGCGCAGCCAAAAATGCCCCTAATGCCTGACGCCTCTTGACCCAACTCTTCAACCCTAACTCAGGCTTACGGCCCTAAGTGCGATAGCCAGATATTTACAAAACTAAGAAAACCAAACGTTAAAAAAATTATGAAAATAATAAAACTTAATATAAAACAGCTCCTTGCGTCTCGACCCTGGTATGTGGCATGCGGTGTATTTGGTGTACGCGTTCTTGTGGTGTTCTATTGATGATGTTGTTGCTGCTGGTGTCGTTGTTGTTGTTGTTGCTGGCCTCCTGGCCGTATAACATAGCTTTTTGTTAACCAGCTCCCGAATCTTGTTTGTTGTTGTGTGATTAGGTATGGTGATGTCTGTGCTGTATCGCCGTGTTATTTTAGTGCCGTGTATCTGGTGGACTTGTGGGTGTAAAGTTGATAGAGTTGCAGTTGCGTGTCATGCAATTTCCCAGTGTCTCGGTGTTGTTGTGGTGACGATGAATGGTTGTTGTGTGTTGTTTTTAGGTTAGGTTAATCGTTCCTTCCAGCTCCTGAATTGTGTATGTTTTAGTCTTGTGGTGTGTCGAGCGGTTGTTCAGTGTCTCTTTGTTGTTGTTCTGATGTGTGCTAATTGGACGTGTTATCCGTTCCTTGGGCGTTGCGCCGCCAAAATCCTGTACCCTGGAGGTACTCCCGGTGGTAATGCAACCTGAATCCAGACAAAAAAAGGAAAAGCAAATTTAAGTAAAAATTTAAGGTTGTAGGAGGGGGTTTATTACGGGAAAAGGACAAGGGAAGCATATTTAAACATACATAAGTATGTTCTTTTGTTTGCTTGGCCGTAGCTGCACATACACACAACTATCTGTGTGTCGATGCAGCTACGTGCATGCAATTTTGCTTTTTGGCTTGCCAGGGAGATTGGCCATGAAATACAACCAACCTCGCCGCAGAGCGTGCCAGGGAATACATAATGGGGAAACAGACAACTTACCGGGACTTTCCTGGGGTTTAGGTATACAACAGAGGTTGCTGGTCGGGCCCGTTCCTGGCCGTGTTGGTTTAAAATTTAAAAATGTTTGCCGCGAACTTGATTTGACTTTGCGCGGTTTAAAGCTCGATTTAAAAATCCGCGCACTTCACTTCACTGCTTCACTTGACTTGCTTAGTTAGCTACACTCACTTCAGGGCACAGTTTTAACGCAACTTTCCCCGTTAACTACCTCGGCACCCCTTTTATACCTTCCGCCGTGGTAAGAAAAGCTACCTTTTGGGGAAAGTTTCCATATAGGCATACAACTAAGTATTCGTTTTTCCCGCATTCTCAAATACACACTCATACATTCACACCAGGTACTAATATGGTCCTTTCTTTCTAACATAGATATAATGTTGCTAGCGTTCAGCAACATTGCCTCTGTTACCGTGCCTGTTGCTAACAGCAAACATCAATGCTATCTACAGCAGTAACACAAGCAATGTTGATGAAGCCCAGCTGCACTATATCCATGTTAGATACTTAGTTACCATTGCGATATGTTGCCAGCATGGTGAAAGACTGTCGTTACAGGCTCGCAACCGCCGATGGTGCCTGCACTATGGAGCGTGTGCGCAAAACAAAGTTTCAACGCAGCCTATCACTCACAATCTCCTTACGCCCAACGTGTGGCCTCGACCCATGACTCAATGCCGGGCTTATTCTATCTGTTGCACATGTATGATACTACTTATAAACTAAAACACTGGGCTATTTCTACTCCTTATCTACTACTTATACTAAATCACTGGGGATGCAGATACTCTAAGTATCTACGAGATAGGAATAAAATATCACAGGTAGAAAGCTAAAACTAAATTAATAAAATATCACAGTATTAGGCATTAGTCAAGTAAATAGATAAATAATAATAAATGCAAAAATAATCAAAATAAGGAAATTAATTCATATTTCCGTTAGTAAAAAAAATTTAAAAAGTCAAATAATAATAATTGCGTACGTCAGTTAGTAAAAAAAAAAATACAAAAATAAATAACGAAATAAATAAAGAAAAGAATTGTTAATAATTACATGGTCAATAACTAAACAGTTAACAACATGAACAAACAATGATGAATACATGCATGTAGCGAAACAAACAACATGAAGGACTAACAAAACGAAAAACATGTACATATCTATTTTGCAAAAATATCTTTAGCGTGGTAAACGCCGATCTTTTTCCCATTGCTATCGCCAAGTTCGTACATAGAGTTTCCGATGACCTTTAGGACTATGCACTTCACTTGTCTTGGTGCTAACTTGGCGTTGTAATTTTCTATTTGGGAGCTTTGTTTAAAATTTCGGCGATATACCACTTGTCCTATTTGGAACCTGACATCTCTACTTCTTGTGTCATAAGCTTTTCTACTCTTTTCATGGGCTAACTTCAGCTCTTTCATAATCTTGTTTCGTAAAAGTTGTAGCTTGTCATTCGTATCTACCACTTCAACATCGCTATCTGTTAATGCGCCTAACTTTCGGTATAGCTCATATGATGCAGCATGCTGTATCATAGGCATACCGAAAGTGGCATAGTACGGTGACATGTTAATGGCCGAATGTGCAACGCTGCGGAGGGCAAATGCGGCATCAGTGACGTACTTGTCCCAGTTTTTCTGATTATCCTTTATGAAGGATCGGATGATTTGTAGAACAGATCGATTTACCCTCTCCGCAGCGTTACCCTGAGGCGAATAAAATGCCGTTCTTATGTGTTTTGTGCCATACTTTTCTAAGAAGTCTTCGAATATTTCAGATACGAATTGTTTTCCGTTATCCGAGTGAACATATTCGGGCACACCGAATATGTGGAAAACATCTCTTTCCAAAAACTTAATTACAGCAGCTGAAGTTGCCTTTCTCATTGGTTCCAAGAATACAAATTTTGTTAAATGGTCTAAACACACAAAGACATACACATTACCATCACTACTACGAGGATAAGGACCCATAAAATCAATAAAAAGACGTTGGAAAGGTCGTTCGGTAAGCTTTTGCTTTCCCATTAGTGGTTGTTTAAATACATTTTGTGTCTTATTTGTCTTGCAGATTTCGCAATCTTTAACATGTGCGCACACATCAGATACCATGCCTGGCCAATAATATTTCTGACGTAGTCGGGATAGGGTCTTATGTATAATTCAAAAAAAAAAAATGTAACAAAAATTCGAAAAAAAATTTTTAAGAAAAGTTAAAAATCTACGACGCTCTAATGATGTTCTTGTGATCAGCTGTTCGGTGTCCCACTGACCCAGTTTTAAATTTCGAGTTCAACGACCCAGATATAAAAAAAAATGTGTATTTATGTAGGCAAAAAAAAATAAGCATCAAACGAGCTGAGAGAGTTGTGTGATTTTGTGCGTGTGATTAAGTGTTTTTAGGATCGTTATGTATGTACATATATTTCTTCGTTTTTCTTTTGTCACTAATCCCTCTTATCTACCTTGGGAGTAGGGTGGGATTAGGTTCTCAATATACGTACATACATCCGCACATACATGCAAGTGTCAAATCAAGAGTATTTAATCTTCACTTACCAAGTCACTCAATCCAATGGCGCCACCGTAGAGTACCTGTGCTGAAAAGAAAAAAACTCAAATGCATATATGCTCCCACCCACCGATCATGCGCACAATGATCGCTCTCTAAGCAATGCTCAGCCATATCACTCGCTTGTGATCTTGGCTTTCATGCGAATATTTTAGTTGGGTCAAAGTTATCACCGCGGTCGTAGTGGACTCGCAATTGGTTGGCCAAAGTTTAATGACGGCACTCTACTCTAGTTCTAAACCCCTATATCCCGATAGGGTGGAGAGGCTGGGTATCGACCGGGTAACTAACTTTACCTCCTATCGTGTAAATTTGCCAAAGTTACTAAGTTGAAAAAACGTGGGTGGAATGGTAGGTTGCACCAAACTAACCAAAAAAAACAAAAAAAAACGCATAGGAAGCATAATCGAATTAACGAAGAATGGAAAGAAAAAAAACTACAAAACCTAACGAAAAATTGGTGATTAATAATATGGAAAATTAAATGAAAAGATTATTAAACAGGAAGAAATGTGAAGAAGAGAAATGAACAAAATAAGTAAACCAAAAAAATTATGATAAAAAAAAAAATTGGAAACTGAAATAGGAAAATCGGTACAGGGTCGGGAAACTAATAAGAAAAACTCAAACAATCAATGTTGTGTAAACGAAACTAAAATCTCCAACCCCGAATTCTGCGCAGCCAAAAATGCCCCTAATGCCTGACGCCTCTTGACCCAACTCTTCAACCCTAACTCAGGCTTACGGCCCTAAGTGCGATAGCCAGATATTTACAAAACTAAGAAAACCAAACGTTAAAAAAATTATGAAAATAATAAAACTTAATATAAAACAGCTCCTTGCGTCTCGACCCTGGTATGTGGCATGCGGTGTATTTGGTGTACGCGTTCTTGTGGTGTTCTATTGATGATGTTGTTGCTGCTGGTGTCGTTGTTGTTGTTGTTGCTGGCCTCCTGGCCGTATAACATAGCTTTTTGTTAACCAGCTCCCGAATCTTGTTTGTTGTTGTGTGATTAGGTATGGTGATGTCTGTGCTGTATCGCCGTGTTATTTTAGTGCCGTGTATCTGGTGGACTTGGGGGTGTAAAGTTGATAGAGTTGCAGTTGCGTGTCATGCAATTTCCCAGTGTCTCGGTGTTGTTGTGGTGACGATGAATGGTTGTTGTGTGTTGTTTTTAGGTTAGGTTAATCGTTCCTTCCAGCTCCTGAATTGTGTATGTTTTAGTCTTGTGGTGTGTCGAGCGGTTGTTCAGTGTCTCTTTGTTGTTGTTCTGATGTGTGCTAATTGGACGTGTTATCCGTTCCTTGGGCGTTGCGCCGCCAAAATCCTGTACCCTGGAGGTACTCCCGGTGGTAATGCAACCTGAATCCAGACAAAAAAAGGAAAAGCAAATTTAAGTAAAAATTTAAGGTTGTAGGAGGGGGTTTATTACGGGAAAAGGACAAGGGAAGCATATTTAAACATACATAAGTATGTTCTTTTGTTTGCTTGGCCGTAGCTGCACATACACACAACTATCTGTGTGTCGATGCAGCTACGTGCATGCAATTTTGCTTTTTGGCTTGCCAGGGAGATTGGCCATGAAATACAACCAACCTCGCCGCAGAGCGTGCCAGGGAATACATAATGGGGAAACAGACAACTTACCGGGACTTTCCTGGGGTTTAGGTATACAACAGAGGTTGCTGGTCGGGCCCGTTCCTGGCCGTGTTGGTTTAAAATTTAAAAATGTTTGCCGCGAACTTGATTTGACTTTGCGCGGTTTAAAGCTCGATTTAAAAATCCGCGCACTTCACTTCACTGCTTCACTTGACTTGCTTAGTTAGCTACACTCACTTCAGGGCACAGTTTTAACGCAACTTTCCCCGTTAACTACCTCGGCACCCCTTTTATACCTTCCGCCGTGGTAAGAAAAGCTACCTTTTGGGGAAAGTTTCCATATAGGCATACAACTAAGTATTCGTTTTTCCCGCATTCTCAAATACACACTCATACATTCACACCAGGTACTAATATGGTCCTTTCTTTCTAACATAGATATAATGTTGCTAGCGTTCAGCAACATTGCCTCTGTTACCGTGCCTGTTGCTAACAGCAAACATCAATGCTATCTACAGCAGTAACACAAGCAATGTTGATGAAGCCCAGCTGCACTATATCCATGTTAGATACTTAGTTACCATTGCGATATGTTGCCAGCATGGTGAAAGACTGTCGTTACAGGCTCGCAACCGCCGATGGTGCCTGCACTATGGAGCGTGTGCGCAAAACAAAGTTTCAACGCAGCCTATCACTCACAATCTCCTTACGCCCAACGTGTGGCCTCGACCCATGACTCAATGCCGGGCTTATTCTATCTGTTGCACATGTATGATACTACTTATAAACTAAAACACTGGGCTATTTCTACTCCTTATCTACTACTTATACTAAATCACTGGGGATGCAGATACTCTAAGTATCTACGAGATAGGAATAAAATATCACAGGTAGAAAGCTAAAACTAAATTAATAAAATATCACAGTATTAGGCATTAGTCAAGTAAATAGATAAATAATAATAAATGCAAAAATAATCAAAATAAGGAAATTAATTTCCGTTAGTAAAAAAAATTTAAAAAGTCAAATAATAATAATTGCGTACGTCAGTTAGTAAAAAAAAAAATACAAAAATAAATAACGAAATAAATAAAGAAAAGAATTGTTAATAATTACATGGTCAATAACTAAACAGTTAACAACATGAACAAACAATGATGAATACATGCATGTAGCGAAACAAACAACATGAAGGACTAACAAAACGAAAAACATGTACATATCTATTTTGCAAAAATATCTTTAGCGTGGTAAACGCCGATCTTTTTCCCATTGCTATCGCCAAGTTCGTACATAGAGTTTCCGATGACCTTTAGGACTATGCACTTCACTTGTCTTGGTGCTAACTTGGCGTTGTAATTTTCTATTTGGGAGCTTTGTTTAAAATTTCGGCGATATACCACTTGTCCTATTTGGAACCTGACATCTCTACTTCTTGTGTCATAAGCTTTTCTACTCTTTTCATGGGCTAACTTCAGCTCTTTCATAATCTTGTTTCGTAAAAGTTGTAGCTTGTCATTCGTATCTACCACTTCAACATCGCTATCTGTTAATGCGCCTAACTTTCGGTATAGCTCATATGATGCAGCATGCTGTATCATAGGCATACCGAAAGTGGCATAGTACGGTGACATGTTAATGGCCGAATGTGCAACGCTGCGGAGGGCAAATGCGGCATCAGTGACGTACTTGTCCCAGTTTTTCTGATTATCCTTTATGAAGGATCGGATGATTTGTAGAACAGATCGATTTACCCTCTCCGCAGCGTTACCCTGAGGCGAATAAAATGCCGTTCTTATGTGTTTTGTGCCATACTTTTCTAAGAAGTCTTTGAATATTTCAGATACGAATTGTTTTCCGTTATCCGAGTGAACATATTCGGGCACACCGAATATGTGGAAAACATCTCTTTCCAAAAACTTAATTACAGCAGCTGAAGTTGCCTTTCTCATTGGTTCCAAGAATACAAATTTTGTTAAATGGTCTAAACACACAAAGACATACACATTACCATCACTACTACGAGGATAAGGACCCATAAAATCAATAAAAAGACGTTGGAAAGGTCGTTCGGTAAGCTTTTGCTTTCCCATTAGTGGTTGTTTAAATACATTTTGTGTCTTATTTGTCTTGCAGATTTCGCAATCTTTAACATGTGCGCACACATCAGATACCATGCCTGGCCAATAATATTTCTGACGTAGTCGGGATAGGGTCTTATGTATGCCACCATGGCCAGCAGAAGGTGAGCCGTGAGACATTTGCACAAGCCCCGGTCGCAATTCCGACGGAACCCAAAGCTTCCAGGTCTGGTCCGCTAGAAGATCGTCCCCCCTGTCAAATTGCGTCCGTTTGTAAACATAACCGTCCGATAGACATAGGTCGGGGAGCTTTTCTTGATTTTCGGTCACCGATTTTCGAAGCTCTTTGTACTCCTCCGACTCAAAGTACGGTGACTCAAGGCATATGTCTATCTCACGGTCGTTTGTCAGTATCTCGTCCATATGCATTCTCGACAGTGTGTCGGGAACCACGTTCTGCGCACCTTTTCTATGTTCGATGTAAGACACCGAGCGACTTTTTCCAACAAACACATATGAGACTCAAAATCTATAGAACAAACTAACAAATCGTCAAGATAAACAAATACACATTCACGTAAAGCGGCCGGAATGACCTTGTCCATAAGACGACACATTCGTTGTGCTGCATTGCACAACCCGAAAGGTATCACAGTAAATTGGTACAGGGGTCGGCCTGGGACAGTGAAGGCTGTCTTCTCGCGTGATTTGGGGTCAAGGGGAATCTGCCAGAAAGCGTCTTTTAGATCAATTGCGGAGATATATCTAGTGTTTTGTAAGCGGCTTAAAATTCCATCAATATGGGCTAAGGGGTATGCATCCTTAATCGTCCTTTCATTCACTTTTCTTGCGTCCAAACATAACCGATTCTTTGTTCCTTTGATCACCAGTGAAACTGGTGAGTTCCAGCTGCTGTTGGACTCCTCGATCACTCCCATGCTCAGCATACGGTCCAGCTCTGCTTAAATAAGTTTTTGGATGGCAGGTGAAATGGGGTAGTGACGTTGCTTTACTGGCAGATTCTCGTCGACCACCTCGATGACATGCTCTTCCTTGTCCGTTCGGCCTAACCCTAATACCGCAAAGGACGGAAATTGTGCTTTTACACAGCGTTATTTTCCTCGGTGGTTAAAGTGTGTTCAACGGCGTCGAAAGTCAGGTCACCCTCAGCGGGAACGAGTTCCGCCACACAGGCAACATTATTACACACATTCACACCCTTACTCACAACATTCATTCCAAAGGCCTGCCAAAAATCAACTCCCAGGTAAACTTCCTGTTGCAGATCCGGTACTATTAAAAATTCCAATTCTTTTGTCGCGTTATCCCACCAAACAGGTAACTTTATTACCCCTACCACGGCGGTTTCTTCCCCGTTTGCCGTCCGGATATTTTGGCCCCTGATTGGCATAATCAAGGCCTCTCTACCGCGTAGGAGTGCCGCTGAGCCTTTTCCTAAACAGCAGGCACTCGCCCCTGAGTCCAAGAGAGCCAGGACCTCATGACCTCCTATTTCAGTTTTAGCGAAAAATCTATTGTCACCTTTGACCTTGACTATTGTTGCAACAATTTTATTTCTTAACCTTTTAAAATATTTCTTTTTCTCTCGCAGTTTCCTTATCTTATCAAAATTTCTACTATTCTTCTTAGTCCTATCTATCGCTTCACCAAATATTCTATGCCTTGCTTCTTCGTATTCAACTTTACGTTGGTGTAAACTTTTTACAACTCGCATCTCCATTCTCTCAACTGGTTTCACAACCCTGGCCTCATTATCTACTCTTTTTAAAATTCTTAATTCTGGCTGGCCGGGTTGTGTGTTTCCTGGCTGGAGCCCCCGGATAACTCCGCCAGCTTCATGTTTCCCTTGTTGGGTTTAAAAACACAGAAGGACGTATTACTACCACAAGCGAAACAGAACATACTGTGAAACTGGGACGAACATTTATTTGGATTTTGTGCTTCTGCCGGGTTTTTATCGAAAAAATCCACCGGCATGCCACACGAAAAACACAACATTAAATGGAAGGGAGATGCACAAAAGGAATTCACAGTGGACTTGGACACATTAGGATTAACAGATGGGGTCGGAACACTAGAATTAACGGGGGTTTGGTGCTGGACTTGTGGTTGGGCTTGGGGTTTCCTATTATCACCTAAGCCTCTTTTGAATACGTTTCTCAGCTATGGTCAAAGATTGGACTTTATCTCCAGAGTCATCATTGACTGCAGCCACAAGTCTGTTATGAACGATGTGACGCAGATCGAAATCGAAAATTAGCTCGTTTGGGCTAAACCCTGTTGTAGCATTTTTCTGGGAATTTATTGTAAATTGCAAATTTCGAAGTGTTGTATCCCACAATTTAGGATCTTCGGTGGAGGTGCGAATGTAATTCAAAATTGTTTGGTTGGCGCGCTCGACTTGCCCATTGGCACGAGGCGTGCGAACAGCGGTTTTAATGTGCTGAATTCCGTTATCTTCGCAGAAGGCTTCGAATGGTTTTGAAGTAAATGAAGTACCCCTGTCAGTAACAATCCGTGATGGTAGCCCGAAATATGCTGTTAAATCGTTAAGTGCCTGAATGACGTGTGTAGTTTTTGTGTCTCGGACTGCTTTCACCACCAAGAATTTTGTAAACGCGTCGGATATGGCCAAAATGTAACTGTTTCCCTTCTTACTACGGATAAAAGGTCCAATATGATCGATATGGATTAAGCGCAACGGTATCGGCTCTGGCGGTGTTCCATACAAACGTCCTTCGGGTTTACCTGCGTGTGCCTTCTGATAGCAGCATTCGATACATGATGCGATATATTTTTGTACATATTTTCTCATCTTAGGGAACCAAAATGTTTGCCGAATACGATCGAGGGTTTTATCTAAAGCGAAATGGCCAATGCTGTCATGACAGAGCTGAACAACACGCCATTGCACGGACTTGGGTACCACAAATTTCAAACCATCTGGTTCGACTCTATACAAACGTTGTTTTTGCAATCGGTACTCTTTCCGTAGAATTGCTTCTTTAGGTGATTTTATATTGCCGTTTAGAACCGATATTATTTCTTGTAAATTCTGGTCTTGCAATTGCATTGTATAAATCCAATCGTTCGTGTCGACAGTAACTTTCATGACGACTCCTGCTGTTTCAACTTCCCTTGAAGGTTGATCCGGAGCACGACTCAATGTATCAACGTGAGCCAAACGTACACCTGCTCGATGAACTGACTCAAAATTGTATTTCATGAGCCTCAACCACCAACGTGAAATTTTTGATTTCAGCTCTTTGTTATCGCGAACCATGGTAATAGCGAACAATCAGTTACCAAACGAAACTTCTTGCCTAGTATATATGTTCGAAAGCGTTGTAGCGTCTCTACCACAGCTAAAACCTCTAATTCGTAACTATGGTAATTGCTTTCCGTATCGGAGCAATGCCGGCTGTAATATGCAACAGGATGTCAGTTCTTTTCGTCGTAGGACTGCAGTAGCACACGCGCGGCCGACACTACTTGCATCGGTGTGTACTTCGTGAAACGCATTGATGTCATACAATGCTAAAACAGGACTGTTACTAAGTGCATCGATGAGCTTTTTGAATGCGCATTGCTGTGGCTCGCCCCAAGAAAAATTATTGGCTTCCGTTTTCCGCAATAGTTCAGTAAGTGGTTTAGAAATAATTGAATAATCCTGCACGAACTTACGGAAGAATCCCGTAAGTCCCAAAAATCGTCGTAGCTCCGTTACATTGGTGGGCGGAGAAAAATTTTTAATGGCAGATATTTTCCTAGTACCCGGCATCATACCTTTCCCATTTACGATATGACCCAAGTATTCAATTTCTCTAGCTAAAAATTTGCATTTAGCCAGACGTAGCGTTAGTCCACTTCCTTGTAATATCTCTAAGAATTTTTGTAAGCGTTGTAAACCTTCCTCGAGCGTTTTGCTGGGTATTATAACATCATCGAGATATACCAATACTTCCCCGGGAGGCATTTTGGAAGCTAATCTATTCATCACAGATTGAAATACTGCTGGCGCATTCACCAACCCGAATGGCATTCTATTAAATTCGAAATGTCCATCCGTACTGATGAAAGCTGTGAATTTTTTTGAATCTTCTTCAATTTCAATCTGGTGATACCCCATTCTCAAATCAAGTGTTGTAAAATAATAATTACCTGCGAGTTGGGCAAATTGTTCTTCCATTATGGGCATTGGAAATGGCATTTTTGTAGTAATTTTATTTAAACATCGATAGTCAACGCAAAGGCGATGCTCACCGTTTTTCTTCTCGACAAGCACGATCGGCGACGCATATTTAGAATCAGATTCTCGTATTATACCATTGTCCATTAGATCGCGGATTATGTCCGCAACAATAGGTCGTTTAGCGAACGGAACGCGATATGGTTTCATTCGAACCGGAACCGTACCATTTAATTCGATGCTCATTTTCGAAACGTTACATTTTCCAAGATCCGATGTTTTTTCCGAAAACACGTTTTGAAAATCGTTTAAAATGTTTTGCAGTTTTCCACTATCTGCACTGTCTAGATCAGGCGTTTCGTTAATTTTAAATATTCGTTCTACCCGACAAATACCGTTTTCGATCACGAACCGCTTTCCGCTTTGGCACAGAGTATCTTCACCGAGTAAAATGTTCTCGCTTATCAACGAATCGTCAACTACTAATGCACAAACTTGTATCTCAATGTTATCAATATTAATGTTAACGCAAATTTCTTCTTTGCACACAAATTCACCGCCACCAAAACCTTTGAGAACTACGACACTAGCCCTTGTTTGACCGATTTTTATTGCAAATGTTTTTCGAACGAGTGTACGGCCGCTACCCGGATCGATAAAAGCATTTACATGCTGACCATTCACTTTAATATTTTTTACGATACCGTCATTATTTTTAATAACATTTACGTTAGCTTTTTGATTTTCGACACATTTATCGGTGGTATGATTTGTTCGGTTGCATTTGGCACACCGACTTTTCTTTTGTGGCTCCGGACAACTTTTCGAAAAATGTCCGAATTTCGAGCAGTTATAGCACTTGACACTATCAAGACCCTTTTGGTCGCTATTCATATTTATGTTTGTATTTTGCGAGAGTGATAACTTATTTTTATTTAAAACACCCGCGTTTTGTTTTACATTGGTATTCGTTACCGGCCTTATATCGTTATATGCACAATACTCATTAATATCGCGCAGCAGGTCTGTACATTTAATGTAATTGTTCGAAATTTTCTTTTTCAAATCTGAGTCGTTAATTCCGTTTATAATATGTCTAGCTATAGCATTTTCCGGCATACATACCTGTGTTCCTATAGCTTGCATTTTAAAAAAATATTCTTGCGGCGATTCATGGCTTTGCCTTTTGGTTCGCGACATTTCAATATGTATATCTGCTATGTTAACCGTATACGGAAAATCGTTTAAAAACCGTTTTACAAATTGTTGCCACGATGCAAAAACCTCTTGTAGAGAATCCACCCAGTACTTGGCTGGACCTCGCATTTTCTGTTGGACAGCAAATATTATTATACTATCGCTCCAACCATATGCATTTTTCAGCGTTTCCACCCGTTTAATGTATTGAATGGAATTAAGTGACGTTTTAGATACCGGATTGAATTCAGGCAGCAGCTCTACCACGTCGCGCGCTTTGCAAAAAGAGCTTGTTACCAGCGGGATAGGTTGCTCTGGTTGCATTGTAAACGGACCCGCCGTATATGCTGGAAATGCGTGCGGTGCATTATTAAAATTATTCGAGTACGTTAGCTGTGTTTGTGGGTACACGGTTTGTTGTGGGTATGAGTAATACGTTTGGGTATATGGAACCTGCGGTGCACTTTGTACATTTTGTAACTGTGGCACGTTATATACTGTTTCACTTACGGGAGCAACACCCGACGAAGATGTGTGAATTTGTATTGGCGAAGATATGCGTTGCGGTCTAAATTCATTGTTTGTACATTCGTCGCGCGTTTGCAATTCACGCACAGTTTTTTCCAATTCAGCTATTCGTTGCATTAATATTGAATTTTCATTTGCACTTTCGTAGTTTTCTTCACTATAAAATGCTTCTAATCTCTCTATTAAATCTACTTTATTCCCAGTTTGCGGGATATTTACTTCCTTGCATTTTTTTCGTAGTTGCTCCACTTTTAATTTTCGAATGTTTTCCATTGTTTGTTTTGATTATTATATTCTCGTTTTGGTCGTATTTTCGTTATTTCACACGTCACACTACCGTATGCATAAGTGCGACCGGAATAATGTGTTGCGTAGGGATGAATCGTGTTTGTCTCTTTTCGCGACACTACCGTGTGTATGTGTGCGACCGAAATTACAATGCGTTGCGTAGGGATGAATCGTGTTTGTCTCTTTTCGCGACACTACCGTATGTATGTGTGCGACCGAAATAACAATGCGTAAACGTTTATAAATTAATATTTGTCACTTTCGTATTCGCTACAATACCGTATTTATAAGTGCAAGATCAAATGCGACAACAACTTCAATATTATGCGTAAGTTAATCGACAGACTATATCTTTTTCTATATGCTCATAAGTATTATTCACTCGAACTCGCGTTTGCAAATCAAGATTGTAGACACGCAAGAGCACGACATTTATGGAGTTGCACGAATATTTGTTGTAACCGAAATACGACGACAACCAATATGTACATATGGATATATACGCATATGTATGTACGACAAATTTTAAATTTAAGCCGTTTGGTCAGCAACAACGCGTATGTATGTATGCTGGAGCCCGAGGTGTCTCAACAATTGTGAGGTTATGTTCAGAAGCACGCTCGTTTGCTCACTGAACTTTCCGATTTTGCACTTTATGCAATTAAACGTGTATTTTGTTACAATGCATTCGTTCGTTTGCACTGCAATATATTAAATCTTTGTTTTTCACAAGTTAACTTTTGTAGGCGTAGTTTACTAATCGCACTTTCTGAAAATATCACCTAAGCCTCTGTGCATTGGCTGCGGTGATATGGTTTCCATAAACACAATTAACTAACACGAACACTTGAGTTAGGTTGATTATTAATGATTGGTTTAATGTTTAAGAACGAATTATTTAGTTACAAGAATATATGTACACAGCATTTATTAATTTCAATCAAATTGTTTTTCTTCACGCGGCGAAACTACTGCGCTTCCCACGAACTAAGAGATGGCGTCCAACGTTATTTTTAAAAAATGAGAACAGAGTTGCAACTGACGAATATCAGGGTTGCAACTTAGAGTACTTAGCAATTAATGATCAGAGCTGCCACTTGACACTATTAAAAGCTTCTATTTTCACCTCGTTCTCAAACTCTATCTCATTCACGGCCCTACTTCTACTCTTATTTTCCTTCATCAGTTTTTCGGCTCTCCTGCACTCAGCTTTGAGATCCGCCAGAGAGTCCATTTTTAGGGCGAAAGTCAAGTTGGCCAGGTACGGTTTGAGATTTCCCCTGATTATGCCAACCAGCTCCTTCTCAGGGATTCGCGTCCGCAAGCGGAATGTCATGTCATGTATCTCCCCGTAAAAGTCGTCGAAAGTTTCGCCGGGTTGCTGCTTCCGTTCCATTATTTCACGGATTATTTCATAGTCGGACTCGGCGGTCTTAAAGTGGCTCAGCAGCTCGGCTTTCAATCCGAAGTACCCAAAATTGGGATCGTCGGAATGATCCTCGAGAATCTGCCAATACCACTTCAAAGCACCGCCGGAAACCAGGCAATGAAAATCCGTGAAGAGCTGGAAGTGGGAGATGTTGTGTTGCTCGCGCATTCTTTCAACCCGGAAGATGAAACTTTCGACGCTCATCCCTTTATTTGTTCCATCAAATTTAATATGCCACTTCTCCAAGTCTAACTTCTTCCACCTTGGAGGTGCAATCGGGTCTCTTGTGTCCTGTGTCGACCCTGAGGCTTGACTAGACGATGGTCCACTGGCACGACCAGCAGTTCTGCCAGCTTGGCGTTCCGGAGTGGATGCTGCGGCAGGTTGACTGCCCAGGGGATGCACAGTGGTTTCCATTTCTGCAACACGGCCGCTAAGGTTCCCAACGTTGGTTTTTATAGACCTCACTTCGGTCGCTATTTGCGAGACCATGTCTTGCTGTTGCGCCATCATTGCCATCATTGGGCTCAGTTGCTCCACGTTCGACATTGGATTAGCAGTTTCCGTGACAGGTGGATTTCCAACGTTGGGACCCGAAATGGTTTGTTGTGCTCCTCCCTGTGCAATACCGCCTCCCTCAGCACCCACCTCCTCAGTGTCGGCCATTTGACACAAGAGATCTATTTTCTGAGAAAAGTTTAAACTATTGTCTGTTTCGCTGAATGACACTCCGCTTGCAAACGTCACCCTATGAATGCGCTCGGGGTCGATGGTCGAAAATATCCGGGATGTACACCTGTCGAAGTAGGCACTCGGGACAAAGTCAACTGCTTCCGGAATACCCGTGTCAATTTGGTTGAACACGGACCCAACTGCTAAATTTTCGAGTTCCCTTATTTCGTTCGCCCTCGATTGGCTACGCATAACCGGCCTATTAGTGTTCAAAATCCCCAGGCCACGAGAAACCCTGTCTACCAAATCCTTACCCGCTTCTTTATCTTTAGCCGACATTCACTAACCCCAAACAAGCTATTATCTCAAAATTATACAAATGGAAGGTAAGAATCAAGGGGATTTTACCCAAACGCTACCAAAGGAAAACTGAATGGAAAGTAATCAAAGAAAGTATTCGTTGCTGTATCGTAACCTAATGCATACAACAATAACCTATATAGAACTCAACGAAAACGAGAGGAATATGGAGGCGAAATCGGCTGTTTTTCCAGAAAATTCAAAATTCCAAAAAAAAATAATAAAAATATACTAAAAAAATAAAAAAAATTATATCTGTAATAAAAAAATAAAATAAAAACAGAAAAACAGAAAAATTCAAATTCCCAAAAAAATTATAAAAAAAGTATTAAAAGATATAAAAGCAAAAAATTATAACTGATGTATCGAAAAAAAAAACAATAGAAATTCAAATTTGAAATGTATGTATTTATTATATATGTATAAAAAAAAAGGAATAAATAATGTGAAGTAATAATAGTGAGTAGTTAGATAATAATTGTGTGTTCATGTGTGTGTCTGTGTGGTGTAGATTTAGATCTATATAAACCACAAAGTTCGAAGGCTCAATAAAACTATGCTAATTAGTCCTAACCGCAACCAAATCAAAAGTTCGTAAATATATAAAAAGTGATATTAAAAGCTATATAAAAAACATTGAGATAATTAAACTTGTAAGTATAAAAAAAACTTCTGAAAAATGTTTGCTTTTGTTTAAATAAATGAAAAATCAAACTTAAAAAAAAATATAATTGAAATATAATGTATTGGTGTGTGTGGTGCTGCCTTGGCGAAGATTCTGTGAAGGTGATAGGTCCGTATCTATTGTTTGTCGTGTCCAATTTCGGTTCTCGTACTGTCCTTTAGGTGTGGCACTACACGCCCGGTGACGAATCACGAATTGTGGATGCCACACCTCCCTACTCTCATCGTGGCGACTTGTTGCAAACCTCACTTACCGATAATGCTGAACTATCGGTAAGGTAGCTTGAACAGGTCGTCACGATCTACTACCTAGCGTCCGTCTCTAGCTGTGTGCCATACCAAGTACCACCTAGTCGGATTAAAACCCAAGAAGGGAACCCTGGTATGGTCGCCCAGCTTCCTCCTACTCTATTTGTCATGATGCCACAAGCTATCAGGATAAATCCCAGTAGCGATGTCTTCATGACGGTCACTGTATAAGTCAGAGAAGGAAATTAAAGCAGTTATAGATAGGTAGGCAAGATAGTAGAAAGGCAAACAAAAAAACAAAACAAATTAAAGAAGTTACTGATTTAATTATAATAAAAATTAATTTATAATTAATTATTATAAATAGAATTGAAGTTAATTTAATTATTGAAAGGAAAGAATAGAAGTTGTGGTAAAAAGGAAACTAACTAAGTGGGCTATTACCATTGGGCGCCATTGTTACGTAGCTGGTAGTTTGTTTGGTGAGGAGTGGTGGCAAGCAGGTATGCTTGCATCCCAGGCTAGCTCGTCAGCGTGGGGCGGGGTACTTTCCACCACCCTCACCTACAGCCACATGAACAAAAAGAGGGTTCATACCTGCATGTGAAAAAAAAGGTTAAACATAAAGGTACCAAAAGGGCATAGGTGAGAACGGTCTAGGTCGCTAAAGAAAAGGAGAGATAAATAGATAAAGTAGAGGCCTGTCCTGTCAGGTGGAGTCTTCCCACCCGCTTCCGCGCAACTTGCGCGAAACCATGGGCACTGTGCTGACTCCTAATTACTTACAGTGCCCCCAAACCTGACTCAAGTCTATCTGTCAGTCACTTAGTCATTTTCCCTAACTCTCACCTTCACATATCCGTTCGCGCGCAAGCGCAGCACCCACACCAAAATTAAGTATTCAGCCCTGCATCTTAGCAACAAGACACCTTATTTCAACTATTCATTATAACTTTATTTAGTGTAACAATTAGTATAGTGGACCTATATCTATCCCTAGTCTATTGTATCCTAAACTTCAAATTTCACTCAAATTCCAACTTTCTTCTTATATATAGGTACTTAGGTACAGGTGTATCTAGCTGTGTATCTAGTCTTATAGTCTAGCAAAAAAAAGGTAAAAAAAAAATATAAAGCAAAATTACAAATAAAAAAACTTATCCTCAAACTTACAATAAATGATTCTAAACTAATCTCATCACGCATGTAATTCAAAAAAAAAAAATGTAACAAAAATTGGAAAAAAAATTTTTAAGAAAAATTAAAATTCTACGACGCTCTAATGATGTTCTTGTGATCAGCTGTTCGGTGTCCCACTGACCCAGTTTTAAATTTCGAGTTCAACGACCCAGATATAAAAAAAAAATGTGTATTTATGTAGGCAAAAAAAAATAAGCATCAAACGAGCTGAGAGAGTTGTGTGATTTTGTGCGTGTGATTAAGTGTTTTTAGGATCGTTATGTATGTACATATATTTCTTAGTTTTTCTTTTGTCACTAATCCCTCCTATCTACCTTGGGAGTAGGGTGGGATTAGGTTCTCAATATACGTACATACATCCGCGCATACATACAAGTGTCAAATCAAGAGTATTTAATCTTCACTTACCAAGTCACTCAATCCAATGGCGCCACCGTAGAGTACCTGTGCTGAAAAGAAAAAAACTCAAATGCATATATGCTCCCACCCACCGATCATGCGCACAATGATCGCCCTCTAAGCAATGCTCAGCCAGATCACTCGCTTGTGATCTTGGCTTTCAAGCGAATATTTTAGTTGGGTCAAAGTTATCACCGCGATCGTAGTGGACTCGCAATTGGTTGGCCAAAGTTTAATGACGGCACTGTACTCTAGTTCTAAACCCCTATATCCCGATAGGGTGGAGAGGCTGGGTATCGACCGGGTAACTAACTTTACCTCCTATCGTGTAAAATTGCCAAAGTTACTATGTTGAAAAAACGTGGGTGGAATGGTAGGTTGCACCAAACTAACCAAAAAAAAACAAAAAAAAACGAATAGGAAGCATAATCGAATTAACGAAGAATGGAAAGAAAAAAAACTACAAAACCTAACGAAAAATTGGTGATTAATAATATGGAAAATGAAATGAAAAGATTATTAAACAGGAAGAAATGTGAAGAAGAGAAATGAACAAAATAAGTAAACCAAAAAAATTATGATAAAAAAAAAAATTGGAAACTGAAATAGGAAAATCGGTACAGGGTCGGGAAACTAATAAGAAAAACTCAAACAATCAATGTTGTGTAAACGAAACTAAAATCTTCAACCCCGAATTCTGCGCAGCCAAAAATGCCCCTAATGCCTGACGCCTCTTGACCCAACTCTTCAACCCCAACTCAGGCTTACGGCCCTAAGTGCGATAGCCAGATATTTACAAAACTAAGAAAACCAAACGTTAAAAAAATTATGAAAATAATAAAACTTAATATAAAACAGCTCCTTGCGTCTCGACCCTGGTATGTGGCATGCGGTGTATTTGGTGTACGCGTTCTTGTGGTGTTCTGTTGATGATGTTGTTGCTGCTGGTGTCGTTGTTGTTGTTGTTGCTGGCCTCCTGGCCGTATAACATAGCTTTTTGTTAACCAGCTCCCGAATCTTGTTTGTTGTTGTGTGATTAGGTATGGTGATGTCTGTGCTGTATCGCCGTGTTATTTTAGTGCCGTGTATCTGGTGGACTTGGGGGTGTAAAGTTGATAGAGTTGCAGTTGCGTGTCATGCAATTTCCCAGTGTCTCGGTGTTGTTGTGGTGACGATGAATGGTTGTTGTGTGTTGTTTTTAGGTTAGGTTAATCGTTCCTTCCAGCTCCTGAATTGTGTATTTTTTAGTCTTGTGGTGTGTCGAGCGGTTGTTCAGTGTCTCTTTGTTGTTGTTCTGATGTGTGCTAATTGGACGTGTTATCCGTTCCTTGGGCGTTGCGCCGCCAAAATCCTGTACCTGGAGGTACTCCCGGTGGTAATGCAACCTGAATCCAGACAAAAAAAGGAAAAGCAAATTTAAGTAAAAATTTAAGGTTGTAGGAGGGGGTTTATTACGGGAAAAGGACAAGGGAAGCATATTTAAACATACATAAGTATGTTCTTTTGTTTGCTTGGCCGTAGCTGCACATACACACAACTATCTGTGTGTCGATGCAGCTACGTGCATGCAATTTTGCTTTTTGGCTTGCCAGGGAGATTGGCCATGAAATACAACCAACCTCGCCGCAGAGCGTGCCAGGGAATACATAATGGGGAAACAGACAACTTACCGGGACTTTCCTGGGGTTTAGGTATACAACAGAGGTTGCTGGTCGAGCCCGTTCCTGGCCGTGTTGGTTTAAAATTTAAAAATGTTTGCCGCGAACTTGATTTGACTTTGCGCGGTTTAAAGCTCGATTTACTTCACTGCTTCACTTGACTTGCTTAGTTAGCTACACTCACTTCAGGGCCCAGTTTTAACGCAACTTTCCCCGTTGACTACCCCGGCACCCCTTTTATACCTTCCGCCGTGGTAAGAAAAGCTACCTTTTGGGGAAAGTTTCCATATAGGCATACAACTAAGTATTCGTTTTTCCCGCATTCTCAAATACACACTCATACATTCACACCAGGTATTAATATGGTCCTTTCTTTCTAACATAGATATAATGTTGCTAGCGTTCAGCAACATTGCCTCTGTTACCGTGCCTGTTGCTAACAGCAAACATCAATGCTATCTACAGCAGTAACACAAGCAATGTTGATGAAGCCCAGCTGCACTATATCCATGTTAGATACTTAGTTACCATTGCGATATGTTGCCAGCATGGTGAAAGACTGTCGTTACAGCCTGTGTCAATAACAGAGCTGTATGCATTTTTTGGCATACTTATTATGACTGGTGCAAACCATAGCAATGGAGAACATGTTCAAGATTTATGGAGCGTCAAAAACTATCCTTTATATCGCGCCTTAATGGGATTCAACCGTTTCTGTTCGATATTGCGATAAAAACACTCGTGCAACACGCTTACTAACTGATAAAGCAGCACCGATCAGTGAGTTGTGGACGATGATGAACAATAATCTTGCTGCACATTACAAGCCCAGCTCATGCTTGACGATTGATGAACAATTATTTCCTTACCGTGGACGCACACGGTTTACGCAGTACATACCGTCAAAACCTGTAATGGTATGGTAATGGTATGGTAATGGTATGGTAATGGTATGGTAATGGTATGGTAATGGTATGGTAATGGTATGGTAATGGTATGGTAATGGTATGGTAATGGTATGGTAATGGTATGGTAATGGTATGGTAATGGTATGGTAATGGTATGGTAATGGTATGGTAATGGTATGGTAATGGTATGGTAATGGTATGGTAATGGTATGGTAATGGTATGGTAATGGTATGGTAATGGTATGGTAATGGTATGGTAATGGTATGGTAATGGTATGGTAATGGTATGGTAATGGTATGGTAATGGTATGGTAATGGTATGGTAATGGTATGGTAATGGTATGGTAATGGTATGGTAATGGTATGGTAATGGTATGGTAATGGTATGGTAATGGTATGGTAATGGTATGGTAATGGTATGGTAATGGTATGGTAATGGTATGGTAATGGTATGGTAATGGTATGGTAATGGTATGGTAATGGTATGGTAATGGTATGGTAATGGTATGGTAATGGTATGGTAATGGTATGGTAATGGTATGGTAATGGTATGGTAATGGTATGGTAATGGTATGGTAATGGTATGGTAATGGTATGGTAATGGTATGGTAATGGTATGGTAATGGTATGGTAATGGTATGGTAATGGTATGGTAATGGTATGGTAATGGTATGGTAATGGTATGGTAATGGTATGGTAATGGTATGGTAATGGTATGGTAATGGTATGGTAATGGTATGGTAATGGTATGGTAATGGTATGGTAATGGTATGGTAATGGTATGGTAATGGTATGGTAATGGTATGGTAATGGTATGGTAATGGTATGGTAATGGTATGGTAATGGTATGGTAATGGTATGGTAATGGTATGGTAATGGTATGGTAATGGTATGGTAATGGTATGGTAATGGTATGGTAATGGTATGGTAATGGTATGGTAATGGTATGGTAATGGTATGGTAATGGTATGGTAATGGTATGGTAATGGTATGGTAATGGTATGGTAATGGTATGGTAATGGTATGGTAATGGTATGGTAATGGTATGGTAATGGTATGGTAATGGTATGGTAATGGTATGGTAATGGTATGGTAATGGTATGGTAATGGTATGGTAATGGTATGGTAATGGTATGGTAATGGTATGGTAATGGTATGGTAATGGTATGGTAATGGTATGGTAATGGTATGGTAATGGTATGGTAATGGTATGGTAATGGTATGGTAATGGTATGGTAATGGTATGGTAATGGTATGGTAATGGTATGGTAATGGTATGGTAATGGTATGGTAATGGTATGGTAATGGTATGGTAATGGTATGGTAATGGTATGGTAATGGTATGGTAATGGTATGGTAATGGTATGGTAATGGTATGGTAATGGTATGGTAATGGTATGGTAATGGTATGGTAATGGTATGGTAATGGTATGGTAATGGTATGGTAATGGTATGGTAATGGTATGGTAATGGTATGGTAATGGTATGGTAATGGTATGGTAATGGTATGGTAATGGTATGGTAATGGTATGGTAATGGTATGGTAATGGTATGGTAATGGTATGGTAATGGTATGGTAATGGTATGGTAATGGTAATGGTATGGTAATGGTATGGTAATGGTATGGTAATGGTAATGGTATGGTAATGGTATGGTAATGGTATGGTAATGGTATGGTAATGGTATGGTAATGGTATGGTAATGGTATGGTAATGGTATGGTAATGGTATGGTAATGGTATGGTAATGGTATGGTAATGGTATGGTAATGGTATGGTAATGGTATGGTAATGGTATGGTAATGGTATGGTAATGGTATGGTAATGGTATGGTAATGGTATGGTAATGGTATGGTAATGGTATGGTAATGGTATGGTAATGGTATGGTAATGGTATGGTAATGGTATGGTAATGGTATGGTAATGGTATGGTAATGGTATGGTAATGGTATGGTAATGGTATGGTAATGGTATGGTAATGGTATGGTAATGGTATGGTAATGGTATGGTAATGGTATGGTAATGGTATGGTAATGGTATGGTAATGGTATGGTAATGGTATGGTAATGGTATGGTAATGGTATGGTAATGGTATGGTAATGGTATGGTAATGGTATGGTAATGGTATGGTAATGGTATGGTAATGGTATGGTAATGGTATGGTAATGGTATGGTAATGGTATGGTAATGGTATGGTAATGGTATGGTAATGGTATGGTAATGGTATGGTAATGGTATGGTAATGGTATGGTAATGGTATGGTAATGGTATGGTAATGGTATGGTAATGGTATGGTAATGGTATGGTAATGGTATGGTAATGGTATGGTAATGGTATGGTAATGGTATGGTAATGGTATGGTAATGGTATGGTAATGGTATGGTAATGGTATGGTAATGGTATGGTAATGGTATGGTAATGGTATGGTAATGGTATGGTAATGGTATGGTAATGGTATGGTAATGGTATGGTAATGGTATGGTAATGGTATGGTAATGGTATGGTAATGGTATGGTAATGGTATGGTAATGGTATGGTAATGGTATGGTAATGGTATGGTAATGGTATGGTAATGGTATGGTAATGGTATGGTAATGGTATGGTAATGGTATGGTAATGGTATGGTAATGGTATGGTAATGGTATGGTAATGGTATGGTAATGGTATGGTAATGGTATGGTAATGGTATGGTAATGGTATGGTAATGGTATGGTAATGGTATGGTAATGGTATGGTAATGGTATGGTAATGGTATGGTAATGGTATGGTAATGGTATGGTAATGGTATGGTAATGGTATGGTAATGGTATGGTAATGGTATGGTAATGGTATGGTAATGGTATGGTAATGGTATGGTAATGGTATGGTAATGGTATGGTAATGGTATGGTAATGGTATGGTAATGGTATGGTAATGGTATGGTAATGGTATGGTAATGGTATGGTTACCAAAAGCGAAATCCCCTAATTCAAAATCCCAAAACTCAGAATCCCCAAAATGAAAATCTCCAAAATCAAAATCCCCAACACGAAATCCCCATTTTATGTATGAAAAAAATTCAAATTTGGTTTCAAATCGCCGCGATTTTCAACCTAATTTGATTTTATTTCGCCAAATAACAATAATTCCCACAGAGCCACATTTTTGTAGAGATCAATCCCCATCTATCCCGTATTTGCTAAAAAAGTTATTCGGAGTCCGAGGTCAAAATTTTAGGTTTTCTGGAGCCACCTTTTCTCCCTGCATAATAAAAAAAAAATAAAAATAAATTTAGTTCATCTTGTAAAACAAAAAATCTCACAGAGCCAAATTTTTATCAGATTTTTGGGAGTTCCCTTCCTGGTTATCCTACGCCAGGTCACGGAGCTGGACATAAAGGACCTGATGGCCTCCATCAAGTCATCTAAATGGTTCGAGGAGGAGTAACGGTGTCGGTTTAGGAACGTCAGTTGCGGGATTCTGCTATGTGGAGAATCCCGATAATACCGTGATTTTCCATATGGCAGGGTCCCGGAACTGACTTTCCTAGTGTTGGTGGTATCACAACGGGCCTAGGTGTGCCTTTGCGGCAGCCACTTGAACCTAACCTAGGTAAACATACACAATCGAGTTTATGTTACTGGAGAAGTGCAGCGCAAGCTAAGTTGATTTGAGTACTTTGGCCTAGTTATTGCCAAGATTATATTTAACTTTTTACTTAATTTTGTGTGAACATTTTGTTTTGCTTAGCTGTAGTGTAGTGTTATAGTGGATTTTAATGCGTGCGGTCCCTAACAATACCCCTTTAGTTGAATTCGCATGACAAGATGAAATATTATTAACATTTTCTCTTGTATTTCTAAATTCAAGATTTGCTCGAACTTGCTGTGAAGGAGAGAGCCTGTCATCAAAGTGGTTTCGACGTCACGTCTGGGTTGTTGCTTTTGGCTGAGCTTATGCTAGGTGGAGTGAGGTGTTAAGCATTGAGCGACATATGCTGCATCTGAATCGGCTAGTGCATTGTGTCACGGGGTGTACAGCTGAGAGTCAGTTCAGGCACCAACGGTTGCCCTTGACGTAAGATATTCTATCTGCCGGGGTCATTCCGAGGAATTTCAAGAAATCTCGTAATTTGTGCTCTGTACTGTTTCACATCTTACATGGTGGTTTGGGGACGCTAGCTTGGTAAACCCCATGTTTCATGGGTGTGGACCGTGTATTGGGTGCTTTTAACGCTTGGCTATCCTTAAGGTCGCAGACGGTTTCCAACGTTTGGAACCGATTGGACAGAAATTTGTCCATATCTTTCCATCTAGAAATCTCTGTTTTGTTCTCTGTGGGTTGTTCCCATAGGGCCAGAGTACATTCCGGTAGTTTAGTGGAGCATAGACTAAAAGAATTGACTTCGTACCTGTCGGCCAGGTTTTTCCACGCTGTAGTAAAGCCTTCATTTGTCAATGGACACCTTCGTACAATTTCCGTCGCCTCCCCTTCAGTTTTTTGGTTGAGGTGGTAGACATCACCGCCTTGCAGGAAATGCGATGGACGGGGCAAGGAAAGATGACCATCGGTTCTTGTGACGTTTACTACAGTGGCCAGATACGCGGAAAAACGCGTGGTGCAGGATTTGTGGTGGGAAAGAGACTTCGCCGCCAAGTACTACCGTTCACTCCTGTGGACGAGCGTCTCGCTGCGATCCGCATCAAGGCGAGGTTTTTCAACATAACATTTATCTGCGCCTATGCGCCCACTGAGGAGACGGACGACGCAGAGAAGGACTCCTTCTACGATAAACTTGAACAAGCCTATGATCGCTGCCCCCTGCATGATATCAAAATCGTGCTCGGCGACTTTAATGCCAAGGTGGGCAAGGAAGGAGTCTTTGGTCCTACAGTTGGAAAATTCAGTCTCCACGATATAACATCCCCCAACGGCACTAAGTTGATTGACTTCGCCGCTTACCGCAAATATGGTCATCAGTAGTACCAGGTTCCAGCGCGAATACACCAAGCCACCTGGCTGTCCCCTGATCAAAGAACAAGAAACCAGATTGATCATGTCATGATCGACGGCAGACACAGCTCCACCGTTCTAGACGTGCGTACCCTACGCGGTCCCAATATCGACTCGGACCATTATCTTGTTGCAGCCAAGATACGCACACGCTTCTGTGCAGCGAAGAAAGTACGCACAGTAACGGAAGGAAAGTTTGACGTCGACTCGGCTCTCACACCTGCTATCAGAGAGCAATCCTCGCCCTAACGATGTAACCGAGCAATGGAAGCATATCTCTCACTCATTACGTAACGCCGCTGAGGCCACTATAGGGTTCCAGCGAGCCCGCAAGAACAAATGGTACGATGAGGAATGCAAAACTGCCTCGAAAAAAGGACGCTGACTACAAGGAGACGTTGCGAACGGGCGCAACCCGCGGTGTATGGCAACAATATCGTGATGCAAAGAAGGAAGAGAGACGCCTTTTCAGAAAAAAGAAAAGTGAGGCCGAAAGGCGTGAGTGTGAGGAGCTTGAGATGCTGGCTGACAGGAATGATGCCCGAAAATTCTATGAAAAGATCCGGCGGATGACGGAAGGTTTAAAGACCGGGGCAAGTTCCTGTAAGGACAATAACGGCGACCTGGTAACCGACGAACAGAATGTTATTAAATTATGGAGGGAGCACTTCTCCTCACTGCTAAATTGCGAGGGAGACGTCGAACCCGATACCCCAATCCCTGACGATGGAAAAGTCGTCCCACCACCTGACTATGATGAAGTGAGGATAGCAATATCCCGGCTAAAAAACAACAAATCGCCTGGGAAAGACGGACTACCCGCCGAGCTGTTCAAACACGGAGGCGAAGAGCTGGTAAAAAGCATGCATCAGCTCTTATGCAGAATATGGTCAGATGAGTGCATGCCTCCAGATTGGAATTTAAGTGTGCTTTGCCCAATCCACAAGAAAGGCGATCCCGCTAACCTTACCAACTACGGCGGAATCAGTCTTCTTAATATCGCATATAAGGTTCTTTCTAGCGTATTGTGTGAAAGACTGAAGCCCATCGTAGACAAACTGATTGGACCTTATCAGTGTGGCTTTAGACCTGGTAAGTCTACCATCGACCAGATTTTCACGATACGCCAAATTCTGGAGAAGACCCATGATAAAAGAATCGACACTCGCAATCTCTTTGTCGATTTTAAAGCAGCTTTTGACAGCGTAAAAAGGAGTTGCCTGTATGCTGCCATGTCTGAATTTAACTTCCCTGCAAAGCTTATACGGCTTTCCCAAATGACGTTGAGCAAAACCAACAGCTCCGTCAGAATCGGGAAGGACCTCTCTGAGCCATTTGAAACCAAACGAGGCTTCAGACAGGGCGACTCCCTTTCGTGCGACTTGTTCAACCTGATGCTGGAGAAGATAATTCGAGCAGCAGAGCTAAACCGCAATGGCACAATCTTTTACAAGAGCGTGCAATTGCTGGCATATGCCGATGATATTGATATCATTGGCCTTAACAACCGCGCCGTAAGCGCTGCCTTCTCTGGACTGGATAAGGAAGCGAAAAAAGTGGGTCTTGCCGTGAACGAGGACAAGACGAAGTATTTGCTGTCATCAAAGTAAGAATCGGCGCACCTGCGCCTTGGCAGCCAAGTCACCGTTGATAGCTCAAGTTTGAAACGGTGAGAGACTTCGTCTATTTGGGAACCAGCATTAACACCGAAAATAATATCAGTCTAGAAATCCAACGGAGAATCACCCTTGCTAATAAGTGTTACTTTGGACTAAGTAGGCAATTGAGAAGTAAAGTCCTCTCGACAAACAAAGATCACGCTCTATAAGTCTCTCATCATACCAGTCCTATTGTACGGCTCGGAATCATGGACAGTGTCAAGAGAAGATTAGATGGCCCTTGGAGTATTTGAGAGAAAAGTTCTCCGGAAGATTTATGGTCCTTCCCGTGATGCCAACGGCGAGTATCGAAGGAAATTCAACGATGAGCTGTACGAGCTTTACGCAGACCTGACCATAGTTCAGCGGATTAAAGCCCAAAGGCTCCGCTGGCTGGGTCATGTTATGCGAATGGACAAAGAAGCACCAGCACAGAAAGTTTTCCTATCGGCACCCGAATTCGGCAGCAGAAGAAGGGGGAGACCTCGACTGAGGTGGAAACAACCGGTGGAGGATGACTTGAACTCCCTTGGGGTTTCCAATTGGCGTCAGTTATCGCTAAAAAGGAATGACTGGCGTGCTTTGATACGAAACGGCCAAAATCGCCTAGGCGGTTAAGCGTCATTATGACGCAAGCCAAGATTAGTTAATTAGTGGTCAACCGGAGTAAGGCGTGTGTTTTTAATGTATTTGGCAGTGAACATATGTATCCCTAAATGTGGGCCATGAAAGATAGTCGCCTTTGAACACATCGGTGTCACAAGGCGGGAGGTGAATGTTATGTTCACGGCTGGAAGCATCAGTCCCTTTTAGTGGTTGTATGGGTTGCGCTGTTAGCTGTTCCAGGGACAGCAGGGTTCCTTTAGAGGTCTCGCTCGAGGCCAAAAGCGTATCATAAGTCGTTTTCGACTTATTCCATAATGCTTTCCTCCTCTTGCTGTAATGCAAGGGTGCACTTATCCAGGTCATCTATTGTTTTCGAGCTGAATTCTTTCTCAAACTCAACTATGCAGTCGGACTGACGTATATAGGTCTTCATTTTCTTAATGTCTTAATGTGTTTAAATATCTGGACTGAGCAAAATCTAGATCGAGACTTGTGAAAATTCGATTGAATTCAATAAGCGACCTCGTAATGGGTGCATAGAATAAATAGTTATATTTAAGCGTTTTAACATGAAACGGAAGTTGATTACGAAGGACCCTTTGGGGTATATTAAAAGCAATTTGCTCGAAAAGGTTAGGACAATTTATCATGCCAGAAATTATATCATACATAAACATAAGAGAGTGTATTATGCGCCTAGACTTTAGCGATTTGAGGTTTATTAACAGGCAACGGTCCTCATCCGATGGGAATGGCTCGTCAAAATGAAGAGGTTGCAGATAAAACCGAGTAAAACGGCGTTGTATTCTTTCGATCCTGTCGGAGTGTAAAGAGTAAATATGGTTCCAGATTACTGAGGCATACTCTAACTTAGATCTTACTAGGCAGTTAAAGAGTGATTTTCTAGTATATGGGTCTTTGAAATCACGCGCATAACGACGCAAGAAACCCAAGTTAGAATTGCCTTGGGTATAATATGATCGATGTGATTGACAAAAGTGAAGCCTGTGTCAAAAACCACACCTAAATCCCGATATTCATGTACGCTAGTTAGGCAGGTGTTAGAAATAGTGTTAATAGTGACAATTGGATTTACAGTTTTAGCGAAAGTCATTTGAAAGAATTTCTTTATGTTCAGCGACAGTTTATTTCTCACACTCCAATCAGATAGCTTATTTAGATCGCTTTGCAATGATAATGCATCTGACGAACAGTTTATTTCATTAAAAACTTTAAAATCATCCGCATAGAGGAAGAATTTGGAAGTATTAAAACAAGATTTAATATAATTAGTAAAAAGTAGGAAAGCAATGGGCCAAGAATACTACCCTGAGGCACACCAGAAGTGGCCACGAAGGGGTACGATTTAGTATGACTAATTTCAACATAAGAAACTCGGTTAGTCAGATAAGAGTTTAACCAAGAAAGTAGAGATGAATGGAAACCAAGCTCTTCTAACTTCAACAACAAAATGCTAGGAACAACACTGCCGTCCTATTTAAGAATGTGGGTATCTACATATTGAAAATCCAAATTTATTCATGTAAAAAAATTGAATATGAATATGAAGTTATTGCTGATTTAAATTCCTTCATTTGCAGTATCTACATAAATTTTCAAGAAATCCTAATAAAAAATGTGGGTGTGTACAAAAATGCCGCAGTATCTACACTTTTAACAGAAAACAGGTTGAAATAAAAGCCGGTTTCCTACTCAAAAGCGACGGATCTTCAATATTATTTGTAGATCCTGCTTTTTTAAATAAGAGTCTCAGCTTTTTGATGATGGGGCTCCTTTTATTAATAGCAGTATGTACATACCCACGTTCTTTAGTAGGCTCGAACCAATTTTTTGGTGTTCAACAGTAACGTATCTACATACTGTACTTAATAATTACTTATTATTATTATAATTTTTGTTAATAATTCACCTACGGCGTGTTAAGTGAGTTTGTTTCGGGGGTTTAAGCTTCTGTATACCTGAAATTCTCTATACCTGCAATTTTTACAAACCCTATGACTGCCAAAAATACCAGTACGCCTTCTTATATAAGTCAAAAATATATGTACTAAAAATTGTATTCAATATCGAAAATTGGAAGGGATCGTAACTTTATCGAAGAATTTTAAATAACAACATGGATATAACCTTAAACGAAGACACAGACGGTAAGGTGATAATATTTTAAAAACTCCTTTACATTCACGGGCGCTTTTTAAAAGTTCACGACATTCATTAATACATATGGTGATATTTTTGTTACCGAAGAAGACGATTACATCTTGCTGGATCTAAGTGAAACCAAAATAATTCCAGAAAAGCATACTCCTCCGAGTACAAATAATTGTTCCAGTTTTTATCCACAGTCAATCCTAAGTCCGATTTCGCTTTGGTGAGTTCTACAATCAATCATTACGCAATTAAAGGGTTTCCAAACATTGAACCTTCCACATCCCAAAATCACAATAAAATTGATTTCGACAACGAAACTTCTTTCCAAAGCCGTAGTAGTTTTATATTTACTAGTAGATCTATTTGAAACATCGGGAGCTGGGAGTGACTACTTGGACGATTTCCCGGAAGCAAGCTCTGCAAAGTCACACAAAAACAAAAATGATAAACAGCGTCATCCTTTAACACCATGCAATAGTAACTGCAAGTTACAATGCTCGCGAAAAATTCCAGAGGATATCAGAATATTAATCAATAAACAATTGTGGAAGTTAAAGTCCTGGAATGACCGAATGAATTTCGCAACAGCTCATGTTAAACAGCAAGATGTTCAAAAGCGAACTTCACAGTCTATATCAAGAAAATCCACCAACAAATATCACTTTACTGATGGCAAAGGGCTACAAACGTGTATCTGTCGGACGTTTTTTCTTTCCACTTTAGGATTTCAAAAAACCAATGACGGCTTTCTGTTACGCGCGCTCAAAAATAAAAATCCCGTTACATTGAAACCTTCTTGTGAGATGCGAGGAGTTTTCAAAAATAGAGATAACCAGGAAGTTCGAGACAAGCTAATTAAAGAGCACGTAGAGTCATTCAACCTATTCGTGTCACATTACCACCGAGTTCACGCACCAAATCGCAGGTACCTTAACAGTGAAATGTCAATCAAGGAAATGTGGGGGGATTTTATAGAAAAAACCCTTTGTATATTAACTCCTGCAGTTACGAAGTATATCGCAGAGTTATTAAAGAAATGAATATTTCCTTCACCAAACTCGGAATGAGGAATGCCAAAAATGCGAAGTGTTCGAACAACACAATCTATATATATAAAAATGAAATGGTGTATAATTGTAACGCTAAAACTCGAAAACGGCTGAACCAAATGAAATACTTCCTTTGGGGGATTTGTTTCTTATTACCACGCGCAGGTCATGTCTTAAAATCAGAACAAAATATTAAGGGGGCGTGGCACCTCCCATACAAACTGAATTTTTCAAGTTGAATATCTTCAAAAGTGTTTAAGGTAGGAACATGAAAATTGGTACAGAGCTACAGGATAACAGCACCACTCTCACCTATAAAACCGGGGGTTATCCAATAAGGGGGCGTGGTACCTCCCATACAAACTAAATTTTTTAAGCAGAATATCTGTGAAAGGGTTCAAGGTAGGGACCTGAAAATTGGTATAGACATATATGGTATCAAAAGCCTTCTTACACATAAAAGAAGGGGTAATCGGAAAAGGGGGCGTGGCACCTCCCATACAAACTGAATTTTTCAAGGTGAATATCTTCAAAAGTGTTTAAGGTAGGAACATGAAAATTGGTATAGAGCTATAGGATAACAACACCATTCTCACCCATAAAACTTGGGGTTATCGAAAAAGGGGGCGTAGTACCTCCCATACAATCTTTAATTATTTTGGTTGTTAATCTATATACATATATAAAAATGAAATGGTGTTCAGTCGTCACGCGAAAACTCGAAAACGGCTGAACCAAATTATATACTTCCTTTGGGGGGTTTGTTTGTTATTACCACGCGCAGGTCATGTATTAAAATCAAAGTAAAATATTAGGGGGCGTGGTACCTCCCTTACAATCTTATTAATTCCACCATATTTTATATCTCATCTTATTAATTCCACCATAATTTATAGGTATCTCCTTTTTGTTTATTTCCCCCCTAGCGCGATATTTTCATTCTGTGTTGAATTGGTTTTTGTCGTAGCTGCGTACAAGCCAAATTTTTCAGAAACAAATGTCGCTGCATGGTTCAACGCAGTGTTCAAATTGGGTCGTTTTTTTTGGGTTTCATACTAAACACATTAAAATGTTAAGAAGTTGCGTCGTTTTTTTAATTTTTTTTAACGTATTACCATCTTGAATGCATATATATTTTTTAATAATCAATAAAAAGCATTGTATTTAAAACTGATTTAATGAAATTTGGTATTAAACGAAAATTCTTTGGGTATTTTTGTTTTAATAATGTGTATACCACGGATCTACGTGAAAGCCCACCGACTTCTGTTGGTGAAGTCTTAAGGTACGGGTACATCTAACGACACGACGCGACACGACCAAATAGTTGCCTATTTGATCAACATTGTTGTGTCGCTTCGTGTTGCGTGGTGCTGCTGTCGCTAGGTGTACTCCATAAGAACACATGCAAATAATACTTGGTCGCGTCGTGTCGTGTCGCGTCGCGTCGCTAGGTGTACCCTTAGCTTTAGCTTTATAGTAACCGGACTGTTCCCGTGAGAAATGAGCGTAAGCCGGAGCGATATCTTCCAGAAGAATGCGGCTTTTATTTCAGGGTAAAAAATGCGAATTTTTTGCAATTTTCCATTGTAAATTTTTGGAGACGAACACACATTAAGTTTGAAGTTTTGCTTTGGTGTTACTCTTCGTGTTGCAATCGAACATGTAAAATTTAATGCGTCTTGGTTTATTGTGATATATCTTCTATATATATATAAATGAAATGGTGTTCAGTCGTCACGCTAAAACTCGAAAACGGCCGAACCAAATCATATACTTCATTTGGGGAGTTTTTTTGTTATTACCACGCGCATGTCATGTTATAAAATCAGAACAAACTTTTTTCTCCAAGGTGAATATCTCTAAAAGGGACCTGAAAATTGGTACAGAGCTATAGGATAACAACACCATTCTCACCCATAAAATTGGGGGTTAACCAAAATGGGACGTGGCACCTCCCATACGAATAAAATACTTCATAGTCCATATCTCTGGAAGTATTCATGTTAGACCACTGAAATTTGGCAAGGGGTTATATGGGATCGATCCCTACCACATCCAAAAAAAAAACTGATGGTAACGAAAAAGGGGGCGTGGTACCTCCCATACGAATGAAATACTTCATAGTCCATATCTCGGGAAGTATTTAGGTTAGACCACTGAAATGTCATGAGGAGTTAAATAAGATTAATCCCTATCATCTCCAAAAAAACTGGAGATAAGCAAAATGGGGGCGTGGCACCTCCCAAACGATGGAAACATTTCATAGTCCATATCCCTGAAAGTATTTAGGTTAGACCACTGAAATTTCGTGAGGAGTTAAACAAGATTAATCCCTGCCACCTCCAAAAAAACTGGGGATAACGAAAAAGAGGGCGTGGTTCCTCCTATACGAAGGAGATAGGGATATGGATTAAAATAGATATAGGGATCGGGTTAGAGAAACATGCAGGGAAGTAAATTTGTGGCAGGACAACGTCTGTCGGGTCAGCTAGTCTTTGCATAAAAAAATAGTTTAAGTTCAAATTGTGAAACATGCAACTCATGGTTAAATCACATGCGTAAAGTAGAGGATGGTCGTAAATTGTACCATGAACATGGCGAAAAATCAATTACTGAGTCGAATGTTGCATATTACTCAGCTGATTTGCAAAAAGTTATAATGATGCCGTCAATACCATCATTCAAAAGCGTGCTTTTTACGAGATGAATTGTGACATTTAACCAGAGTTTGTTCCTTTGCGATCAACAAAATTGGCAAATAGACCAGTCGCTGTATTATGAAAGAATGTGGGTATCTATTCAAAGCAAAATTTGTTAGAAAACCTATTCAATGGCAGTATATACGCAGATACTGCTTTTTAGTAGGAAAAGCACACTCAAAATGAATAGTTTCCTACTGATGATCTTGGGTATCTACAGATTTATAATAATAAAAAACAAGTAAGGAAAGCTGTCTTCGGCTGTGCCGAAGGCTAAATACCTTTCATGAATAAGCGTCACGATTTTCACTGTTTGATCCCAGTACAGCCTGTGTGAATTTAACTTAAGCTCATACCGAAATTATCGGAACTATCGATTATATTGGGGAGATGTGTTATATTGGTCCAATCTCATTGATTTTTGACACCGACATTCCACATTCCTACCTATATAAGTACAGGAGTTATCTACCAAAATCCGTTTATTGGAACAATCGATTGTAGGGGGCTATGTGAAATATTTATCCCATTTCGATGATTTCCAACATCGATATTTCAGATATAAAAATAGCAATACGTCTAAAATTTCATGTTCCTACGTGTTCAATTACAGGAGTTATAGCCCAAAATCCGTTTATCGGAACAATCCATTGTATGGGAGCTATGTGAAATATTTATCCCATCTCGATGATTTTCAACATCGATATTTCACATATAAAAATAGCAATACTTCCAAAATTTCACGTTCCTACGTGTTTAATTACAGGAGTTATAGCCCAAAACCCGTTTATCGGATTAATCGATTGTATGGGAGCTATGTGAAATATTTATCCCATCTCGATGATTTTCAACATCGACCTTCCACATATAAAAATAGCAATACGTCCAAAATTTCACGTTCCTACGTATTTAATTAAAGGAGTTATAGCCCAAAATCCAAATATCTCAAAAACTGAGGGACTAGTTTGCGTTCAAACAGACAGACAGACAGACAGACAGACAGACAGACGGACATGGCTAAATCAACTCATCTCGTCATCCTGATCATTTCGGTATACTTATTGATGGGTCTATCTCTTCTTCTTCTCATACTTACAAACATCGGACCAAAGTTATAATACCATTTCATGTTCATAAAAGGTATAATAATTATTAAGCACAGTATGCAGATACGTTACTCTCGAACACCAAAAAATTGATTCGAGCCTACTAAAGAACGTGGGTATGTACATACTGCTATTAATAAAAGGAGCCACATCATCAAAAAGCTGAGACTCTTATTTAAAAAGCAGTATCTACAAATAATATTGCAGATACGTCGCTTTTGAGTAGGAAACCGGCTTTTATTTCAACCTGTTTCCTATTAAAAGTGTAGATACTGCGGCATTTTTGTACATACCCACATTTTTTATTAGGATTTCTGGAAAATTTATGTAGATACTGCAAATGAAGGAATTTAAATCAGCAATAACTTTATATTCCCTTGCAATGTGCAAAATTTTTTTGCATCAATGAATTTGGATTTTCAATACGCGTCCACCTATATAACTAACTAATTTTCGAAAAAATATGTAGATACCCACATTCTTAAATAGGACGGCAGGTCTCTGGTCGCAAGAAAGAAGACAATATTAGTGCTTTTCACCAATTTCTACTCTACTGCCGTGACAGAAGCCATGTCATAATTTGGCTTGATAACTGCTCGGCTCAGATTAAAAACTGGAGCTTTTTAACTTTTTTAGTTCATGTTATAAATTCTAATGAAATTGCAAAAAGTGCAATTGATATATACTATTTTGAACCAGGACATACATTCATGTCTGGATACAGAAGATTTTAATTTACTTCCTTTTCTACAAGTTAAAATTATGAAATCAG
Source organism: Campiglossa producta (assembly GCA_964058755.1). Taxonomy (NCBI): domain Eukaryota; kingdom Metazoa; phylum Arthropoda; class Insecta; order Diptera; family Tephritidae; genus Campiglossa; species Campiglossa producta. The sequence continues at coordinate 28,800,940 of CAXKVI010000006.1, read as the reverse complement.
GGATTCCAGCTCCAGAAAAAAGAGAATGTAACAGAGGGGTTCAAAAAGAAAAAAAGAAGGATATTATAAAAAAGTTGGTGCCGTTGATGCCAGAAATTTGGAGAAAATATTGGAAAGATTTACCTGAAAATGATGTGCCTGACCTAACTGTAAATAACGATGACGATGAAAACAGTAACAGTAATACTTATTTTTCGGACATTGTACAAAAGAAATGTGAAAAATAAAGCGAAAGCCCACAAAAAAAAACAAAGTTTATTTCATTAAAAACGTACTTAAATCTGTAGATACCCTAGTTCATCAGTAGGAAACTATTCATTTTGAGTATGCCTGTTCTACTAAAAAGCAGTATCTGCGTATATACTGCTATTGAATAGGTTTTCTAACAAATTTTGCTTTGAATAGAGTGCAGTATCTACAGTTTCGCATATACAGAATCCGAAATCAATGTTTTTTTGCATAAATGGAAAGATCACATCAAAAATAGTCTAAATCAGTCAATTTTGATTGCAAAAATAAAATATCTAAAAAGCTCAGATATAAACAAATTTTGTTGAATATTTCGGTTTGAGCTAGAATGTAGATACCCACATGCCTGTTCTACTAAAAAGCAGTATCTGCGTATATACTGCTATTGAATAGGTTTTCTAACAAATTTTGCTTTGAATAGAGTGCAGTATCTACAGTTTCGCATATACAGAATCCGAAATCAATGTTTTTTTGCATAAATGGAAAGATCACATCAAAAATAGTCTAAATCGGTCAATTTTGATTGCAAAAATAAAATATCTTAAAAAGCTCAGATATAAACACGTTTTGTTGAATATTTCGGTTTGAGCTAGAATGTAGATACCCATAGGACGGCAAAACAGTATCGAAGGCTTTCGAAAACTCTGTATAAACAACATCGACTTGATGACCAGATTTAAAGGCTGATATGCAATACTGAGAAAATTCAGCAAGGTTTGTAACTGTGGAGCGAGACCACAGACAAACCCATGCTGATGCGGATCAAGTAATTCCTTTACAAAGAAATACAATTTATCTTTCACCACCTTTTCAAAAAGTTTTGAGCATGTGGGGAGCTTAGAAATTGGTCTATAGTTTCGAGCATCATTTTTGATACCAGATTTGAACATTGGAGAAACAGAAAGATTAAAAATATGCTGTAAAGGCACACTAAGGGAGAAACAGCATTTTTTTAATGGAAATGGGGAGAACCCATTCAAATCTGTTTTTGTTGAGGACTGTAAAGAAGAAATACTATCCAAAATATCAAACCGACAATGTTCCAGAGCACTTGAAGAACAACCGGTATTTAAGGCGCCACCACTGTCATGCACAAAATTTGAGCTAAAAAAATCGGCAAATAAATTAGCGGTATCAGATAAACACTGGGGGTGCTTGTCATCGAAAGTCACACAGGTGGGAATATTTGTGCAACCTTTTTTTTGAACGTATGAAATTCCAGAAAGATTTCGGGTTGGATTTTAGTTCAACTTCATACCGAGTTATATATTGATTATATAACTGTTTATCAAGAGCATTAAACTCTCTTGAAAGACGAATATACTCATCTTTAAAATTACAATTGCCAGTAGATTTGTGCAGGTTAAAATATTTGTTTTACTTATTTTTAAGCCGATTTAGGTTTCTTGTATACCAGGGGAGTTTGTGTATACGGGCGGGTCGTACAGGTACGATGTTGCAAACTACTTCAAAAACGTTAACAATTAAAATATCAAAACTTTCAGAAACTGATTTCGATTTGAAGAGACTTTCCCAGTTCACTTCCAAAAGCTTAGCATTCAAGTTGTCAAAGTTAGCTCCTCTGAAGTCATAAGAACGCGGTTCATTGAGAGAAACAGGCCTAAAATTGAGCACTTGAGGAGTTATTGAGAGAGGAACATGGTGCATGTCCGGGCTAGAAAGTGGAAATTCACACTCAACTAGATTGAAACTTAGATTCTCGTCAACAAAGACAAGATCTAAAATATTATTCAGTCTATTAGGCAGGTAATAAATTTGGATAAGATTGACACTAAATAAGCTATCAATAAAATTGATCTCATGAGAATAGTTACTATTAGTAGGAGTGAGAATATTTTTGTCTAAAAAGTTAGACCAAATAATTTTATTAAGGTTAAAATCTCCAAGAATACAGAAATGGCTTCCTAAATTCCTTTCACAGATGTTAACAATACTATTTACATGTGAGTTATATAAAGATTCATCACTGGCGGAATCGCCAAAAATGCAAACACATAATTGATCGAGTAAGGAATCAATATTAAAAGGTTGAATCATAGAAGAACGCAAAGTGCGTCTTATAGCTATTAAAACACCACCACCTCTGAATAAACCCATCTTATCGGAATCACGATCCTTACGAGAAGTCTCAAACAAAAGTGGATCGAAAAATTCGCTATCAAAAAAATCATTATTAAGCCATGTTTCCACAAATACATAAACATCAAACTCACACCGTGACGTTGCTATAAATGTCCTTACTTGTGTAAACTTTTGCAATGAAAATTCGGGGTTCTTAATCTTGTTTGGTTGACGTTTAACTTTATTGTTTAACACTTTATTTTACAAACTCAATATGCAAATCGGTACACGTTCCTTTTAGTATCTCAAAAATTCTTTCTTAGTGCTGGCAGTAGTTTCGATACTGCTCAACTTATTTTACCTCCGAGTTCACGCACCAAATCGCAGGTACCTTAACAGTGAAATGTCAATCAAGGAAATGTGGAGGGATTTTATAGAAAAAATCCTTTGTATGTTAACTCCTGCAGTTACGAAGTATATCGCAGAGTTATTAAAGAAATGAATATTTCCTTCACCAAACTCGGAATGAGGAATGTCAAAAATGCGAAGTGTTCGAACAACACAATCTTTGCATAAAAAAAATAGTTTGAGTTCAAATTGTGAAACATGCAACTCATGGTTAAATCACATGCGTAAAGTAGAGGATGGTCGTAAATTGTACCATGAACATATGAACATGGCGAAAAATCAATTACTGAGTCGAATGTTGCATATTACTCAGCTGATTTGCAAAAAGTTATAATGATGCCGTCAATGCCGTCATTCAAAAGCGTGCTTTTTACGAGACGAATTGTGACATTTAACCAGAGTTTGTTCCTTTGCGATCAACAAAATTGGCAAATAGACCAGTCGCTGTATTCTGCCGTCCTATTTAAGAATGTGGGTATCTACATTTTTTTTCGAAAATTAGTTAGTTATGTAGGTGGACGCGTATTGAAAATCCAAATTTATTCATGCAAAAAAATTTTGCACATTGCTAGAGAATATGAAGTTATTGCTGATTTAAATTCCTTCATTTGTAGTATCTACATAAATTTTCCAGAAATCCTAATAAAAAATGTGGGTATGTACAAAAATGCCGCAGTATCTACATTTTAGTAGGAAACAGTTTGAAATAAAATCCGGTTTCCTACTCAAAAGCGACGTATCTGCAATATTATTTGTAGATACTGCTTTTTTAAATAGGAGTCTCAGCTTTTTGATGATGGGGCTCCTTTTATTAATAGCAGTATGTACATACCCACGTTCTTTAGTAGGCTCGAATCAATTTTTTGGTGTTCGAGAGTAACGTATCTGCATACTGTGCTTAATAATTACTTATTATTATTATAAATCTTTAGATACCCTAGTTCATCAGTAGGAAATTATTCATTTTGAGTGTGCCTTTCCTACTAAAAAGCAGTATCTGCGTATATACAGCTATTGAAAAGGTTTTCTAACAAATTTTGCTTTGAATAGAGTGCAGTATCTACAGTTTCGCATATACAGAAGCCGAAATCAATGTGTTTTTTTGCATAAATGGAAAGATCACATCAAAAATAGTCTAATTCGGTCAATTTTGATTGCAAAAATAAAATATCTCAAAAAGCCCAGATATAAACACGTTTTGTTGAATATTTCGGTTTGAGCTAGAATGTAGATACCCACATTCTTTTATAGGACGGCAGTATTATGGAAGAATGTGGGTATCTATTCAAAGCAAAATTTGTTAGAAAACCTATTCAATAGCAGTATATACGCAGATACTGCTTTTTAGTAGGAAAAGCACACTCAAAATGAATAGTTTCCTACTGATGAACTTGGGTATCTACAGATTTATAATAATAAAAAATAATTATTAAGCACAGTATGAAGATACGTTACTCTCGAACACCAAAAAATTGATTCGAACCTACTAAAGAACGTGGGTATGTACATACTGCTATTAATAAAAGGAGCCACATCATCAAAAAGCTGAGACTCTTATTTAAAAAGCAGTATCTACAAATAATATTGCAGATACGTCGCTTTTGAGTAGGAAACCGGCTTTTATTTCAACCTGTTTCCTATTAAAAGTGTAGATACTGCGGCATTTTTGTACATACCCACATTTTTTATTAGGATTTCTGGAAAATTTATGTAGATACTGCAAATGAAGGAATTTAAATCAGCAATAACTTTATATTCCCTTGCAATGTGCAAAATTTTTTTGCATCAATGAATTTGGATTTTCAATACGCGTCCACCTATACAACTAACTAATTTTCGAAAAAATATGTAGATACCCACATTCTTAAATAGGACGGCAGGTCTCTGGTCGCAAGAAAGAAGACAATATTAGTGCTTTTCACCAATTTCTACTCTACTGCCGTGACAGAAGCCATGTCATAATTTGGCTTGATAACTGCTCGGCTCAGAATAAAAACTGGAGCTTTTTAACTTTTTTAGTTTATGTTATAAATTCTAATGAAATTGCAAAAAGTGCAATTGATATATACTATTTTGAACCAGGACATACATTCATGTCTGGATACAGAAGATTTTAATTTACTTCCTTTTCTACAAGTTAAAATTATGAAATCAGGGATTCCAGCTCCAGAAAAAAGAGAATGTAACAGAGGGGTTCAAAAAGAAAAAAAGAAGGATATTATAAAAAAGTTGGTGCCGTTGATGCCAGAAATTTGGAGAAAATATTGGAAAGATTTACCTGAAAATGATGTGCCTGACCTAAGTGTAAATAACGATGACGATGAAAACAGTAACTAATTTAAGTTTTCTTTTAGAAATGCAGTGTAATACTTATTTTTCGGACATTGTACAAAAGAAATGTGAAAAATAAAGCGAAAGCCCACAAAAAAAAAACAAAAAAAAGTTTATTTCATTAAAAACGTACTTAAATCCTAGTTCATCAGTAGGAAACTATTCATTTTGAGTATGCCTGTTCTACTAAAAAGCAGTATCTGCGTATATACTGCTATTGAATAGGTTTTCTAAACAACACTGTGAGTGCTTGTCATCGAAAGTTACACAGGTGGGAATATTTGTGCAACCTTTTTTTTGAACGTATGAAATTCCAGAAAGATTTCGGGTTGGATTTTAGTTCAACTTCATACCGAGCTATATATTGATTATATAACTGTTTATCAAGAGCATTAAACTCTCTTGAAAGACGAATATACTCATCTTTAAAATTACAATTGCCAGTAGATTTGTGCAGGTTAAAATATTTGTTTTACTTATTTTTAAGCCTTTTTAGGTTTCTTGTATACCAGGGGAGTTTGTGTATACGGGCGGGTCGTACAGGTACGATGTTGCAAACTACTTCAAAAACGTTAACAATTAAAATATCAAAACTTTCAGAAACTGATTTCGATTTGAAGAGACTTTCCCAGTTCACTTCCAAAAGCTTAGCATTCAAGTTGTCAAAGTTAACTCCTCTGAAGTCATAAGAACGCGGTTCATTGAGAGAAACAGGCCTAAAATTGAACACTTGAGGAGTTATTGAGAGAGGAACATGGTGCATGTCCGGGCTAGAAAGTGGAAATTCACACTCAACTAGATTGAAACTTAGATTCTCGTCAACAAAGACAAGATCTAAAATATTATTCAGTCTATTAGGCAGGTAATAAATTTGGATAAGATTGACACTAAATAAGCTATCAATAAAATTGATCTCATGAGAATAGTTACTATAGTTAGACCAAATAATTTTATTAAGGTTAAAATCTCCAAGAATACAGAAATGGCTTCCTAAATTCCTTTCACAGATGTTAATAATACTATTTACATGTGAGTTATATAAAGATTCATCACTGGGGAATCGCCAAAAATGCAAACAAATAATTGATCGAGTAAGGAATCAATATTAAAAGGTTGAATCATAGAAGAACGCAAAGTGCGTCTTATAGCTATTAAAACACCTCTGAATAAACCCGTCTTGTCGGAATCACGATCCTTACGAGAAGTCTCAAACAAAAGTGGATCGAAAAATTCGCTATCAAAAAAATCATTATTAAGCCATGTTTCCACAAATACATAAACATCAAACTCACACCGTGACGTTGCTATAAATGTCCTTACTTGTGTAAACTTTTGCAATGAAAATTCGGGGTTCTTAATCTTCTTTGGTTGACGTTTAACTTTATTGTTTATCACTTTATTTTACAAACTCAATATGCAAATCGTTACACGTTCCTTTTAGTATCTCAAAAATTCTTTCTTAGTGCTGGCAGTAGTTTCGATACTGCTCAACTTATTTTTCGTAGTGCTGGTAGTGAGTTCGATACTGTAGTATATCAGAGCATGTCACTAACAACAGCAAAGCCACACGCCGACTTCTAAATGTTTGGCTGTGGAATGTATACATTTTGCAGAGTCAACGTATTCATAATTACGTTCACTTTCTCACGCGCCCCAAATATATAAGCGGCACTAGCTATAGAGTTTCATATCGCCTTACATACGCTAGCACCATATGTGTGAATGTGCGCGACTGCATTGCTAGCAGCTCCACGCTTAGTACATGTGTGCGTGCGTATGAAACGGCATTACTTGTAGCTGCGAGCTGCATATGTTTGTATGTATGTTACTGACTGCACTGAGTTGTACCTCATACAGTACATAGAATTAGAGTAAATATTTATTTATTTATTTATTTATTTATTTACTGCCATAGCACATTAAGACGTTGAGTCTTTTTTTGTACATTTTACATATAAATTACAGATTGATATTGATTGATGATACAGATTGATATTTAATTCTAAACAGAGTTTATGGATATTAGACTCTAAAATAGCTTAAACTATTGTAAAAGGTGGGAAAGAAAGGGAAAAAGCAGGAAATAATAAAAATATTGCAATGGAGAAAAGAAGAAAACGCCCAGGATGAAGCAGATGTAAGAAAAGTACCTAAGAAAAATGATTTTCAACTGCCACCTTAAAGCATCTATCCGATTTAATATGTTTAATTGACATTGGCAATGAATTCCACAGTCGCACAGCACTAACAAAGAATAATCTAGAACCAGGTAAGGATACAAATCTTGGTACTACAATATTATTAGTGCGAGAGGATGTTACAAAGCTAAGCTTTCATAAAGATAGCCAGGTTTCTGATATTTAATTATTTTAAATAGAAAAATTACGTTCCTGATGTGAAGGTAATTTTCCAAGCTCGTTCCAAGAATATTTTTGGTGAAGATTGAGATGTGATCAAACTTTCTTTTACAGTATATGAACCTCGCAGCATTGTTCAGAGCTAGATTTAATTTTCTTTTGGATTCTGAGTCGAGATCTCCATATACTAGTTCGAAATAGGTGATTTGCGGAACAACGAGGGCCTTTACTAGTTTCAGTTTTGTGTTAATTGGTAGATACGAAGAGCCAAGCCACAAACTCCTAAGAATATAATATATTTTCGAGATAGCGAAATTAATGTGGTTTATGTAAGTAAGCCGGGAGTTCATTTTAAACCCAAGGTTAGTCACAGCCGAAAGAAATGGTATTTCGGTTTCATTCAGTACTATAGGGGGCAATTCGTTAATGTCATACGATTTGAAGGATATTGGCAGGACCTGCGTTTTTGCTGCATTTAGGCTAAGACCATTCACCTTAGCCCAATTCGATATAGCTTTTAAATCCTCATTCATTCTGCACACTAAGTCTTCGCATAGACCAATAGGATGCGAAAGGTGGATCTGAGTATCGTCGGCATACAAGTGAATAGATGTATTTTGGCAACATCTCACAATGTCATTTATAAAAATAGTAAATAAAATGGGGCCAAGGATAGAACCCTGAGGCACACCAGAAGATATGATGCTCGGTTGCGAGATGCTGTTGCCACACACAGTCTGCTGTAGCCTATCTGAGAGATAACACCTAATTAGTTTTATGGACGTTGTGTCGAATCCAAAATAGTGTTGCAGTTTAAGTAACAAAATAGTATGGTTGACAGTGTCGAAAGCTTTCGAAAAGTCTAAGAGAGCTATGACTGTTAGCATTTTATTTTCAAAGGCAGGGCGGATATCTTCTGTCACTTTAAGTATTGCTGTGGAGCAACTATGCCCAGATCTAAAGTCACGGGCGGGAGCATGTTCATTTCTGTCCAAATATGCAGACACAGGCATATTTGTTTGCATGAAATTCAAGAACAAGCAAAAGTGCGGAGTAGCGATTGCGTCATATTTTGCTCGCGGCCGTCAGTAAGTGTGCCGTCGCTGGCGTCAGCATTGCAACCGCTAGTGTCAGCAGTTGCGACAGCTGGCGACCTAGTACGGTGGTCAGCAATTCCACTTACTGACGACCTAGAACGGTAGACTGCTGACTAGTGACCTAGTATTGCGGAAGTCAAGAGCAATGCACTAGTCAGCATAATTTTAAGACCAAAATTATATATAAGCGAAGAAATTAAAATAAAGAATTGAGAAATGCATGACCAGCAACCCTAAAGCTTCTTTAATCATATAGCGCAACTGCTTCATCGCCATTTCTCCCATCGCCGTAAATAACCAGGTTCAAGTGCCTGAAGTTATTACTCTCAAGTCTTGGTGCCACTGCCTTGACTAAACCACCATACAACCCAAACTCCTGGTGCGACCACCTCGAGTCCTATCATTTCTACGTGGTTTGGCACCTAAGCCACTCCACTCGATCCTCAATTCAGGACGGCAAATCAGCCGCTCCAAACATAAATAAGAGTTTTAGAGTTAAGAATTATTATAAATAAGCTGAAATATTACTAAATAAATCAATTGCTGCTCTGCCCCGCAACAGGAAACCAAATTTTCATTATTTGTTTTATTATATTGTTTATGGCGATCCTGCCTTGATACTGACGGCAAATATTGCTCTCTTAGCGATATGCCAGCTTTCAAAGGCAGGAAAACTAGGATAATAAATTTGAACGTGCATTTATCATTTATTCCTGCCGAATTTGGATGGGCATTTATTCCTGCGGCATTTGGACGTGCATTTATTATTTATTCCTGCCGAATTTGGATGGGCATTTATTCCTGCAGCATTTGGACGTGCATTTATTATTTATTCCTGCCGAATTTGGACGTGCATTTATTCCTGCCGAATTTGGACGGGCATTACTTCATATCCCGTTATGTTGATCAATGGTTTCGATTCAAGAGATTTAAAATTATGTTACTTTATCCTGCCGAATTTGGAAGAACTGGTTTATTAAAGAACACCAATTGAGGTATAAGAAACTTTCTTTTTCAATTATGGCTGGCCTAACGGCCGCTTAAACTAGAAGGGCACCACATAGTTGCCGTTTCGCATTGTTTTTTTTTCTAATTAGCCAAATATTATTTAAAAAAAAAAATATATATTATTGTAGAACTAAAATAATGTCAGAAGAGTCCATAAAAACACAAAAACAATTTGACAAAGTCTTTTCCGGTATAGTTGAACAGGGCCTGGAAGCGATAAAAACAATTAAAGAAGAACAAGTCAGGCAAGGCCCTCAGCCACTGACTTTAGAAGAGTATAGAAAAAGAAATAGGGCTCAAGTAATAGTTGAGCCACGCATTCCAGAGCCGGTAAAACATAATCGGAAAAGAGGAGGTCAGAAATATGCCAAAAGAAGGCAAATAGCCGAATTGTACCAACAAATAAACCTATGTACTAATAGGGATTTAAAAATAAAATTAAAAAGAGAGATTCAAATTTTAAGAAAACAGTCGAAGAATACAAATTTTTAAACAAAAAAAAAAAAAATATTATATATTATTTTATAGTTACTTGCAATCTATCTCCATGGATTGTGCATTGCCCGATGATCTTGACCACGAGGCAATAAACAAAATAGTAGACGAATTAGAGCGTCAAAACGAGGACATTACTCGGAAGTCAAGGTCACGTAATAAAGGAAGCAATAGACACAATCTAAACTGGTTAAAACAATTATGGTCCTTTATATGAATGGGTAGAAAACCCACAATGGAAGACCTTTTATATCCTTCCACTTTGGAAGAAGAATTAATTAGGCTTATAAGAAAAGTAAACCCTTAACAAAAAACTTATGAATAAATAAAAAAAATAAAAATTTAAACTCGAAAATTTGCTATTAAATTTTTTTTAGAGAAAAAAAAAAAGAGTAAGTAAAGACCATTTCCATTTGTCTATCTGATTCTTAATATGGGGGAAAAACTTCTAAAGTAGATACTCCAAATGAGAATGTAGTCAATAGCATTAAAATTGATGACCAAACTGAAGCTTTGGAATTCATAAAAATCTTGCTACTGATTGTGACAATCTGCAACTGTACCAGTTTGTTCCTCAAAGTATACTCAGTCCACAATAAAATTTTAAAAAAGAAATACCAGAGCCGCGCAGATGGTCTGGATAAAGTATAAGTAATACAAATGGAAAAGTGGGACGATATTTTGAGGGAACTTTCTGAAGAAAAAATAAACGCGGAAAAGTCATATAAATGCATATGTAAAAATACAAGAATTAAAATTGAAACGATAAAGAAACATCTGAATATCATTTTGTTGTCATTAAATAATAGAGGAAAAATATTGAAAAGAACTAACCATTATTTAACAAAAGCTCACCAAACAGAAGCATACCAAACATTCTCGTCTATCAGAGACAAATTGGTGTACTCATTATCAAGATACGAAATTGACTTCATAGTGCCAAAATCTTATGAAAAAGACATTGAAATAGATTTTGACGCCAAATTGCTGGAAGATGCTTCAGAAGAGGAACTAGAACAAGAAGAAAAAGTTCATTCTGATTCTGATAAATCTGTTCAGACTGAGATTATTGAGAAACAAGAAACATTTTCTCAACAAATATTGTCGCCCAAGCAGGACAAAATTCCCAAACGGACACCGAAATGGCGCAACCAGCGACATCATTCATTAAAACTGCGTCATCGATCTTACCTGAGTTCGATGGCAAACCAGAAAACTTATCGAGTTTTCTGGATGCCCTTGATATCCTCGAACAAATCAAGGAGGAACATGAGGCTTTAGCAGTGTCCATGATAAAAACAAAGCTAAAATGTACAGCTAGAAATTTGATAAGCGCTGAAGAGCCAATACAGGAAATAAAACTAAAACTAAAAAATAAAGTAAAGGGTGAGTCAGTTGAAGTTATAACAGCAAAACTCCTGAACATTCAACGGCGCAGTAAGACTGCTAATCAGTATACTGCAGAGATTGAAAAATTGACAACATCACTAGAGGGAGCATACATATCTGACGGCTTAACAACAGACCTAGCCCCCAAATATGCTACACAGACTGCTGTAAAAGCTATGTGTAAAAATTGTTCCAATGATAAGGTGAAAACAATTATGCAAGCTGGAACGTTCACCTCAATGAACGAGGCGATATCAAAATTTACAAACAGCTGCACAGAAATTACGGGTAACCCTAATTCATTGTTGCACATACGCCAACAAAATTATTTTCGCGGTAATTTCCGCAGAAGTTACCAAAATAACTCTTACAGAGGTAACCAAAGGGGTACATTTCCAGCACGTTTCACTAATTTTAATAATAACAATAATAATAATAATAGAAATAACAGCCAAAGATCCGGAGGAAATTTCGGAAATCAATCACGCGGTCCTAATCGCAATAACCCTAGGAATGTCAGAAATGTAAACCAACAGGAAAACCAGCAAACTCCACCTCAATAAATAAAAGGCTATATGTCTTCAATCTGCACCTTAATAGCTATATATCCTCAAGAACAACTCTAAATAACTCTATTTCAACCCTCCTGATTGATACAGGAGCGGACATATCAATTATAAAAAAGGGTCAAATTGACAATAATGTCACCATTAATTATTCTCAAAAAACTGATCTAAAGGGCATTGGTCATGGTTTAACAAGCACTATTGGCACGGTTACAGCAGATTTAAAGGATGATCACCTATTAATTAAACACAAATTTCATATAGTGGAAGATACATTTCCAATCCCATGTGACGGAATTTTGGGACTTGATTTTATTAAAAAATATAATTGCATTTTAGATTACAATAAAAACGGGGACAGCCTAATACTACGTCCATATGATTACCCAGAAAACATAATAATCCAAATGACAAATAACCCAACCGTAAATTGCATAACAATCCCAGCAAGATCGGAAGTAATCCGACAAGTTCATATTGAAAATGGCAATTCTGAATTATTGATACCACATCAAAAATTATCCGAAGGTATTTTTATAGCAAACACCTTAGTAAATTCAAAGCAAACCTTTATTAGAGTCATAAATACAACAGATAAAAACGTAACTATTCAAAACTTCAAAATTAACACAGAGAATTTAGATGATTACACAGTAGTAAAAAATAAACCGGAAACAGTAGAAAATACTAAAGAAAAATTAAAAAGATTAAATAAAAACTTTCCAAAATTTGTTACTGAACAACTTAATGAACTATGCGCAGAATTTATTGACATATTTTCACTAGAATCAGAACCCATTACCACTAATAATTTTTACAAGCAAAAATTACGTATGAAAGAAAATAATCCAGTCTATGTAAAAAATTACAGAATTCGACAAGCTCATAAAAGCGAAATTAGTAGACACGTCAATAAATTAATTGAAGATGACATTATAGAGCCGTCTATGTCAGAATATAATAGCCCCATTCTGCTTGTTACTGACTGCACTGAGTTGTACCTCAAACAGTACATAGAATTAGAGTAAATATGTATTCTAGTAAATTCTTCTTTGGTCCTACAGTTGGAAAATTCAGTCTCCACGATGTAACATCCCCCAACGGCACTAGGTTGATTGACTTCGCCGCTTCCCGCAATATGGTCATCAGTAGTACCAGGTTCCAGCATAAGCGAATACAGCAAGCTACCTGGCTGTCCCCTGATCAAAGAACAAGAAACCAGATTGATCATGTCATGATCGACGGCAGACACAGCTCCACCGTTCTAGACGTGCGTACCCTACGCGGTCCCAATATCGACTCGGACCATTATCTTGTTGCAGCCAAGATACGCACACGCCTCTGTGCAGCGAAGAAAGTACGCACAGTAACGGAAGGAAAGTTTGACGTCGAGAAGCTGCGCGTGACACAGACAGCTGATAATTTCTCCACTCGACTCTCACACCTGCTATCGGAGAGCAATCCTCGACCTAACGATGTAACCGAGCAATGGAAGCATATCTCTCACTCATTACGTACCGCCGCGGCGAGCCCGCAAGAACAACTGGTACGATGAGGAAAGCACCACAGCCTCGGAAAAAAAGGACGCTGCATACAGGGAGACGTTGCGAACGGGCGCAACCCGCAGTGTATGGCAACGCTATCGTGAGGCGAAGAAGGAAGAGAGACGCCTTTTCAGAAAAAAGAAACGTGAAGCCGAAAGGCGTGAGTGTGAGGAGCTTGAGACGCTGGCTGACAGAAACGATGCCCGAAAATTCTATGAAAAGATCCGGCGGATGACGGAAGGTTTAAAGACCGGGGCAAGTTCCTGTAAGGACAATAATGGCGACCTGGTAACCGACGTCCAGAGTGTACTTAAATTATGGAGGGAGCACTTCTCCTCACTGCTAAACTGCGAGGGAGACGTTGAACCCAATATGCCAATCCCTGACGATGGAAAGGTCGTCCCATCACCTGACTATGAAGAAGTGAGGATAGCTATATCCCGGCTCAAAAACAACAAAGCGCCTGGAAAAGACGGACTACCCGCCGAGCTGTTCAAACACGGAGGCGAAGAGCTGGTAAAAAGCATGCATCAGCTCTTATGCAGAATATGGTCAGACGAGTGCATGCCTCCAGATTGGAATTTAAGTGTGCTCTGCCCAATCCACAAGAAAGGCGATCCCGCTAACCCCACCAACTACCGCGGAATCAGTCTTCTTAATATCGCATATAAGGTTCTTTCTGGCGTATTGTGTGAAAGACTGAAGCCCATCGTGGACAAACTGATTGGACCTTATCAGTGTGGCTTTAGACCTGGTAAGTCTACCATCGACCAGATTTTCACGATACGCCAAATCCTGGAGAAGACCCATGATAAAAGAATCGATACACACCACCTCTTTGTCGATTTTAAAGCCGCTTTTGACAGCGCAAAAAGGAGTTGCCTGTATACCGCCATGTCTGAGTTTGACTTCCCTGCAAAGCTTATACGGCTTTGCCAAATGACGCTGAGCAATACCAACAGCTTCGTCAAAATCGGGAAGGACCTCTCTGAGCCATTTGAAACCAAACGAGGCTTCAGACAGGGCGACTCCCTTTCGTGCGACTTCTTCAACCTGATGCTGGAGAAGATAATTCGAGCAGCAGAGCTAAACCGCAATGGCACAATCTTCTACAAGAGCGTACAATTGCTGGCGTATGCCGATGATATTGATATCATTGGCCTTAACAACCGCGCCGTAAGTGCTGCCTTCTCTGGGCTGGATAAAGAAGCGAAAAAAGTGGGTCTTGCGGTGAACGAGGAAGACGAAGTACCTACTGTCATCAAAGAAAGAATCGGCGCACCTGCGCCTTGGCAACCAAGTCACCGTTGATGGCTACAAGTTTGAAACGGTGAGAGATTTCGTCTATTTGGGAACCAGCATTAACACCGAAAATAATATCAGTCTAGAAATCCAACGGAGAATCACTCTTTCCAACAAGTGCTACTTTGGACTGAGTAGGCAATTGAGAAGTAAAGTCCTCTCTCGAAGAACAAAGATCACGCTCTATAAGTCTCTCATCATACCAGTCCTGATGTACGGCTCGGAATCATGGACAGTATCCAGAGAAGATGAGATGGCCCTTGGAGTATTTGAGAGAAAAGTTCTCCGGAAGATTTATGGTCCTTCCCGTGATGCCAACGGCGAGTATCGAAGGAAATTCACCGATGAGCTGTACGAGCTTTACGCAGACCTGACCATAGTTCAGCGGATTAAAGCCCAAAGGCTCCGCTGGCTGGGTTATGTTATGCGAATGGAAAAAGAAGCTGCAGCACAGAAAGTTTTACTATCGACACCCGAATTCGGCAGCAGAGGAAGGGGGAGGCCTCGACTGAGATGGAAACAACAGGTGGAGGATGACTTGTACTCCCTTGGGGTTTCCAATTGGCGACAGTTATGGCTAAAAAGGAATGACTGGCGTGCTTTGATTCGAAACGGCCAAAATCGCCTAGGCGGTTGAGCGTCATTATGACGCAAGCCAAGATTAGTAAATAAGAGTTCTAGAGTTAAGAATTATTATAAATAAGCTGAAATATTACTAAATAAATCAATTGCTGCTCTGCCTCGCAACAGGCAACCAAATTTTCATTATTTGTTTTATTATATTGTTTATTCTCCACTTATTTTTCGTAGTGCTGGTAGTGAGTTCGATACTTCTCCACTTATGGTGTGTTCTCATGCCGGATTGATAAGTTGGGATTATACATGCCGCCCCCAATGCTGGACCCAGCATGATAAGCCGGTTGCAATTGGACCTACATGTGTAGCTAGAGGTGACTGTGAAAGAATAAGCATGTGCATGAGTGTTACATTACCTGAGGAGAGTCATTGTTGAAGGGAATCGTCAATCGGCATATGCTGCATAAGCTGCCATTGATTTGGTGGTAAGCGGTCATCTTTCACCACAACGAGCTCATTGATACACAGGTTGGGCTCCTCACGATGCCCCTTCGGACGTGATTGCAGGTGCGTGATCCAATCCGAAGACCATCTGGTCCAAAAGTGCTGAACCATACGCTGGAGCTCAAAGTATTGTTATTTGGAGCCACCTCAGCGACTGACAGTAGAGCGTCGCCGATCAAAAAATGTGCGGGCGTTAAAACAAATAAATCATCCGGATCCGACGTGAGTGGGCACAGAGGCCGTGAATTTAGACACGCTTCGATGCGTACTAATACCATTGATAGCTGTTCGTATGTAAGTTTTGCTGCGCCAACTATGCGCTTCAAATGATGTTTGACGGACTTCACATTCCCCTCCCAGAGTCCTCCGAAATTGGGTGAATGAGGTGGATTTAAATGCCTTTGAATATTTTGGGCTGCTAGCTTGGGAACAATGTCACGATCAACATTCTCAATAAATTGTCTAGAATTCGTCTTCAAGAGGGTGTCTGATCCGACAAAATTCGTACCACAGTCGCTATACAAGTCGCGACAAAGGCCACGACGACCTATAAAACGCTGAAGTGCCCATGGGAAATGTTCGGTTGTCATGCCTGTGACCGCTTCTAAATGCACAGCTTTTGTAGCCAGACATATGAACAGCGCGATGTATCATTTATAAACTGTAGTATCCCGATACCTTGATGCTTTTAGCTCTATGGCTCCTGTGTAATCTACCCCTGTTGCTAGAAAGACACGTTGTGGAGGATTGACTCGTTGTGTCGGCAAATCTCCCATTAATTGCGTGGCTGCTTGAGGCTTATTACGGAAGCATCGTATGCAAAGTTTTAACTGATTTCGGACCGTTTTACGAGCGTTAATGATCCAAAATCTTTGTCGGATATTGGCAAGAGTTAATTGTACACCGTCATGCAACGTATTATTGTGGGCATTGTTAATTACCAAGGTTGTAAAATGATGATTGCTTGGCAAAATGAGAGGATGCCGTTGACCATACGGCAATACTGCGTGTTTGAGACGACCACGTATTCTCAGATCCATCTTATCGTCGACAAATGGGGTTAAACTAACTAGTTTGCTACTTGTTGGTAAGGCATGACCAGCCTGAATTCGAGGAATCTCCGTTCCAAACGCCTCATGTTGCACACACCGTACAATCTTAAATAAACTCTCTTGAAGTTCCGTTGCAGTAAGTGATCCAGCTCTGCGATTTTGAATATTTTCGGCGCGCATATTCTGAGTTAATTGTACACCGCCATGCAACGTATTATTGTGGGCATTGTTAATTACCAAGGTTGTAAAATGTTGATTGCTTAGCAAAATGAGAGGATGCCGTTGACCATACGGCAATACTGCGTGTTTGAGACGACCACGTATATCTTATCGTCGACAAATGGGGTTAAACTAACTAGTTTCCTATTTGTTGGTAAGGCATGACCAGCCTGAATTCGAGGAATCTCCGTTCCAAACGCCTCATGTTGCACACACCGTACAATCCTAAATAAACTCTCTTGAAGTTCCGTTGCAGTAAGTGATCCAGCTCTGCGATTTTGAATATTTTCGGGGCTCATATTGTGAGTTGCTCTCAATACCCATGCAGTAATACGTATGCGTCTGGAAAATGAAGTGAAACGTTGTATGAATGATTGTTGCGATACTGTCGAATTTACATTTACCTTGACGGGTTTCTCCTCAGTTGTTACGGCATCAATAGGGAGTTCGCTGATCGTGAGGTTAGGCCACGTGGAATTGCTTTGTCTGAGCCATGAGGGGCCGTTCCACCAAAGATGAAAGGCCTTGAGCTGCAGTGGGGTTAATCCTCGAGTCGCACAATCTGCTGGGTTATCAAATGTACTCACGTGATTCCGTTGACTTGGTGCACTCACAGCTAGGATTTTGTCAATACGATTTGCGACGTAAGGTTTCCACCGGTTAATGTCACCTTTGATCCAATAGAGAACAACCGTAGCGTCCGTCCAATAGTAGATTGGCACAATTTCGCATACAGAGCTTACCGTTTCCTGTGCCCAACTCGCTAGGTTTGTGCCAAGACTGCTCCACATAGTTCCACGCGTGGAATGGTGATCGGACTCGTAGGAGTGACTTTACTCTTGGCCGTGAGAAGATGCGTGTGGATTTCATTATGGGTGTACTCAATTCGAACATAGACGGCGGCTGCATAGGCGACTGAAGAACCATCGCTGAAGGCATGTAGCTCAACTGATCGTACATGTTGCCGGGAATATTGCACCCATCGTGGTATTGTTATCGAATTAACTAGTGGTAATTGTGTAACGAACTTTAGCCATATCGTTTTAAGTGACGAAGGTAGCTCTTCGTCCCACTCTAAAGATGACATATGACCTTCTTGGCGTGTAACCCTTGTAGTCCAAATTTCCTTTAAGATGATTTTCGCAGCAACAGTGACTGGAGTTAGAAATCCGAGAGGGTCGAATAATGGAGCGATGGTGGACAA
Source organism: Campiglossa producta (assembly GCA_964058755.1). Classification (NCBI taxonomy): domain Eukaryota; kingdom Metazoa; phylum Arthropoda; class Insecta; order Diptera; family Tephritidae; genus Campiglossa; species Campiglossa producta. Next base: position 28,782,557 of record CAXKVI010000006.1, on the reverse strand, counting down.
AACAGACCGTTTTGTTGCTGGAACGTCAATGGAAAAGTTCATTGAAAATGTAAATGAATCCACAGCAGGGTGCCAATAAAGGCCTAGAGTCTTAACCGTTTCGTTCTCGTTGAGTTGAAGAATAGAATTACAAGATTGATGCTCACGTGGGATGGACTCCAAGAGCTCTGGTGTATTGCTTGACCATTTTCTGAGTTCCATTCCAGCTGATATAAGTTGGTCACGTATGCGGGTTGCTTCGTTCATGCAGTCACTTCCGCTAAGGATATCGTCCACACAGATGTCATGCAGTACAACCTTTTCGGCGAGCGGAAAATTACCCTTTTCATCGTGTGCTAACTGGTGGATAACTCGAATCGCAGTATATGGTGCGGAAGCAGTCCCAAAGGTTACAGTGGTAAGGCAATATTCTTGAATATTTCCTTCTGTATTGCGCCACAGGATGCGTTGATACTGAGTGTCATCCTTGTGTACGTTTATACAGCGATACATTTTTTGCATGTCTGCAATAAAGACGTAAGTGTGTTGGCGCCACTTCAAAATTACTGAAGGTAGATCGTTTTGTAACGAAGGCCCGGTGCATAAAAGGTCATTAAGTGAACGGGCATTGGAGGTTTTTGCCGAAGCATCGTAAACGATTCGAACCTTAGTCGTAAGGCTTTCGTTCTTTAACTGCATGATGGGGCAGAACACATGATGTTACGGTGGGCTTATTTGCCGTATTCATTTTACAATGTTGATCCTCGCTTGTGGTTGCTAAATTAATTTGATTGAGACGGAAATAGTCCTCCATACCGTCCGTGTACTTATCTCGCAAATCAGGATATTGTTGAAGTCTTCGCTCGAGTTTATAAAACCTATTCAGTGCGATCTGCTTGGATTTTCCCAAAGTAATATTTGGGTCATATAACAACTTTAATGGCAGTCGGACCAGATATTTACCGTCAGCTTGTCTAGTATGGGTGGTACGAAAGAATTCTTCACACTATTTGTCTTGCTCCGATAATATGGGTTCCGCTGGTACCTGCTCACTTTCATAAAATTTCTGTACGAGTGATTCAAGCTCGATGTTACTATGGTGACAGCGGACTGTGACCCTAGGCGATGGGGTGGATGCGATGCGACCTGAAAGGATCCAGGCTAAGTGCGTGTGCTGTGCTATTGGTTGATCCATATCACCGATCCGAGTCTCCGGTAGCAAAATTTGTGCAATCATGTCAGCTCCAAGGATGAGATCAACTTTTTCGGCTGATAGTACATAGGGTCGGCTAATCGGAGCCCCTGTAAATGAGTTAACGACGGCGTTACGATTGGCTGACTTGGTAGCTGCGTTGTGAGTTGTTTTAGGACCTACGCATTCAATATAGGAGGGTGAAGTGCTCGTCGTAGCATGATTGAAGAAGGCAACTAACCCTTGCCTTTGAATGACTGGTTATGTTGGGACCTACCCCACATATGTCTGCTGAGGTAGGACTACGTTGGAGCCCTAATCGCTGATCGGCAGTTTCCGAGATGAGAGTCCCTTCCGACCTTTGATCGATGAGCGCGTACACTAGTATGGATTGGTCGTTGGCCTCGTTGCGTAGCGATACTAAACGGGTAGCTAGAAATATTGGTGTTGCTGACCTTTCAACTAGCACCTGATCAAATTGGGTTGAGTGTATGGCAACCTTGGCATGAGCATTCGTGACCACTTTGGGGTCAAACATCTCTGCTGATGGAGACAGTGTGTTAGCCCTTGGAAGGGTGTGTGGACTTTGTGCGAATGCTGCTGAATGGTTTGATCCTAGTTGATTTGGTGTGTGTGTGTGTGTGTGTGTTGAATGACTTTGATGCTACCGGAAAATATAGCAACGTATGATGCCGTTGGCCACATTGGCAACAGTTTTTACTGCTTGTACAACGTGAAAGTATGTGAGATGTGCTTAAACAATTTAGACAAAGCTTGGCCTTATCGACTATGTCCTTTCGTTTGTAGCAATCCTTTAAAAGAAATGTGGGAAAACGTCGTAGAATATGTGCCTGACTGCATGGGGTACACGCCTGTTCTCTTTTAGGTCAACTTTAGTCGATGCATGTAAGCTTTTGACCCTTTGCGCCGGTATCGCAGACTGCGGGTAATGAGAACTGGAATTTGTTGAATTCTGGGTACCTTTAGCGATATTGCGTGAAGAGGAGTTATCAAATGCCATGTTGCGGTTTTCGATAGCGTCGATGGTGAATAAACGAGTTGTCAAAAACTCTTGGAGTTCCGAAAATGTCGGGATGTCAGTCTTGCACCCCAAATGCCGTGCCATGCCCAATGAGTTTCGCTGGGTAGCCTTGTAGTTAAATAATGGGCGATCCAATGATCGCACTGTGTAATTGGAAGTTTAAGACGGTTGAATTCAATAATACAAGCATTTGCAGCAGTAAGCATTGCCTTTAGCGCATCAGAAGTTTCTCGTGCTAGTACGGGTAAATTATAAAGGGTAGTCATGTGATGAGAGAAAAGAATACGCGGATTGTTATACCGTTTGAGTAGACATTCACATGCTACTTTGTAATTAACCTCTGTAAGCAGCATCTGATGTATATCGGTATCGCGGTCAACTGGAGGTGCCTGTTTTAAGTAATGGAATTTTTGAATGTCATTTAACACAGAGTTAGCATGGATTAACCGGTTGAACGAATCGTTAAAACTAGGCCACTCCGTAATCTTTCCAGAAAATTTTGGATCGGGTAGCCGGGGGACTTGAATAAATGATGTGTTCCACCAGCTCCTGTTTAGGTGGATGCAGCTCATCGCGTTGTTGTGTAAGTGCGCAAACTACCTCTAAGTGAGCTTCTTCAAACTGTGATGCTAAATCGTCTTTTAAATATTCATCTTCGGGGTCAATATCAGAACAACCGATGTCATTATGAGTTGCACAAAATTCCCGGTTCAACTCGTCAACTCGTTTCAAACGCTGTTGGAAATATACAGCGTTCTTACGCCCAACCGCGTCCTTTTTGAAATTTATCAAGGTTTTGGACAGTGCCGTTAAACGATTTTGTTGCAGTTTTATCAAAGCTGCAGGTTCCCCTGACTCACTCATAGTAATGTTTTTGGTAATTTAATTGTTTGATTCTAACTAATGCTTAAAAACACTCAGATGCCCACCCTTACCCTTACCTTACCTTCAACATGCGATCTCGTCCAATTGCCAGTTTTCACGGAATAGACAAATTGCCAAGGATGTGTTCTGGATGCCGATATCAATGTTATAGTTGTTGTACTTCGTGATAAGTAAGTGTTAAACAATACAAGACTAAATGCAGTGACCTTCGAGATGTTACTGCGGTCAAATGTTGTAATTCCACTGATAATGAACTTTGGACTTGCAGAATTTGTTGCTGTTAACACGCCTCGTGTGCAATACGGTATGAAAAACGTTTGTATTAAGAAATTCCCCTCATGGGCCACCATAAATATGTGCAAACTTGTTGCAATGAAAATTCGGGGTTCTTAATCTGGTTTGGTTCACGTATAACTTTATTGTTTAACACTTTATTTTACAAACTCAATATGCAAATCTTTACACGTTCCTTTTAGTATCTCAAAAATTCTTTCTTAGTGCTGGCAGTAGTTTCGATACTTCTCAACTTATTTTTCGTAGTGCTGGTAGTGAGTTCGATACTTCTCCACTTATTTTTCGTAGTGCTGGTAAGAGTTTACTCAGATAATCATCAGAAACGCCTAACTTAAAACTAATGCTACGCAAATTCTCTAGCGAGGCATCTTTTTTAACAAGCATAGAACAAGAGAGATGATTTTTAGGAATATCTATATATTTATTTACTACAAAATCAATAACATTATCCACAGTAACCGAAGGCTTGAAGGCTGAAAAAGCATCGCCTGCTTGATTTTCAGCATCAGAAGAAACAACAGCTTGAGCAGCAGCAGAAGAGCTCAACAAAGCAACACTCGGAAGAGTATCATCGCCAATATTGTTCTCCGCAGTAGATGAGCGCGCATTGATGGTTCGCGCATTAGAACCCATAGGTAATGCGATTTGATTGTTTGTGTTATGATACATTTACACTGCACCAAATGCGTCGCATTTGGCGAAGTTATTTCGAGAATGTTTGTCCGCAGAATGAATTTGTTTGCCAAATTAGATGAATTTAATTCAATTTGACCTAATTTAGTGATCAAATTCTATCTTCGGATGAACGGTCTCGAAAAAACTTTGCCAAAAGTGACTCAGTGGGAAACTCATTATCATTTATATTTATAAAATTTATACGTACGTGCACGGCTAAATCGACACCGCCCATAATTTGACGGTAAAATTGAATTACGTTTGGACATGGCACTTGGATTTTTTCCCCTGTTTTTTAACGTTTTTGTTACAAACGTCATGCCTGGTTCGTGGCAATTACTTATTACCAAAACCTCCTTCGTGCCCTGCCATTTTACGCATAAAAGGCCAGATGATGTACTTTTAAATTCTGCTTCTCCTCGCTCAAATTTCTTACTTGTAAACTCGGGAACGTTTTTTCAGTTACGCATTATAGTACCAAGAGCTGGATAAGGTAAAGTATTTAACAAATTAATTGATGTGAAAACGCGATCGAAGCACAAAGTAACATTATCTTCTGCGACTGAGCTGATCAGTTTAGTTACTACTCTTTCTCCAAGGGTTCCCGAGTGTTCTTCAAGGTCTTTTCTACAGTAAATATTGAAATCGTAGGTGTAACCTGTTACAGCGTCACACCTAAGCCACATTTTTATACCTCTGTTTACCGGTTTTATGGGCATGTATTGCTTTAGTGAGCTGCGGCCCTTGAAATTTGTCATCACCTCGTCTATACTTTGGAAGGTGCGGTCCAGTCTACACTTTTGGAAAGTTTTTTTTAGACATTCTACCAAATCGTCTGGGTAATAAGTCTTACTACAGTCACATGGTTTTTCCGGGCATGCGAAATACATCTTAGAAGTGATAAATAGGAATCGATCCCTAGAAATTGCTTCTTGAATAGATTTGTTTCCCAGAGATTTATGAAGGAACCAATAATCTTTTACACAAGGATGTCGATTATAGCACATAATGAACATCCATCCAATAATTACTTTTATTTCGCCAGCAGTAGTTCTAGTCAGTTTCTGTTTTTTTTTTGCTGACTGCTCACATTCTAGTATCTGTATACGCTCATTCGTGCACTGGGCAATGTACCTACAAATAAAAAATATCACCAATACTTGCTGTGCGAGGTATATCTGATGAAATTTTGCAATTACGAGAAGTGCTTGCCGTTCGCTTAGGTGCAAAATATTCCGGAGACCTCCAGTCAAAATTTTCATAGTGTGGTTGGTCACAGTCTAGCGTGTTTGTATCGAGTTCGTTTGTATCCCCTATATCCTCGGTTATGTCGTCATCATTTAAGTCCTCCGCAATGGAAGAGCTTGACTTAGATTTTTCGCTTGGAACAAAGTTATCAGAGCTTCCGGATGAAAAGTCTTCCAAATCACTTTCATCTTCCTCCTCCAACAATTTACGTATATCGTCCTGATCCATATTACTGAATAAATCCTGTGTGGAATCAATTGAAAAATAAGTTGTATTCACCGGACTACTGGTACTCATATGTACCACGTAAGAAGACTACTGGTACATATACGTACCACCTGTTTAATTTTCACTAAAAATATACTTTTAATTACATTACCGGATTTTCTTCCAATATGTGGTATCAAAATATGTTGTAATCTGACAATAAATCTCTATGAATGCAAAGATACTCTTCACAAAACGTCCACGCGCAGCACTTTTCAACCACTCTCAAAGGAAAAAGCACGAATCTGAACATAACGGGAATGTAAAACTGCTCAAACTGCCTGTCTGCCTTGAGCTGTGTCGGAGAAGTCTTACCACTGGTGGGGGACTCAACCGATAGTCAAAAGGCGCTAAGTGTGTTTAAATACAAAAACTTCCACTTACTTTGACTTGCAAATGGATATCACACATTCACTCGCGATACGTTACTACGTATTAAAAAAGTGTGCACCAAAATCAACCACTTACCTTAATAACATCTGTGGACATTTGGAAAACACATTTAACTGTTAACAAAACTTTTGTTGATACATATAAAAAGAAATAAGACCATTACATAAAAGGGCCATGATTTCTTATGATTTTCCAGTTAACTATCTTCGACTAACCGCAACAGTTTTATTTTAAACCGTGTTTAAAGGAAATAAGTGCTTCTTCCAAACTGATTTTAGAAAAAAATATCCGCTAATGTGAGGTAAGAGCATATAAGAAATCACCTGAGACGAAAAATTTCACAAAACTTTTAACCTATTTAGACTTAAGTTGAAGTTGATTTCAAGTTCTGTCCGAGGAAAAAGCACTTAAACCGAGTTAGGTTGTTTTTCCAAAAGCAAAATAAAAAAAATCATCAGATCAAGTTGACTTAAGATGGTTTTCCAAACGATAGTTAGAGGTGTATTTAGAAGGTTTTTTTTTTATATTATCTGACTTAAGTTGTTTTCCCAAATGCATTAGGAAAAAATATCGACTTAAGATGCGTTTTTAAAACTCATATCTCCGTAGCTAGTCACGCTAACAGTACGCCGATAAGACAGAAATGACCGTTATGAAAATGTTGCTTTTTTGATAAAGAAATTGGAAAATTTACTTATCTCGACTTATTTGAGGACTCAACTTATCTCAAGCAGATCAAAACATTTTTTGATTCCTTAATCTTTTTATTTGAGTAAAAAGCACTATTTACTACTTCAGACATCTTATTTTAAAAAATGCTTAAAAATTTGTTTATTGTTTAAAAAAAAAAATATTTTTCTTCCCAAGAAGTCAGGGGTTTGTTGATTGTAAGCATGTTTTACACTGGTCGATTCGCTGATCGAATTTCGTCTTTCCATGGGGTAAATAGCAATTCTACCATCAACAACCTGCGTTTTTGCGACCCTTTATTTAATCCGATCTATCGAATTGCTATTTAGACGTTGGAATGGTGTTTTTCAACAATGATTCGTCGTTTTTATACCAAATTGGAGGTTAAGTCTGTAAAATCTAATCTGAAAAATTACAGTAATTTTTTTCACCTTTCTTAAAAACAAAATCAATATAAGTTTTGAAAAAAAAAAATTGAAATTTTTGGCCCAGTCTAATATACATACATACATAGATACCTGCCAATAAATGTTACTTTATATTGACTCATATAACAAATGCCAGCCTTCTTTTTTATTTGTCATTGAATCTATTACACCGCGAAACACGAAAAAAATACAAGAAATTTGGCAGACACCCTCTAAATCTTGAGTTAGGGGCCAAAACCGGTTTTTCATACCTTTGCACACTTATGACCCTGTGTATAGATGTAACAGCCATGGATCGCGTCAATATGGATGTAACGTGTGACACAACTCTTATGCAAACGGCCCAAAAGCCTCTGTTATGGAATTGGCGTTTTTCGATTTTCATGCAATCGAAATTTTTGCAAACATGTCGTGAAAACTAGTTTTCATATATACAGTTTTATATCTCAGGGGTGGTTTAAACCCCTAAAACCACCCCCTGGCTGCGCCCCTGGACACAAGGAATCACAAGTCGGTCTCCACTTCGACCTTCCATCTGAGTGGTGTTCTCCCTATTTCTCTGCTTTCACATGCGGGTGCCAATAAGAATAACTTCGAAAGGCTAACATTTTCATTGACAGCTGAAATAAGCCTAACAGTTACACTCCACCTAACTGATACGGGTCCTGCAGAAAAGTACCATTATAGGAAACCGGTACCAAAGCACCATCAGTAAAAAAGGTACCACTTTTGGTACTAAAGTACCAACTTCGGCGACCGTGGATGTAAACAAACCGGCATTTTAAAGTGTGTTGTCAAAAGAAGAGCTCACACTTGTACTGATACACAATGTTGACGGCGCACACTTGGGCCACTTATATATATGGGGACGCTCAAAATTCCGAAATCAACTTTTTTACATCAGAATCGCTTTATCTGCACTAAATCAGTTAATCTATAGCATCTTAACCCATTGACGGTCATGGGTTAACCCGTTAAATTTATTGAATCAGAATCGGCATATCAATACTAAAATAGTAAATCCCAAGAATTTTAACCCTTTAACGACAACGCATTAACAAATTTTGTACCCAAATTTTTTTCACTTATTCTTAGATCAAAATATTTACATCACATTAGTTGCATCTGCACTAAAACGACTAATCTTTGGAATCGCAACTAGGGCATCCAATTTCCGGGATTTCTAGCCTCTCGGGATTTTCGGGATTTGAAAGTTCAATTGTTCCGAATTTTTTTTTTCCTAAAAACGCACCCCTTATAAAAATAAATTAAAAATAAAACAAAAAAAATTAAATTAAATAATATAAAAAAACAAAAAAAATTAAATAAAACAAATTATATTAAATTGAATAAAATAACTCTGAGCTGTGATGTCGCACAAAAGCAAACATGGAATATGATTTGGAAATTATGAAGCTCATGTGGCTGGTAAATGAGAACTTTTGGTCGAAAATTACCCCAAGGTCTTTGATTTCACAAACAGTTCGAAGAGGCGAGCTAGCGATATTGTAAGACGTCTGAATGATGTTATTGCGTTTAGCATAGGTAACATGAAAACATTTGTTTATGTTCAACGAGAGGCTATTTTCTACGCACCAATTACTTACACTATCGATGTCACATTGCATCAACATAGAGTCTTGGAAGCTACTAATAGCGGAATAAATCTTAAGATCATCCGCGTAAAGCAAAAATTTAGCAGAAGAAAAGCAAGTACTGATATCATTAATAAACAGGACGAACAAGAGTGGGCCCAAGATACTACCCTGTGGAACCCCCGAGCTTGCAATAAAAGACACAGATCTAACACCATCAATTACGACCGAACAACGGCTATTTTTAAGAAAAGATGTGATCCATTTTAGAAACTTCAAGTGAAACCCGATTGAAACTAATTTATTCAGTAATATACTGTGAGAGACCTAATCGAAAGCCTTGGAGAAATCAGTGTAGACTGTATCGACCTGAGTTCCAGACTGAAAGGCCGCTAGGCAATCGCTTGAAAAAACTGTAAGCTAAGACATAGTAGAACGACACGGAATGAAGCCATGCTGTTCGGGACAAACAAAGTTTTTGACAGCGGATAAAAGAATTCTTTGAATAATGGTTTCGAAAAGTTTAGATGTTACAGAAATCTTAGAGATAGGCCTGTAATTAGTGATGTCATTTTTGTTACCACTTTTGAAGATAGGATAAAGTAAAGATTCGCAGTGTTTAAAAAGTGCAACAGACAGACCATCAACATCCGTTTGGGTAAAAGGTTTCTGACCATCAATGCCAATGAGCACATCCTCAGCAGCCAGTGTTATACTACCAAGATCGAGTGATCCCGATGTATCGCATGAGACAGGCCTAGTGTCAGACTAAATACTGAAATTGGACTGAAAAAACAAAGAAAAGAGATTCGCGGCCTCAACAGGTATATTAGCCACATTATCGCCAAGGAAAAGTGCTGAAGGAAAACCAGAGCAAGACTTTTTCGAGCTCACAAAATGCCAAAACGCTTTTGGATTTGACTTGAATTTAGTTTCAAATTTTAGAATATAGTTCCTATGAAAGAATTTTTCAAGACATACGAACTTCTTAGAATATTCCTTTTACTGACTATAATGGCTGATATTATTGCTTTTCTTAAATTTACGAAAATATTAATTATTTTTGTTTCGGACTCGAATAAGAGTTGCATTATGCCATGGAACCTTGTAATGCTTTCTTTTCACAATTGGTACGATACACGCTTCCACAACTGTGGAACGAAAACGTTCAAAGCAACGAGAGGCGTCACAATGATAAAATAAGCTATCCCAGCATACTTCCGATAACAGATTATTCAATTTCAAAAAATTGCACGATTTAAAATTAAAACATAGTTCAGTGTTTGGATTAGCGACTTTTGGAAAATAATAAAATTCAAGACTAATAAATAGAGGTATATGATGCATATCTGCCTTCGCGAGATATACATAATTTAAGAGCTATATACTTAATTTAAGAACTATTTAATGTCTTTTAGTCTGTAAGGATTTATTCCATTGACTGCAAATAAATAAAATGAAATGAAAGAATTAAACTCGTTTATAGAAAAGTTTACAGTTTTGGATAGAAAAATTAAATCATTGCATTAAGTCAATACTTAGAAAGCCATCCACTAAATATGATTCAATATTACTATTAACATCACAAGCTAGAAGATCGGAGCTAGATAGATTGCGTGATGTTGTCAATGTGAGCAGTATACAGGCTATGGTTACTATTCGGCGGAATGTAAGAAGCACATAATAGCAGGGCATCGGAAACCCTGGTTATTCGAACACAAACTTGGTCGAGAATAGCAGTTGTGTTTTCCAACGATATCGTGGCAGCAAGGTACTTACGTTGTACCGCAATAAGGACTCCACCACCTCTAGCACGCCCGATTAGGGTAGGACATCTGTCCTTACGAAAAACATTGAAAAGTTGAGGGTCGAAAAACTCTTCGCTGAGCCATGTTTCAATAATGACAATGACATCATATTCTAGATGAGAGCTAAACAAGCGCATAGAATGTGCCTTGGTTTTTAGTCCGGAGACATTGTGGAAATAAATCTTTAAGCTTCCGTTATTCTTAGGAGCATCAACTAACTCTGGGGTGGTTTGTCCCCTTTTTTCTGAAAAAAAAGGAACGGCCGAATTTTCACATTCAGGGCTCATTACTCTGCCATATAAATGCGCAGGAACACGTACGAATTTCAGTGAGTCCAAGTTGGCACTCACTCGTTTTTGATTAGCACAAGACAAGCAATTCCCTGATTATTATAAATATCAAGTTGGTTATGCACATAATGGACAATATCATCGCAAGTTACAGAGTTTTTAAAAGATGACAAATGTAAAAACTTAAAGCGTGTAAATACACCAACAGCAACCTCAGTTGGGCTAGTCACAGCATTCTCTGCCGCTGGCTTATGTTGAGAAACAGACGGTGAGGAATGACCATCAACAACCCTCCCACTCAATTTATTTGTCGAGTTCTTACGCCGTATAGTAGTCCATCCATTGGCACTATCAACAACACAATGAAAATCATTTTCAGCAGGTGACGTTGCAGTTTGCGTAGCAGCAACCAATGCAAAGCTAGGCTTCGAAATGGCAATATTAGCAGAAGAGCAAGTAGAAGTACGAGTTGGTTGTACTGTGGGGGTGTTAGTAGCAATAACTTAATGAGAGCGGTTACCGGCATCCATTGGTTGAGTTGTGGGAGAAGAGAGTTTGCTGCCGGCGTCGACAGACTCAGCAGAATTAGGTTGTTGTTTGTTGATTTCATTTTTAGCATTATTATTGTTAGCATTTTTTTTAGTTGAATTTCTGGACGAATTTTTGTTAGCAATACGAAGTTCGTTGACTTCCGATGTGAGCGAGGTAACAGCAGCAACAGCTCCATCATCATATTACTTACTTAAAATAGCCTTTAACCGCTTAGGCGATTTTGGCCGTCCGACATGTTCTTTGTTGAGCCAACGGGCGCCAATTAGAGACACCGCGTGCTCGCAGGTCTACCTCTACTTGGCCCTGTCATCGAAGTGGTGGTCTCCCTCTTCCTCTACTTCCACCGGCTGGTAACGATAAAAATACCTTTTGGGCTGGAGCGTCTTCGTTTTAATTCGCTGAACTATGTCCACATCTGCGTAAAGCTCATACAGCTCATCATTATATCTTCTTCGGTACTCGCCGTCGCCAACTTTTAGGGGTCCATAAATCTTTCGAAGAAATTTTCTCTCGAATACTCCCAAAGCCGCCTCATCAGATGCTGTCAGTGTCCACTCTTCTGCACCATATAGCAGGACGGGTACGATAAGTGACTTATAGAGTGTTGTTTTTGTTCGTCGAGGGAGGACTTTACTTCTAAATTGTCTAATCAGCCCAAAGTAGCATTTGTTTGCAAGAGTTATCCTTCAATGGATTTCCTGGCTTACATTATTGTTGGTAGTAATGCTGCTTCCCAGGTATACAAAGTCCCTTACTATCTCAAAATTATGGCTGCCAACAGTGGCGTGGTTGCCAAGGCGCGAATGCGCTGTATCGCTTGATGCCAGCAGGTACTTCGTTTTACCTTCGTTTACCACCAGACCCATTTTTCCCGCTTCCTTTTCTAATTAGGGGTACGCAGAAGTTACGGCGCGGTTGTTGAGGCCAATGATGTCGATGTCATCGGCATACGCCAACAGTTGTACGCTCTTGTAATATATTGTTCCAGCGTGGTTAAGTTCTGCAGCTTGTATTATTTTCTCCAGCATCAAATTAAAGAAATCACACGATAGGGGGTCGTCCTGCCTGAAACCTCGTTTAGTTTCGAACGGCTCGGAGAGGTCCTTCCCGATTCTGACCGAGCTGGTGGTGTTGTTCAGCGTCATTTTGCACAGCCGTATAAGTTTTGCTGGGAAACCAACTGGAGGTGGGGACGTGTGTATAGAAGTCCACGCAAGTGGGGAAAGTTTCTGATCGCCAGTCAACTGGGAATGGCCGATTCTTCTATGTGCGGTCCAAGCAGCTCACTACGTCCGGGAAAGCCCACATATCTCTGGATAGCCACTGAAACCCGTTCGGTGGTGAACTAAAGTGAGAAGGCGATAACCTGACAAGGCCACTCCGACATAATCGGTTTAAGGGCTTGCCAGGGGACTTCATCAGCAGCGTCTGTCACCATGAGGTGCGGCTGCAAGCGGACGTCTGTCTTGAACCAAGCGGCTCGCTATATAAATGTGTAATTTAAATCCAACCCCCTGAGAAACGGGTTGTGCGTAGGGTTTGGGACCCACCACATAAAAACAAACTTCCAATCAGATCCAATATTCAGGCCTCGGAAATGATAACTACTCTTTAGATAACGACCACTGCAAACGAACTAGGAATATGATTAAGGAAATGAGGGCATGTTCTTGGAATGTCCGAACCCTTAGCAGGCAAAAGCTGACATCACCGTGTAACCGTGTAACGAAGTTTCTGATCGCCAGTCAACTGGGAATGGCCGATTCTTCTATGTGCGGTCCAAGCAGCACACTACGTCCGGGAAACCCGTTCGGTGGTGAACTAAAGTGAGAAGGCGACAACCTGACAAGGCCACTCCGACATAATCGGTTTAAGGGCTTGCCAGGGGACTTCATCAGCAGCGTCTGTCACCATGAGGTGCGGCTGCAAGCGGACGTCTGTCTTGAACCAACCAGCTCGCTATATAAATGTGTAATTTAAATCCAACCCCCTGAGAAACGGGTTGTGCGTAGGGTTTGGGACCCACCACATAAAAACAAACTTCCAATCAGATCCAATATTCAGGCCTCGGAAATGATAACTCACTCTTTAGATAACGACCACTGCAAACGAACTAGGAATATGATTAAGGAAATGAGGGCATGTTCTTGGAATGTCCGAACCCTTAGCAGGCAAAAGCTGACATCACCGTGTAACGAAGCTTTTCCCTGCCCCTGTGCTTCTTATCTTATGCTGGGGTATACTCGCCGTGTCCAGGGTCCTTGTACAATAAATTTATACTTAACTTAACTAAAATTCATAAATTTCAAATAATTCAAATAATTCGGTAACTCGTACTCTCAATAGCGGCACTGTTGGCTTGGGACCTAGATATCTGGCGTGATAACGGGTCTCTTCTCTTGATAACGGCTCGCCGTATCCCGTTATCCCTCTTGTTATGGCTCTGTGCTGCTAGCGTTAACGTCGCTCTGTCGGCGTGTGGCGGTTGGCGCTTGATTGCGCGTACTTGTGTCGGCGTCGTTCTGCTGGCGTTTAGCTGTGGGCGCTTGGCCGTGCGTGCTGGCGGTGACGTCGCTCTGTCGGCGTGTGGCGGTTGGCGCTTGATTGCGCGTACTGGCGTCGGCGTTGCTCTGCTGGCGTTAGCTGTAGGCGCTTGGCCGCGCGTGCTGGCGTTGACTGGCTGCGCCGGCTACCTCTGCTGCGCGACACCACGGTGGGTTTGGCTGAACGGCGGAGCGCGGCCTTAGGTGTATAATGGGCGGGGAAAATCCAGCACACCTCAAGTACAACCCAGTCCGCGTCTACTCTAGATTGTGATGTACAATATTGGTAAAGCCCAGTTACTAGCTATCACTACCCAGCGTAGATCCGATCTTTGCCGTGACTCCGTACTGGTCTACAGTTGTGGCGGTAATCTCGCTGCTCCTCTCGGTTGGCGTTATCGTGCTTTGCGGTATTACGTTGACGGCCTTACGGGTTTATTTGCGGCCCGTTATCTCTGCTACGTTATGCTGTCGCAACTGTACTCGCGTTCACTCTGCACTCGCGTCGATAAAGTGCGTATCCACGGCTGACTGTGGCAGAACAGGTTATCGCGGCCTTAAGGGTATAATGGGCGGGGAAAATCCAGCACACCTCAAGTACAACTCAGTCCGCGTCTACTCTGGATTGTGACGTCTAATATTGGTAAAGCCCAGGTATTAGCTATCACCCTTCAGCGTAGATCTTGTCACTACCGCAGCTCCGTGCTGACTGACTCCTGTCTCCTTGTGTTGCTTCTTAAATATTGTATAGTTGCTTGCGCGTGTGACTGTCTGTTGTGACGATGTTGCTACGACTTGTTGTGTTACATGTAGGTTTGTGTTGTAGTTGGCTATTGTTGTTCGCTGTTGTCGTGCTCTAGCGACTTGTTGTGTAGTTTCGTGTTGGAGTTGGCTTGTATACTTGATGTTACTGTTGTGTGTTGGTTCGTTTTGATGATCGGTCGTGCGCTGTTTGATGCTGCCGTCGTTTAATTTGTGTGGGCCAAATTTGTAACCATATTTGGTCCTAACTCTCCCCTCCTACTTTGGAGGTCTAAAGTCCCCCTGCCTCTTTCACATATTAGCACTCGCGACCATCAACGTCTCCTGCTTCGATAATGACCTTTCCTTGTGAGAATTCCGTTCCCTCTTCTGCTTTCGGTGATGATGAGTGTTGTGGTGTTGGTAGCTGTGGTGATGTTTGTGCGATAGTCGTGGTAGGTAATTGCTCAGCGCTCATGTTTATGGGTAGCGGTGCTATTTCTGGATGACCGTGACTATGGTGCTGGAATACCGATAGTATCTCACTACGTTTACGGCTTGCCATATCCGCCGTGAATGGTTGGGATATAAGCCCCGGTGTTCCTTCTTTCTTGCTGACGTACCGCAGTACCCTTTCAATCGTTTCCACCACGTATACCCCGCAGTCGTTATTGTTTTCTTGCTGCGGTACCACTAGTTGCAATTCGTGTGCCTCGAAGTCTTCTTCCCCGTATCGTTGCTGGTGTTCCCACTTAAGGAAGTCGATCCATGCCTTGGTTGCGTGCGGCGCCTTAGCCTTGACCCTCGAGTCGGCTATCCACACGTACCTTTGGTGCCAGCATTCGACGTCCGCGACGTGGTGGGTGACCTGTTGACTTGCCAGTCCAAGGAGGTACCAGTGGTTGGCTATATTGTGTGGTGCGAGTATCACACGCTTGTTAAACAAGTCGATTTTCCGTAAAGATCGGTGGATGCGTTGGTAATATTCCGCCTTATTGCCCTGTTGGCTTAGTTGTAAAGTAACAAATAGGCTTAAAACGATCCCGTGTTCCCCGTACTCGGTCTGCACCCCCTTTGCCCATGCTTCGATTACGGTATCCGTCAGCCACTGCCCCTCCCCGAGCGAATGAAGGTCGGCGTTGAATAAGGCGACGCCTCCTGGTCCCGGTGGGTATACCAATTCGGGTCGTGTTACCCGTGGCTCCATAGTCTCGTCATCCGAGGAGAGGTCAATGCACTGTATGGTTTGTGTTGGGCGCTTTGTGTAGCCGATGGATTCATGTGTGCTGCGGTTGCTTGAAGCGTCATCACTCGACTCGGATGAACTGCTTGTGGTTGTGTCGTCCTCGGTGTCTTCCGCCATTATCCTCCCTACGGTGCAGGTCGGTAATGGCTTTGGCGATGTAATAGTATGTGTGGGCTCTGGCCAGGTTGCAGTGCGCGTGGCAATTACGAGCGCAGTGGCTGCACGCCTTGTGGATGTTTCAGCCGCGGCTGTCCGTACAGCGGCTGTGTGTGTGGCTATTGTGTGAGCCGTAGCTGTTCGTCTGGCGTTTGCCAGGGTGACGAGTGCGCGCGTTGATACGATCGATGCGCGTGCTGTGGTTGCTGAAGCCTTAACTGGTCCAGGTGACGTCGGCGTGTGCGTATTCGCCATGCGTACGCTACTTACTTTGGTGGCTACTGCCGTAGCGGATGATGGGGTTGCGCGCATGGTGGTTGCGCGTGCGCTGCTTACTTCAGTGGCTACCGCGCTTGGTGCTTGCGCGTGCGCTGCTTACAGTGCTGGCTACGATGGTAGCTGATGATGCAGCTATGCGTGCGACGGTGACGTCGCTGACTGGTAGGATTGCACGCGTTGCGGTTGAGCGTTTGACGGTTGCGCTGGCATTCCCTGCGGTCGTCTCTGGTGCTGACGCGCGTCTTGAGGCTATAGCATGCGCGGCGTTCCTCCGTACGGTATGGTTGGGGTGCGTCAATTCGAAGTGGCATGTAGCTGCGTGCGCGGCGTCTTCGCGAGCAGAATTGGCGTCCCGGGTGGCTTCGCCAACCAGACCTAACATCATGGCCCTAGGCTGTTTCGCCTCTTGCTCTTCCATGCGCTCACGTACGCGTTTCACGCTTTGAAGCCATTTATTGTTGCTCTCCATTGTAAGATTGATAATTTTTATTACACTTGGTTTATAATCACGATAGGTGTTGTCACTCCGATGATCAGTGATAGAATGACCTGTGTTACTGGCTGCTGAGTCATTCTTTAAAATTTTATTATTATTATAATTTTTATTTTTTTATTTTATTATTTTTTTTTTTCTATAGTTCTGCGGTCTCGGGCGCGTGGTATGTTTTTAATTCGCTGATGTTCGCCGTTTTCTCCCTCCCTCCGTTGGTTTTCCTTAACTGGACGATGACTGGCGACACGTACCTCAAGATTTGGTACGGACCGTCGTATTGCGGTGCCAGTTTTGCTGCAAAGCCCTCTATGGCCTTCGATAGGTGGTGCTCCTTTGCGATGTTGTAATGTCGCGCTTGGTCTGTAGCTGCACGTTCCATATTCTGCCTTACTATCTTGAATGCCTCCTGCATCCGGTTTGATTTCTCCTCTGCGGTAGTGGGATTCGTACCAGTTCCGACATTTATCTCGTCGTAGAGTGCCCCCGGTAGTCGTGGCTCAAGTCCTTGTACCAAAAAGGCCGGACTGTAGCCGGTTGAGGCTGTAACGCTGGTGTTTACGGCTATCTCGATTTCGGAGGTCGTCCCATCGCTGGTGTCTCGATTTGATAAGTTGCGCTATGATCCTTTTGACGGTCCGGTTAGCGCGCTCTGTAGGGTTCTCTTGGGGTGTATACGGTGCCGTGAATTGCTGGCGTACCCCTCTCTTGGAGGTAACGCTTCCACGTGGTGCTAGGGAATTGCACGCCGTTATCGGAGATGAGTATTTTGGGTACGCCGAATCTTGCGATGATTCGTTCTCTAAAAGCGCGGCGGAGGCCCTCCGCAGTAGCTCGTCTCATAGGGGTTAACTCTACCCACTTGCTGAAGCGGTCGAAGAACACCAATAGCATGGTGTTACCATGTGTGGAGCGTGGTAGGGGTCCAATGAAATCAACACAGACCGTCGAGAAGGGTTCCTGTGCTACCTGTGAGAGCATTTTCCCGGCTGGTTTCTGCTGCCCCTCCTTATACTTTTGGCAAGACTCGTATTGGCGTACATAGCGGCTGATGTCGCGGAACATACCTGGCCAATAGTATCTGTTGGCGATCCGTGCTACCGTCCGGCGAATGCCCATGTGTGCCGCACTTGGTGTGTCGTGGTTCTCCTGTAACACCCGCTTTTGGAGCGGCGTGGGGACGCATAACTTCCACGGTACAGTTTCTTCGTCGTGTGATCTGCAGGGGATGTGACGATAGAGTTGCCCGTCTTGTAATGTATAATCTGTGTACTTTCCTGGGTTGGCGCGTACTTCACCTACGCGTCGATGCCACCACTTGCATTGTAGATCCGTAGTCGTGGTCTGTAGTACGGTTTCCAATGGTTGTCGGGATAGTGCGTCCGCTACCATGTTTAGTTTCCATTTCCTGTACTCGATATCGAAGGCATGTTGTTGCAGCTCCAAAGCCCATCGTGCAATTCGACCTGACGGACTCTCGATGGAGTTAAGCCACTTCAGTGACATGTGGTCGGTTATAACGTTGAAACGGTAGCCTTCTAAGTAAGGCCTCATTTTGCGAATTCCCCAGACGATGGCAAGGCACTCCTTCTCAGTGGGCGAGTAATTGGCTTCTGCCTTGTTGAGCTTCCTACTAGCGTATGCAATCACGCGTTCGCCGTCCCCCAAGTCTTGTGTTAGTACCGCTCCCAGGCCGTAGTTGCTTGCATCCGTCTGCAGGGTAAATTTCTTTGTAAAGTCTGGACATGCGAGAATAGGGGCTTCAGTGAGCTTTTGTTTGAGAATTTCGAAGGCTTCTTGCTGTTCAGCTTCCCATCTCCAATGCTTTCCCTTCTTAAGTAACGCAGTGAGCGGTTGACTTACCGTGGCGAAGTCAGGTACGAAGCGGCGGTACCAGGTTGCTATCCCCAAGTATTGACGTGCCTCCTTGACGTTATTCGGTGGCTTGAGCTCCTGTATGGCGGCAACTTTCTCGGGGTCAGTGTGGATTCCCTTGTCGCTGACTACGTGGCCTAAGTACCAGAGTTCCTTTTTAAAAAACTCACACTTTTTGGGATTTATTCGTAGGTTTGCGTGCTGTAGCCGTAGCAAAACTTCTCGTAGGTTCTGCATGTGCTCTTCCAACGTGGAACCTATAACAATTATATCGTCCAAATATGCGAAGGCATGTGGTTCCATCTCTGGCCCTATGACTTGGTCGAGCGCTCTTTGGAATGTTGCCGGTGCGGAGTGTAACCCGAAAGGCATAACCCGCCATTGGAATAGACCGCGGAACCGTGAAAGCAGTATATGGCCGACTGTTTTGTTCCATGGGTATCTGCCAGTAGCCGTTCTTGAGATCTAGACTACTTATGTACTTCGCCCTCCGTAACTTGTCTAGAATGTGCTGTATCCTTGGTAAGGGGTATGCGTCGGGAACCGATCGGGCGTTGAGCTGCCGATAGTCTACGCATAACCGCCACTTACCGCTCTTCTTCCGAGCTAATACGATCGGTGCACTGTGTGGGCTGCAAGATGGCTCGATGCACCCTTTCGCAAGGAGTTCGTCGATCTCAGTATTTATGATGCTCTGCATTGCTGGATTGCGTGGAAAATAACGCTGTTTTATGGGACGGTCGTCCGTCATATTGATCCTATGCTCGGCCACATTAGTCACTCCGGTCATCGTCTCGAACTTTCTGAGTTCTTCAGCCAGGAACTCGCGTATGCTGTCTGCTTCGCCTTGATGTTTGCTATGGTGTATGCCCACGGCATTATGGACTTGCCTGGGCGGTGTGATGAAAGCCGTCGCGCAATGGCTTTGGTATACATCCTGAATTTGATTAGAGGTACTACGTTGGGTGGGTTGTGTTATGTGGATTGGGTTGTCGGGCAACATTTGCCATGTTTCGGAATACTCGAAGGTGACGTAGTTATTTTCATTGCTGGAAACTGAGCGTGTTGACTTTATCAACCGGCCCCGGTTGTTGCTGGGGAGACAGCTTGGGCTGGTCCCGTTCTCGGGGGCTTGTGTGATGAAGTTTCCCGGAGTTGGCCTGTCGGTCTTCTCACCTCTAGTTTGGCTTCCCCTTGTGCCTCGTGAGCGTCTCTTCCCAGTCTTTTTGGGTTGACCAGGTTCTTCTCTACCTCCCGCCGCTTGTGGTACGGTCGAACGTGTTTTGGCTGCGTTTTGCCCAAATGGGTCAGCCAAAACTATGCGGTGTCCTCCACAGGATACTGTAGCTCCCATGCCGCCAAGTGCGTCTAGGCCGATGATGATGTCATCGATGGCACCAGGCATTACGTGTAGAATGGTGCGGTGTGATGACTTCCCCAGACGTACTTCGGTCCTTATGGCGTCGAAAATTTGACTGCTGGTACCGTCGGCCATTGTTATTTGAAGGGCTGCGGCTACTCTTTCTCCGCCTCCTGAGCTTACCACGCGCTCTGCTACAACAGTGGATACGAAACTTCGTGAGGCTCCGGTGTCGATGATGGCCTCTGCTGGTTGTCCTCCAAGTTGGACTAGGGCGTAAAGACGGCCACGATCCTGACGTATGGTTATTGGTACTTCGGCGCTGGGTTCTGCGGGTTCACCGCGCCTTGTCCTTGGTGAATCCCTCTTTCGTTTCCCGAACGATGGCGGCAACACTCTATTGTTCGTACATCGAGCCTGCCGCACTCCCAACAGAATAATTTTCTCGGGTTTTGGCACCTATCAGCGTAGTGGCCTTCCTGGCCACACCTTCTGCATCCATTGTTAGCTGTCCTAGCTGGGGGGTGGCGCTGAGTGTCCGGCGTTCTGCCTCGTGGTGGCTGCTGGTGGGGTGACTGACTCGTTCTTGGAACTGTGGCTTTCTCGCCTACTACTTGTCGCGCCATTTCGCGTCGTGGTACTTCCGACGTGCGTCGGTGTCCTTCGTGGATCCCCTCGTAGTCTTCGGCGAGGGTGAGGAGTTCCGCTAAACTACTAAAATCTCGTCTGCGGATATACAGTAGGTAATCCGGATGGCTCTTGCGAAATATCCTTTCCAGCCGTTACTCGCTGCTGTACCCGGCGTGCCGCATTAAATTTTGTATTGCCAATACGTAATCCTTGTATTTTTCCCGGGCATGTTGTCTACGCTGTCGTATATCGTCTTCTAGACGCTCGAAGTATCTGGCCGGTAAGAAAAATCGTAAGAAATCTCGCTTGAAAGTCGCCCAGTTGTCCCAGTGCTCGTTGTTGTTCCGATACCACTGGAGGGCGGTGTTGCACAGTAATTAGGGCATAGTTTTTGGGAGGAGGTCTGTGTTCACCATGTATACTTCGGCCAATTCTTCCAGCAGTTCTACTTTACTGACCACTTCCGTACTTGATCGATGACAGGTGCGATTACAAGGCCCGTAACTTGATCGCCATGGCCTATCGCGTATTGGTTGGGTACGGCATTTGCTAATGGTGGGTACTGATGTGGGTGCCTGCTCTGCGTTGGGATCGTCAAACACCTTCTCTGTGGTGGTCCTTCAGGTGCGTTACCAGCTCCTTCACCGAGGTTCGGTGGGATCGGTGTCTTTGGTTCATCTTCTTCGTCTAACGTCTCCTCTTTGGTTTGGTATGTGGTCTTCAATAACAGAAATTGGGTGTGTATTTCCGTGTCGGTGGGCGCCTTGGAAGCCAGTGCCGTAATACGCTTGCGGATCTCACGGGCGGTGCCGGTATGCTCGATACCCAGCTCTTGCGCAATGGATACCATTTGCTCTTTGGATACGCTATCCAGCCACGATGTATCAAGTGGCAAACTCATTCTGTATATTTTTTTTTTTTCTTTATCAGGAATTTTCCGTCTGATTAGTTGGATGTATGACTTGCAGGGTCCCTGCTCGGGCGCCAATTGTAACGAAGCTTTTCCCTGCCCCTGTGCTTCTTATCTTATGCTGGGGTATACTCGCCGTGTCCAGGGTCCTTGTACAATAAATTTATACTTTGGGGCCCTTTTGCAAGTCGTATTCTCAACTTTATTAAATATCGCTTAACTTAACTAAAATTCATAAATTTCAAATAATTCAAATAATTCGGTAACTCGTACTCTCGATAGCGGCACTGTTGGCTTGGGACCTAGATATCTGGCGTGATAACGGGTCTGTTCTCTTGATAACGGCTCGCCGTATCCCGTTATCCCTCTTGTTATGGCTCTGTGCTGCTAGCGTTGACGTCGCTCTGTCGGCGTGTGGCGGTTGGCGCTTGATTGCGCGTACTGGCGTCGGCGTTGCTCTGCTGGCGTTAGCTGTAGGCGCTTGGCCGCGCGTGCTGGCGTTGACGCCGCTCTGTCCACGTTTTGCCGTGGACGCGCTCGCTGGCGTTGACTGGCTGCGCCGGCTACCTCTGCTGCGCGACACCACGGTGGGTTTGGCTGAACGGAGGAGCGCGGCCTTAGGTGTATAATGGTCGGAGAAAATCCAGCACACCTCAAGTACAACCCAGTCCGCGTCTACTCTGGATTGTGATTTTCAATATTGGTAAAGCCCAGTTACTAGCTATCACTACCCAGCGTAGATCCGATCTTTGCCGTGACTCCGTACTGGTCTACAGTTGTGGCGGTAATCTCGCTGCTCCTCTCGGTTGGCGTTATCGTGCTTTGCGGTATTACGTTGACGGCCTTACGGTTTTATTTGCGGCCCGTTATCTCCGCTACGTTATGCTGTCGCAACTGTACTCGCGTTCACTCTGCACTCGCGTCGATAAAGTGCGTATCCACGGCTGACTGTGGCAGAACAGGTTATCGTGGCCTTAAGCGTATAATGGGCGGGGAAAATCCAGCACACCTCAAGTACAACTCAGTCCGCGTCTACTCTGGATTGTGACGTCTAATATTGGTAAAGCCCAGGTATTAGCTATCACCCTTCAGCGTTGATCTTGTCACTACCGCAGCTCCGTGCTGACTGACTCCTGTCTTCTTGTGTTGCTTCTTAAATATTGTATAGTTGCTTGCGCGTGTGACTGTCTGTTGTGACGATGTTGCTACGACTTGTTGTGTTACATGTAGGTTTGTGTTGTAGTTGGCTATTGTTGTTCGCTGTTGTCGTGCTCTAGCGACTTGTTTTGTAGTTTCGTGTTGGAGTTGGCTTGTATACTTGATGTTACTGTTGTGTGTTAGTTCGTTGTGATGATCGGTCGTGCGCTGTTTGATGCTGCCGTCGTTTAATTTGTGTGGGCCAAATTTGTAACCATATTTGGTCCTCACAACCGCTATACAAGAAATTCGATGGACGGGGCAAGGTTATAAGACCATTCAAACCTGCAATGTCTACTAGAGCGGCCACACTGATAAGCGCAGATTCGGCGTCGGTTTTGTGGTGGGAAAGAGGCTTGTGAAACAGGAACTGTCTTTCACAGCCGTGAACGAGCGTCTCGCTACAATCCGAATAAAACTACGATTTTTCACCATATCGTTTATCTGTGCGCACGCACCGACTGAGGACAAGGACATGCATTCTACGCGAAATTAGAAGAAACTTATGAGCGCTGCCCCCGTCATGATATCAAAGTCGTGCTTGGCGACTTTAACGCCAGGGTGGGCAAAGAGGGTGTATTTGGCCCTGTCGGGAAGTTTAGCCTCCATGAATAGACTTCACCGAATGGATACAGGCTGATCGACCTCGCCGGGGTACGAAATATGGTCGTAGCCAGCACCAGGTTCAAGCATAAAAAGATCCATCAAGCAACATGGCTATCGCCAGATCGGAAAACACGCAATCAGATCGATCACTTTGTTATAGACGGACGGCATGCTTCCAGCGTTATGGACGTACGTACGATGCGGGGTCCAAACATCGACTCCGATCACTACTTGGTAGCAACCAAGATTCGTACTCGCCTAAGTACAACGAAAGAGGCACCACAAAAAACGCAAGGAAAGCTGGACGTCGAAAAGCTGCAGTCACAACAGACAGCAAATGATTTCGCAGAACGACTCGCGCACCTGCTCTCTGAGAGCCCAATTGAACCCAGCGGAGTGCACGAGCAGTGGGAACATATCTCCGGATCACTTCGTACCGCAGCCGACGAAGTAATTGGATTCCGGCAAATGCGAAAAAACAGCAGGTACGATGATAGAGAGTGCAAAGACGCAATGAAAAGAAAGGACGACGCCTATAAGGCAACGTTAAAAGCGAATGCAACGAGAAGCATGTGTGAACACTACCGCGAGGTGAAGAGGGAAGCAAGACGGCTTTTCCGGGCGAAGAAACGGGAAGCGGAATAGCGTGAAATCGAAGAGCTTGAAATGCTAGCCAGCAGAAGCAACGCCCGAAAATTTTATCAAAGAATTCGACGAATGACGGACGGATTTAACCCCGGGGCAAACTCCTGTAAAAATGACAACGGCGACCTGGTGACAGAGGTTCAGAGAGTACTAGGGTTATGGAGGGATCACCTCTCTGCCCTTCTAAACGGAGGAACAGAGCAACATTCCAGAGAAGAGGACGAACCCGACCCCACAATCGAAGACGATGGAATCGAAGTTCCACAACCCGACTATAACGAGGTGCGAATAGCTATATCACGGCTAAAAAAAAATAAAGCGGCGGGTGCTGATGGCCTACCCGCTGAGTTATTCAAATGCGGCGGCGAGGAACTGATAAGGTGCATGCACCAGCCCTTGTGCAGAATATGGTCGGATCAATGCATGCCTGAAGATTGGAATCTAAGTGTTCTATGCCCAATCCATAAGAAGGGTGATCCCGCAAACTGCGCCAACTATCGTGGTATCAGCCTTTTGAGTACCGCATATAAGGTCCTATCAAGCGTGTGGTGCGAAAACTGAAGCCTGACGTAAGCCAACTGATTGGACCTTATCATTGTGGCTTCAGACCTGGTAAATCTACCATCGACCAGATTTTTACAATACACCAAATCTTGGAAAAAACCCGTGAGAAAAGGGTCGACACACACATACATCTGTTTACTTTGGAACCGGCGACATTTCAAAATCCCTTTGAAAACGAAAATTATTTTCAAATCGGTTTGAAAATCTTACTAATATTATAAATGTGAATAAAGCGATGTTTGGATGTTTGGATGTCCAGACGTTTACTTCTGTTCCTCAATAACATGAAAATGGCAAGACGGATTTTGTTGAATTTGGTAGGCAGACAACTATTAGTCTGAAAGGAGGTATAGGTATTTATTTTTTTTAATTTTGGGGGGTCCGGCCATGCTAGAGACCGTAACTTTTCGATTTTTTTGTTTTTCCATATAACTCTGAGTACACTTGACCTAAACTTATGATGTAGGTGTAGAAACTTCGTACAATATGGGTATCAAACGAAACCGGAAGGTCCCAGATCTCATTTGGACTTCGATATATTTCGATAAATTTATCGATAACTGAGTTATCAGTCGAAATGCCATACGAAAGGGGATGACCCCAGGTTTCATTTGGACTTCGATAAATTTCAATAAATTTATCAATAACTGAGTTATCAGTCGAAATGCGATTGCCCAGAAAACTAAAATTTGCCCTACAATATGGGTATCAAACGAAAGGGAATGGCTCCAGGTTTCATTAGGACTTCGATATATTTCGATAAATTGATCGATAACTGAGTTATCGGTAAAAATGTGATTGCCCAAAAACTTCAAAATTGCACTACAATATGCGTATCAAACGAAAGGGCATGGCCCCAGGTTTCATTTGGATTTCGATATATTTCGATAAATTTATCGATAACTGAGTTATCGGCGAAAATGTGATTTGCCCAAAAATCTTAAAATTACCCCACAATATGGTTATGAAACGAAAGGGCATGACCCCAGGTTTTATTTTGACTTCGATAAATTTATCGATAACTGAGTTATCGTAAAGTATTGGGAAATGAAATAAAAATAATTTTGTTGGTTGCCTTTGGCGAGACAGAGCAGAAATTGGTTTATTTAGTATTATTTCGGCTTATTTATAATAATTCTTAACTCTAAAACTCTTATTTACTAGAATACATATTTACTCTAATTCTATGTACTGTATGAGGTACAATTCAGTGCAGTCAGCAACATACATGCAAACATATACAGCTCGCAGCTACAAGTAATGCCGTTACATACGTACGCACACATGTACTAAGCGTGGAGCTGCTAGCAATGCAGTCGCGCGCATTCACACATATGCGGCTAGCGTAGGTAAGGCGATATGAAACTCTATGCCGCTTATATATTTGGGGCGCGTGAGAAAGTGAACGTAATTATGAATACGTTGACTCTGCAAAATGTTTACATTCCACAGCCAAACATTTAGAAGTCGGCGTGTGGCTTTGCTGTTGTTAGTGACATGCTCTGGGCGGGGAAAATCCAGCACACCTCAAGTACAACCCAGTCCGCGTCTACTCTAGATTGTGATGTACAATATTGGTAAAGCCCAGTTACTAGCTATCACTACCCAGCGTAGATCCGATCTTTGCCGTGACTCCGTACTGGTCTACAGTTGTGGCGGTAATCTCGCTGCTCCTCTCGGTTGGCGTTATCGTGCTTTGCGGTATTACGTTGACGGCCTTACGGGTTTATTTGCGGCCCGTTATCTCTGCTACGTTATGGTGTCGCAACTGTACTCGCGTTCACTCTGCACTCGCGTCGATAAAGTGCGTATCCACGGCTGACTGTGGCAGAACAGGTTATCGCGGTCTTAAGGGTATAATGGGCGGGGAAAATCCAGCACACCTCAAGTACAACTCAGTCCGCGTCTACTCTGGATTGTGACGTCTAATATTGGTAAAGCCCAGGTATTAGCTGTCACCCTTCAGCGTAGATCTTGTCACTACCGCAGCTCCGTGCTGACTGACTCCTGTCTCCTTGTGTTGCTTCTTAAATATTGTATAGTTGCTTGCGCGTGTGACTGTCTGTTGTGACGATGTTGCTACGACTTGTTGTGTTACATGTAGGTTTGTGTTGTAGTTGGCTATTGTTGTTCGCTGTTGTCGTGCTCTAGCGACTTGTTGTGTAGTTTCGTGTTGGAGTTGGCTTGTATACTTGATGTTACTGTTGTGTGTTGGTTCGTTTTGATGATCGGTCGTGCGCTGTTTGATGCTGCCGTCGTTTAATTTGTGTGGGCCAAATTTGTAACCATATTTGGTCCTAACTCTCCCCTCCTACTTTGGAGGTCTAAAGTCCCCCTGCCTCTTTCACATATTAGCACTCGCGACCATCAACGTCTCCTGCTTCGATAATGACCTTTCCTTGTGAGAATTCCGTTCCCTCTTCTGCTTTCGGTGATGATGAGTGTTGTGGTGTTGGTAGCTGTGGTGATGTTTGTGCGATAGTCGTGGTAGGTAATTGCTCAGCGCTCATGTTTATGGGTAGCGGTGCTATTTCTGGATGACCGTGACTATGGTGCTGGAATACCGATAGTATCTCACTACGTTTACGGCTTGCCATATCCGCCGTGAATGGTTGGGATATAAGCCCCGGTGTTCCTTCTTTCTTGCTGACGTACCGCAGTACCCTTTCAATCGTTTCCACCACGTATACCCCGCAGTCGTTATTGTTTTCTTGCTGCGGTACCACTAGTTGCAATTCGTGTGTCTCGAAGTCTTCTTCCCCGTATCGTTGCTGGTGTTCCCACTTAAGGAAGTCGATCCATGCCTTGGTTGCGTGCGGCGCCTTAGCCTTGACCCTCGAGTCGGCTATCCACACGTACCTTTGGTGCCAGCATTCGACGTCCGCGACGTGGTGGGTGACCTCTTGACTGGCCAGTCCAAGGAGGTACCAGTGGTTGGCTATATTGTGTGGTGCGAGTATCACACGCTTGTTAAACAAGTCGATTTTCCGTAAAGATCGGTGGATGCGTTGGTAATATTCCGCCTTATTGCCCTGTTGGCTTAGTTGTAAAGTAACAAATAGGCTTAAAACGATCCCGTGTTCCCCGTACTCGGTCTGCACCCCCTTTGCCCATGCTTCGATTACGGTATCCGTCAGCCACTGCCCCTCCCCGAGCGAATGAAGGTCGGCGTTGAATAAGGCGACGCCTCCTGGTCCCGGTGGGTATACCAATTCGGGTCGTGTTACCCGTGGCTCCATAGTCTCGTCATCCGAGGAGAGGTCAATGCACTGTATGGTTTGTGTTGGGCGCTTTGTGTAGCCGATGGATTCATGTGTGCTGCGGTTGCTTGAAGCGTCATCACTCGACTCGGATGAACTGCTTGTGGTTGTGTCGTCCTCGGTGTCTTCCGCCATTATCCTCCCTACGGTGCAGGTCGGTAATGGCTTTGGCGATGTAATAGTATGTGTGGGCTCTGGCCAGGTTGCAGTGCGCGTGGCAATTACGAGCGCAGTGGCTGCACGCCTTGTGGATGTTTCAGCCGCGGCTGTCCGTACAGCGGCTGTGTGTGTGGCTATTGTGTGAGCCGTAGCTGTTCGTCTGGCGTTTGCCAGGGTGACGAGTGCGCGCGTTGATACGATCGATGCGCGTGCTGTGGTTGCTGAAGCCTTAACTGGTCCAGGTGACGTCGGCGTGTGCGTATTCGCCATGCGTACGCTACTTACTTTGGTGGCTACTGCCGTAGCGGATGATGGGGTTGCGCGCATGGTGGTTGCGCGTGCGCTGCTTACTTCAGTGGCTACCGCGCTTGGTGCTTGCGCGTGCGCTGCTTACAGTGCTGGCTACGATGGTAGCTGATGATGCAGCTATGCGTGCGACGGTGACGTCGCTGACTGGTAGGATTGCACGCGTTGCGGTTGAGCGTTTGACGGTTGCGCTGGCATTCCCTGCGGTCGTCTCTGGTGCTGACGCGCGTCTTGAGGCTATAGCATGCGCGGCGTTCCTCCGTACGGTATGGTTGGGGTGCGTCAATTCGAAGTGGCATGTAGCTGCGTGCGCGGCGTCTTCGCGAGCAGAATTGGCGTCCCGGGTGGCTTCGCCAACCAGACCTAACATCATGGCCCTAGGCTGTTTCGCCTCTTGCTCTTCCATGCGCTCACGTACGCGTTTCACGCTTTGAAGCCATTTATTGTTGCTCTCCATTGTAAGATTGATAATTTTTATTACACTTGGTTTATAATCACGATAGGTGTTGTCACTCCGATGATCAGTGATAGAATGACCTGTGTTACTGGCTGCTGAGTCATTCTTTAAAATTTTATTATTATTATAATTTTTATTTTTTTATTTTATTATTTTTTTTTTTTCTATAGTTCTGCGGTCTCGGGCGCGTGGTATGTTTTTAATTCGCTGATGTTCGCCGTTTTCTCCCTCCCTCCGTTGGTTTTCCTTAACTGGACGATGACTGGCGACACGTACCTCAAGATTTGGTACGGACCGTCGTATTGCGGTGCCAGTTTTGCTGCAAAGCCCTCTATGGCCTTCGATAGGTGGTGCTCCTTTGCGAGGTTGTAATGTCGCGCTTGGTCTGTAGCTGCACGTTCCATATTCTGCCTTACTATCTTGAATGCCTCCTGCATCCGGTTTGATTTCTCCTCTGCGGTAGTGGGATTCGTACCAGTTCCGACATTTATCTCGTCGTAGAGTGCCCCCGGTAGTCGTGGCTCAAGTCCTTGTACCAAAAAGGCCGGACTGTAGCCGGTTGAGGCTGTAACGCTGGTGTTTACGGCTATCTCGATTTCGGAGGTCGTCCCATCGCTGGTGTCTCGATTTGATAAGTTGCGCTATGATCCTTTTGACGGTCCGGTTAGCGCGCTCTGTAGGGTTCTCTTGGGGTGTATACGGTGCCGTGAATTGCTGGCGTACCCCTCTCTTGGAGGTAACGCTTCCACGTGGTGCTAGGGAATTGCACGCCGTTATCGGAGATGAGTATTTTGGGTACGCCGAATCTTGCGATGATTCGTTCTCTAAAAGCGCGGCGGAGGCCCTCCGCAGTAGCTCGTCTCATAGGGGTTAACTCTACCCACTTGCTGAAGCGGTCGAAGAACACCAATAGCATGGTGTTACCATGTGTGGAGCGTGGTAGGGGTCCAATGAAATCAACACAGACCGTCGAGAAGGGTTCCTGTGCTACCTGTGAGAGCATTTTCCCGGCTGGTTTCTGCTGCCCCTCCTTATACTTTTGGCAAGACTCGTATTGGCGTACATAGCGGCTGATGTCGCGGAACATACCTGGCCAATAGTATCTGTTGGCGATCCGTGCTACCGTCCGGCGAATGCCCATGTGTGCCGCACTTGGTGTGTCGTGGTTCTCCTGTAACACCCGCTTTTGGAGCGGCGTGGGGACGCATAACTTCCACGGTACAGTTTCTTCGTCGTGTGATCTGCAGGGGATGTGACGATAGAGTTGCCCGTCTTGTAATGTATAATCTGTGTACTTTCCTGGGTTGGCGCGTACTTTACCTACGCGTCGATGCCACCACTTGCATTGTAGATCCGTAGTCGTGGTCTGTAGTACGGTTTCCAATGGTTGTCGGGATAGTGCGTCCGCTACCATGTTTAGTTTCCATTTCCTGTACTCGATATCGAAGGCATGTTGTTGCAGCTCCAAAGCCCATCGTGCAATTCGACCTGACGGACTCTCGATGGAGTTAAGCCACTTCAGTGACATGTGGTCGGTTATAACGTTGAAACGGTAGCCTTCTAAGTAAGGCCTCATTTTGCGAATTCCCCAGACGATGGCAAGGCACTCCTTCTCAGTGGGCGAGTAATTGGCTTCTGCCTTGTTGAGCTTCCTACTAGCGTATGCAATCACGCGTTCGCCGTCCCCCAAGTCTTGTGTTAGTACCGCTCCCAGGCCGTAGTTGCTTGCATCCGTCTGCAGGGTAAATTTCTTTGTAAAGTCTGGACATGCGAGAATAGGGGCTTCAGTGAGCTTTTGTTTGAGAATTTCGAAGGCTTCTTGCTGTTCAGCTTCCCATCTCCAATGCTTTCCCTTCTTAAGTAACGCAGTGAGCGGTTGACTTACCGTGGCGAAGTCAGGTACGAAGCGGCGGTACCAGGTTGCTATCCCCAAGTATTGACGTACCTCCTTGACGTTATTCGGTGGCTTGAGCTCCTGTATGGCGGCAACTTTCTCGGGGTCAGTGTGGATTCCCTTGTCGCTGACTACGTGGCCTAAGTACCAGAGTTCCTTTTTAAAAAACTCACACTTTTCGGGATTTATTCGTAGGTTTGCGTGCTGTAGCCGTAGCAAAACTTCTCGTAGGTTCTGCATGTGCTCTTCCAACGTGGAACCTATAACAATTATATCGTCCAAATATGCGAAGGCATGTGGTTCCATCTCTGGCCCTATGACTTGGTCGAGCGCTCTTTGGAATGTTGCCGGTGCGGAGTGTAACCCGAAAGGCATAACCCGCCATTGGAATAGACCGCGTCCAGGAACCGTGAAAGCAGTATATGGCCGACTGTTTTGTTCCATGGGTATCTGCCAGTAGCCGTTCTTGAGATCTAGACTACTTATGTACTTCGCCCTCCGTAACTTGTCTAGAATGTGCTGTATCCTTGGTAAGGGGTATGCGTCGGGAACCGATCGGGCGTTGAGCTGCCGATAGTCTACGCATAACCGCCACTTACCGCTCTTCTTCCGAGCTAATACGATCGGTGCACTGTGTGGGCTGCAAGATGGCTCGATGCACCCTTTCGCAAGGAGTTCGTCGATCTCAGTATTTATGATGCTCTGCATTGCTGGATTGCGTGGAAAATAACGCTGTTTTATGGGACGGTCGTCCGTCATATTGATCCTATGCTCGGCCACATTAGTCACTCCGGTCATCGTCTCGAACTTTCTGAGTTCTTCAGCCAGGAACTCGCGTATGCTGTCTGCTTCGCCTTGATGTTTGCTATGGTGTATGCCCACGGCATTATGGACTTGCCTGGGCGGTGTGATGAAAGCCGTCGCGCAATGGCTTTGGTATACATCCTGAATTTGATTAGAGGTACTACGTTGGGTGGGTTGTGTTATGTGGATTGGGTTGTCGGGCAACATTTGCCATGTTTCGGAATACTCGAAGGTGACGTAGTTATTTTCATTGCTGGAAACTGAGCGTGTTGACTTTATCAACCGGCCCCGGTTGTTGCTGGGGAGACAGCTTGGGCTGGTCCCGTTCTCGGGGGCTTGTGTGATGAAGTTTCCCGGAGTTGTCCTGTCGGTCTTCTCACCTCTAGTTTGGCTTCCCCTTGTGCCTCGTGAGCGTCTCTTCCCAGTCTTTTTGGGTTGACCAGGTTCTTCTCTACCTCCCGCCGCTTGTGGTACGGTCGAACGTGTTTTGGCTGCGTTTTGCCCAAATGGGTCAGCCAAAACTATGCGGTGTCCTCCACAGGATACTGTAGCTCCCATGCCGCCAAGTGCGCCTAGGCCGATGATGATGTCATCGATGGCACCAGGCATTACGTGTAGAATGGTGCGGTGTGATGACTTCCCCAGACGTACTTCGGTCCTTATGGCGTCGAAAATTTGACTGCTGGTACCGTCGGCCATTGTTATTTGAAGGGCTGCGGCTACTCTTTCTCCGCCTCCTGAGCTTACCACGCGCTCTGCTACAACAGTGGATACGAAACTTCGTGAGGCTCCGGTGTCGATGATGGCCTCTGCTGGTTGTCCTCCAAGTTGGACTAGGGCGTAAAGACGGCCACGATCCTGACGTATGGTTATTGGTACTTCGGCGCTGGGTTCTGCGGGTTCACCGCGCCTTGTCCTTGGTGAATCCCTCTTTCGTTTCCCGAACGATGGCGGCAACACTCTATTGTTCGTACATCGAGCCTGCCGCACTCCCAACAGAATAATTTTCTCGGGTTTTGGCACCTATCAGCGTAGTGGCCTTCCTGGCCACACCTTCTGCATCCATTGTTAGCTGTCCTAGCTGGGGGGTGGCGCTGAGTGTCCGGCGTTCTGCCTCGTGGTGGCTGCTGGTGGGGTGACTGACTCGTTCTTGGAACTGTGGCTTTCTCGCCTACTACTTGTCGCGCCATTTCGCGTCGTGGTACTTCCGACGTGCGTCGGTGTCCTTCGTGGATCCCCTCGTAGTCTTCGGCGAGGGTGAGGAGTTCCGCTAAACTACTAAAATCTCGTCTGCGGATATACAGTAGGTAATCCGGATGGCTCTTGCGAAATATCCTTTCCAGCCGTTACTCGCTGCTGTACCCGGCGTGCCGCATTAAATTTTGTATTGCCAATACGTAATCCTTGTATTTTTCCCGGGCATGTTGTCTACGCTGTCGTATATCGTCTTCTAGACGCTCGAAGTATCTGGCCGGTAAGAAAAATCGTAAGAAATCTCGCTTGAAAGTCGCCCAGTTGTCCCAGTGCTCGTTGTTGTTCCGATACCACTGGAGGGCGGTGTTGCACAGTAATTAGGGCATAGTTTTTGGGAGGAGGTCTGTGTTCACCATGTATACTTCGGCCAATTCTTCCAGCAGTTCTACTTTACTGACCACTTCCGTACTTGATCGATGACAGGTGCGATTACAAGGCCCGTAACTTGATCGCCATGGCCTATCGCGTATTGGTTGGGTACGGCATTTGCTAATAGTGGGTACTGATGTGGGTGCCTGCTCTGCGTTGGGATCGTCAAACACTTTCTCTGTGGTGGTCCTTCAGGTGCGTTACCAGCTCCTTCACCGAGGTTCGGTGGGATCGGTGTCTTTGGTTCATCTTCTTCGTCTAACGTCTCCTCTTTGGTTTGGTATGTGGTCTTCAATAACAGAAATTGGGTGTGTATTTCCGTGTCGGTGGGCGCCTTGGAAGCCAGTGCCGTAATACGCTTGCGGATCTCACGGGCGGTGCCGGTATGCTCGATACCCAGCTCTTGCGCAATGGATACCATTTGCTCTTTGGATACGCTATCCAGCCACGATGTATCAAGTGGCAAACTCATTCTGTATATTTTTTTTTTTCTTTATCAGGAATTTTCCGTCTGATTAGTTGGATGTATGACTTGCAGGGTCCCTGCTCGGGCGCCAATTGTAACGAAGCTTTTCCCTGCCCCTGTGCTTCTTATCTTATGCTGGGGTATACTCGCCGTGTCCAGGGTCCTTGTACAATAAATTTATACTTTGGGGCCCTTTTGCAAGTCGTATTCTCAACTTTATTAAATATCGCTTAACTTAACTAAAATTCATAAATTTCAAATAATTCAAATAATTCGGTAACTCGTACTCTCGATAGCGGCACTGTTGGCTTGGGACCTAGATATCTGGCGTGATAACGGGTCTGTTCTCTTGATAACGGCTCGCCGTATCCCGTTATCCCTCTTGTTATGGCTCTGTGCTGCTAGCGTTGACGTCGCTCTGTCGGCGTGTGGCGGTTGGCGCTTGATTGCGCGTACTGGCGTCGGCGTTGCTCTGCTGGCGTTAGCTGTAGGCGCTTGGCCGCGCGTGCTGGCGTTGACGCCGCTCTGTCCACGTTTTGCCGTGGACGCGCTCGCTGGCGTTGACTGGCTGCGCCGGCTACCTCTGCTGCGCGACACCACGGTGGGTTTGGCTGAACGGAGGAGCGCGGCCTTAGGTGTATAATGGTCAGAGAAAATCCAGCACACCTCAAGTACAACCCAGTCCGCGTCTACTCTGGATTGTGATGTTCAATATTGGTAAAGCCCAGTTACTAGCTATCACTACCCAGCGTAGATCCGATCTTTGCCGTGACTCCGTACTGGTCTACAGTTGTGGCGGTAATCTCGCTGCTCCTCTCGGTTGGCGTTATCGTGCTTTGCGGTATTACGTTGACGGCCTTACGGTTTTATTTGCGGCCCGTTATCTCCGCTACGTTATGCTGTCGCAACTGTACTCGCGTTCACTCTGCACTCGCGTCGATAAAGTGCGTATCCACGGCTGACTGTGGCAGAACAGGTTATCGTGGCCTTAAGCGTATAATGGGCGGGGAAAATCCAGCACACCTCAAGTACAACTCAGTCCGCGTCTACTCTGGATTGTGACGTCTAATATTGGTAAAGCCCAGGTATTAGCTATCACCCTTCAGCGTTGATCTTGTCACTACCGCAGCTCCGTGCTGACTGACTCCTGTCTTCTTGTGTTGCTTCTTAAATATTGTATAGTTGCTTGCGCGTGTGACTGTCTGTTGTGACGATGTTGCTACGACTTGTTGTGTTACATGTAGGTTTGTGTTGTAGTTGGCTATTGTTATTCGCTGTTGTCGTGCTCTAGCGACTTGTTTTGTAGTTTCGTGTTGGAGTTGGCTTGTATACTTGATGTTACTGTTGTGTGTTGGTTCGTTGTGATGATCGGTCGTGCGCTGTTTGATGCTGCCGTCGTTTAATACAAGAAATTCGATGGACGGGGCAAGGTTATAAGACCATTCAAACCTGCAATGTCTACTAGAGCGGCCACACTGATAAGCGCAGATTCGGCGTCGGTTTTGTGGTGGGAAAGAGGCTTGTGAAACAGGAACTGTCTTTCACAGCCGTGAACGAGCGTCTCGCTACAATCCGAATAAAACTACGATTTTTCACCATATCGTTTATCTGTGCGCACGCACCGACTGAGGACAAGGACATGCATTCTACGCGAAATTAGAAGAAACTTATGAGCGCTGCCCCCGTCATGATATCAAAGTCGTGCTTGGCGACTTTAACGCCAGGGTGGGCAAAGAGGGTGTATTTGGCCCTGTCGGGAAGTTCAGCCTCCATGAATAGACTTCACCGAATGGATACAGGCTGATCGACCTCGCCGGGGCACGAAATATGGTCGTAGCCAGCACCAGGTTCAAACATAAAAAGATCCATCAAGCAACATGGCTATCGCCAGATCGGAAAACACGCAATCAGATCGATCACTTTGTTATAGACGGACGGCATGCTTCCAGCGTTATGGACGTACGTACGATGCGGGGTCCAAACATCGACTCCGATCACTACTTGGTAGCAACCAAGATTCGTACTCGCCTAAGTACAACGAAAGAGGCACCACAAAAAACGCAAGGAAAGCTGGACGTCGAAAAGCTGCAGTCACAACAGACAGCAAATGATTTCGCAGAACGACTCGCGCACCTGCTCTCTGAGAGCCCAATTGAACCCAGCGGAGTGCACGAGCAGTGGGAACATATCTCCGGATCACTTCGTACCGCAGCCGACGAAGTAATTGGATTCCGGCAAATGCGAAAAAAACAGCAGGTACGATGATAGAGAGTGCAAAGACGCAATGAAAAGAAAGGACGACGCCTATAAGCCAACGTTAAAAGCGAATGCAACGAGAAGCATGTGTGAACACTACCGCGAGGTGAAGAGGGAAGCAAGACGGCTTTTCCGGGCGAAGAAACGGGAAGCGGAATAGCGTGAAATCGAAGAGCTTGAAATGCTAGCCAGCAACGCCCGAAAATTTTATCAAAGAATTCGACGAATGACGGACGGATTTAACCCCGGGGCAAACTCCTGTAAAAATGACAACGGCGACCTGGTGACAGAGGTTCAGAGAGTACTAGGGTTATGGAGGGATCACCTCTCTGCCCTTCTAAACGGAGGAACAGAGCAACATTCCAGAGAAGAGGACGAACCCGACCCCACAATCGAAGACGATGGAATCGAAGTTCCACAACCCGACTATAACGAGGTGCGAATAGCTATATCACGGCTAAAAAAAAATAAAGCGGCGGGTGCTGATGGCCTACCCGCTGAGTTATTCAAATGCGGCGGCGAGGAACTGATAAGGTGCATGCACCAGCCCTATCTAAGTGTTCTATGCCCAATCCATAAGAAGGGTGATCCCGCAAACTGCGCCAACTATCGTGGTATCAGCCTTTTGAGTACCGCATATAAGGTCCTATCAAGCGTGTGGTGCGAAAACTGAAGCCTGACGTAAGCCAACTGATTGGACCTTATCATTGTGGCTTCAGACCTGGTAAATCTACCATCGACCAGATTTTTACAATACACCAAATCTTGGAAAAAACCCGTGAGAAAAGGGCCGACACACACATACATCTGTTTACTTTGGAACCGGCGACATTTCAAAATCCCTTTGAAAACGAAAATTATTTTCAAATCGGTTTGAAAATCTTACTAATATTATAAATGTGAATGTAGCGATGTTTGGATGTTTGGATGTCCAGACGTTTACTTCTGTTCCTCAATAACATGAAAATGGCAAGACGGATTTTGTTGAATTTGGTAGGCAGACAACTATTAGTCTGAAAGGAGGTATAGGTATTTATTTTTTTTAATTTTGGGGGGTCCGGCCATGCTAGAGACCGTAACTTTTCGATTTTTTTGTTTTTCCATATAACTCTGAGTACACTTGACCTAAACTTATGATGTAGGTGTAGAAACTTCGTACAATATGGGTATCAAACGAAACCGGAAGGTCCCAGATCTCATTTGGACTTCGATATATTTCGATAAATTTATCGATAACTGAGTTATCAGTCGAAATGCCATACGAAAGGGGATGACCCCAGGTTTCATTTGGACTTCGATAAATTTCAATAAATTTATCAATAACTGAGTTATCAGTCGAAATGCGATTGCCCAGAAAACTAAAATTTGCCCTACAATATGGGTATCAAACGAAAGGGAATGGCTCCAGGTTTCATTAGGACTTCGATATATTTCGATAAATTGATCGATAACTGAGTTATCGGTAAAAATGTGATTGCCCAAAAACTTCAAAATTGCACTACAATATGCGTATCAAACGAAAGGGCATGGCCCCAGGTTTCATTTGGATTTCGATATATTTCGATAAATTTATCGATAACTGAGTTATCGGCGAAAATGTGATTTGCCCAAAAATCTTAAAATTACCCCACAATATGGTTATGAAACGAAAGGGCATGACCCCAGGTTTTATTTTGACTTCGATAAATTTATCGATAACTGAGTTATCGTAAAGTATTGGGAAATGAAATAAAAATAATTTTGTTGGTTGCCTTTGGCGAGACAGAGCAGAAATTGGTTTATTTAGTATTATTTCGGCTTATTTATAATAATTCTTAACTCTAAAACTCTTATTTACTAGAATACATATTTACTCTAATTCTATGTACTGTATGAGGTACAATTCAGTGCAGTCAGCAACATACATGCAAACATATACAGCTCGCAGCTACAAGTAATGCCGTTACATACGTACGCACACATGTACTAAGCGTGGAGCTGCTAGCAATGCAGTCGCGCGCATTCACACATATGCGGCTAGCGTAGGTAAGGCGATATGAAACTCTATAACTAGTGCCGCTTATATATTTGGGGCGCGTGAGAAAGTGAACGTAATTATGAATACGTTGACTCTGCAAAATGTTTACATTCCACAGCCAAACATTTAGAAGTCGGCGTGTGGCTTTGCTGTTGTTAGTGACATGCTCTCATATACTACACCTCCTTTCCAAAAAAAAATCGTGAATACATATGAACGATTTTATAGCTGTTATATATTAAGTGGTTTTTTTTTCTTTTTCTTGTACATTTCTGCAATTAATTTATGAGTGTTTCATTTGATACTTTTTAGATTTTTATTGCTCGTCGTTAGTTTACAAAATTTACTGTTGTGCCTGGTAATTATGTTACAATGTTTTTCAATTTTGTTTATTTTATTTTCAAGTGTTTTCCACTTGAATAACTCATGTTTTTAGATGTTTGTTTACTTATTCATCTGATACATATTCTTTATTTGCAATTTGTTTTCTTTTGTACAATTTGTATAAGTGTCGGTTTTTGTTTATGATGCTAATTACTTAAAACCTAAACAAAGTTTTATAGGTCGTAAAAAAAAATTATATTTGTCAATTTATGAGCTAAAATTTTAGGCAAAATGAAATTAATTTATTCAAATAGCTTAAGTCTATTTTTATCAATTATGATATTCTTATTTTCTTTGCTTAAGGTGTTACTATTATTTAAATCTATGTTTTCTATATTGTATGGAAATAAACTATAATTATTTTTATTATCGATATTTACTACTCTATAGGGCCCTTTGTATCTACTATCTAACTTATGACCTGATTCATTCTTAACTAAAACTAAATCTCCTAAATTTATTTCTTTATACTGAATATTTTTGTCATAATATATTTTTTGTTTTTCTTTGGCTTCTTTTACCAATTTATACGCTCTTTGTTGAGCTACTTGCAATCTATACTTGATTTCTTTCTCATATGCCTTATAGTTATAAACTGGGCTAATTGTATTTTCTTTAAAAAATTCGTACGTAAGGGGTATTTTTCCAAAAACCAACTCAAATGGACAATAACCATGAACCGTCGATGGTGTTGTATTGTAACAGTATGCAAAATATTTGATATACTCATCCCAATGATCTTTGTCAATGGATATATAAGAACGAATGTATTAGTTGAAAGTTCTGTGACTACGTTCAACAGTGCCCAGAGTTTGATGGTGATATGGGGTAGAAGTCTTGTGTTCAATCTTTAAAAGTTTACACAATTCTTCGAAGACTTTATTTTTGTATTCAGTCCCCATATCAGTTATGATTGTTTTCATACAACCATAAATTAGGATACAATTTTCAAAAATTGCTTTGGCCACTGCTATCGCGTGTTTGCTAGCAATCGGAATTGC
The DNA here is from genome assembly GCA_964058755.1 of Campiglossa producta. Taxonomy (NCBI): domain Eukaryota; kingdom Metazoa; phylum Arthropoda; class Insecta; order Diptera; family Tephritidae; genus Campiglossa; species Campiglossa producta. The sequence continues at coordinate 28,743,350 of CAXKVI010000006.1, read as the reverse complement.
GATCAGATACTTTGTCAAATCACATACAATTGTTACCGCGTATTCATTTCCATTTATCGACCTTGGTAATGGACCGATTGTGTCAATCTGTACTATATCGAAAGCTTTCGTTGGCGTTTCAGTGATAGTCATTGGTTCCTTTAAATTTGTATTTATTTTATTTTTACTGCATTTTATGCATTCTTTAATGGGATTTCTTATGTCATTTTTTATATTTTTCCAATAATATTTCTGTTTTATTTTGTTTGTCGTTCGATTGATTCCTGGGTGGCCACCATTAACAGGATCATCGTGATATTTTAGCAAGATATTTTTAATTATTTCTTTATTAGTCACATGCATAACCTCCGGAGTTAATGCAATTGTTAAGTTTTTGATAACTTTGGTACCAATTGACCTAAATCAATTTTCGCCTCAACAATTGAATTATCAATATTTGGATTGCCGGCTTCTGTTGTAAGCCTGGCAAAGGATTGACCTGAGTCAACCTTCGCCTCAACAATCATATTATTAATATTTATTTCGCTACAAATTTTCTTTCCCTTCCTGAAATATAATTTCGGAGGATCGAAAACGAGCTGGGCTAGCCTTTTAACTTCACATTTATTAAGCGCTTCATATATTTTTGGATTCTCATTGTGACATTTTTCTTCAATATTTTTATTATTGGAATTTTTATTATTGAAATTTTTATTGGTTTCCGATCGAGTCGTAATCTTCATTATCTGGCATGCTTTTACTGACATGTCTTTCAAGTCATTTATATTTATGCATGATAATGCATCCGCAACGTAATTTTCTTTTCCAACCTCAAAGTCATATTCCTCCAACTCCAATCGAACTCTAGTTAATTTTGATGAAGGGTTTTTCATTGAGAATAAATATGTTAAGGGGCGAAGGTCTGTTTTAATTAAACATTTTCTGCCATAAACGTATGGTCTGAAATAAGTTATAGCCCAATGGATTGCTGCCAATTCTTTTTCAATTATTGCTTTGTTACTTTCACCTTTTGTGAAAGCTCTTGACGCATAGGCAATTGGTAATTGTTTGCCTTCATATTCTTGACTAAGAACTGCGCCGCAGGCAAATCCACTGGCATCTGTTGTTGTACAAAATTCTTTACTGAAATCTGGATATTGCAAAATATTTGGGTTTATTAATGCCTCCTTCAAGTAGACAAAAGCTTTTTGACATTCTTCTGTCCAATCGAAGGAAACGTTCTTCTTACATAACCTTGTTAAAATTCTGGAATGTTCTGCAAAATTTGGAACAAATCTCCGGTAATAGTTACAAAATGCTACAAATCTTTTAACTTCATCTGCATTTTTTGGGGTTGGCACTTGTGGCCAAGATAAGTAACTTCTTGGTTAAAAAATAAACATTTATCGGGATGCAACTTTAAATTGTATTTTCGGCAAGTTGAAAATACATCTCTCAAATTTGTAATCATGTGTTTTTCGGAATAACTCAACACCACTAAATCATCCATCTACATAAATGCTTGTGATGGTTTGAGACCAGCAAATGCCAGAGTCATCATTCTTTGAAATGAGTTGGGGGCTACCTTTAAGCCGTATGGCAATCTTTTAAAACGATATGTGCCATCGTCTGCCGTAAACGATGTGTGTCTCTAGAGTCTTTATGTAACTCAATTTGATGAAAACCGGACATCAAATCCAAGCATGAAAAATATTTAGCTCTACCCAATTGATCCAGTATATCATCTATCCGTGGCAATGGGAATTTGTCAGCAGTTAATTTTTAATTTACTTGTCGGTAATCGACTACAAATCTTCATCTTTTATCATTATTTCCTGGTAGAGATTTTTTGGGTACCAACAAAATTGGGCTATTATATTCTGACATAGACGGCTCTATTATGTCATCTTTAATTAACTTATCAACTTGTTTATTAATTTCGTTTTTATGAGCTTGAGAATAGTTAATTGTGACATTACTGTCAATTTGACCCTTTTTTATAATTGATATATCCGCTCCTGTATCGATCAGGAGGGTTGAAATGGAATTATTCAGTGTTGTTTTGGAGGATATATAGCTGTTGAGGTGTAGATTGAAAACATATAATTTTTTATTTATTGAGGTGGAGTTTGCTGATTTTCCTGTTGGTTTACATTTCTGACATTTCTAGTAAAATTATATATATAAATTTTTTTTGTTTAAAAATTTGTATCCTTCGACTGTTTTCTTAAAATTTGAATCTCTCTTTTTAATTTTATCTTTAAATCTCTATTAGTGCATAGATTTATTTGTTGGTACAATTCGGCTATTTGCCTTCTTTTGGCATATTTTTGACCTCCTCTTTTCCGATTATGTTTTACCGGCTCTGGAATGCGTGGCTCAACAATTACTTGAGCCCTATTTCTTTTTCTATACTCTTCTAAAGTCAGCGGCTGAGGGCCTTGCCTGACTTGCTCTTCTTTGATTGCTTTTGTCGCTTCCAGGCCCCCTTCAACTATACCGGAAAAGACTTTATCAAATTGTTTTTGTGTTTTTATGGACTCTCCTAACATTATTTATTTTTACAATAATATTTTTTTTTTTTGTGTTTACAATAATATGTGGCTGATTAGAAAAAAAAAACAATGCGAAACGGCAACTATGTGGTGCCCTTCTAGTTTAAGCTGCCGTTAGGCCAGCAATAATTTTGAAAAAAAAAAAAAAAATTATTATACTTAATTATTTAGTTGATTGGTGCTTTGTGGTCCCTTTAATAAGCCAGTTCTTTGGATAATTCCTTTCTGTTATGCCAACAATCCTTGTTTTTCCTCGGATGCCATTAGAACGTGTTCGGGCAATAATTCATTAAATCTTTGGATACTTCCCCTCTGTTATGCCAACAATTCTTGTTTTTCCTCGGATATCATCACAACGTGTGCGGGCACTGATTCATATTTAGTTATGTTAATCAATAGTTCCGATTCAAGAAATTGCTCGTTCAAAATTATGTTACTTTATTCCTGCGGCATTTGGACGGTGGGATAATTTAATGAAATACTAATTTTATTATCCTGGTTTTCCTGCCTTTGAAATCTGGCAGATCGCTAAGAGAGCAATATTTGCCGTCAGTATCAAGGCAGGATCGCCATAAAGTATTTGGAAATGAATTAAAAAATAGTTTTGTTGGTTGCATTTGGCGAGGCAGAGCAGCAATTGGTTTATTTGGTATTATTTCAGCTTATTTATAATAATTCTTAACTCTAAAACTCTTATTTACTAGAATACATATTTACTCTAATTCTATGTACTGTATGAGGTACAATTCAGTGCAGTCAGCAACATACATGCAAACATATACAGCTCGCAGCTACAAGTAATGCCGTTACATACGTACGCACACATGTACTAAGCGTGGAGCTGCTAGCAATGCAGTCGCGCGCATTCACACATATGCGGCTAGCGTATGTAAAGCTACGTTTACACTGCACCAAATGCGTCACTTTTGGCCACGTTTTTTCGAGACCGTTCATCCGAAGATTGAATTTGATCACCAAATTAGGTCAAATTAAATTAAATTCATCTAATTTGGCAAACAAATTCATTCTGCGAACAAACATTCTCGAAATAACTTTGCCAAATGCGACGCATTTGGTGCAGTGTAAATGTGTCATAAGGGGATAAGAAACTCTATAACTAGTGCCGCTTATATATTTTGGGCGCGTAAGAAAGTCAACGTAATTATGAATACGTTGACTCTGCAAAATGTTTACATTCCACAGCCAAACATTTAGTAGTCGGCGTGTGGCTTTGCTGTTGTTAGTGACATGCTCTGATATACTACAATCGGTAAAAATCTGATTGCCCAAAAACCTCAAAATTGCCGTACAATATGGATATCAAACGAAAGGGCATGGCCCCAGGTTTCATTTGGACTTCGATATATTTCGATGAATTTATCGATAACTGAGTTATAGGTGAAAATGTGATTGCCCACAAACCCTAAAATTGCCGTAAAATATGCGTATCAAAAGAAAGGGGATGGCCCCAGGTTTCATTTGGACTACGATATATTTCGATAAATTTATCGATAACTGAGTTATCGGTGAAAATGTGATTGCCCAAAAACCTTAAAATTGCCCTACAATATGGGTATTAAACGAAATGGGATGGCCCTAAGTTTCAATTAGACTTCGATATATTTCCATAAATTTATTAATAACTGAGTTATCGGTGAAAATGTGATTGCCCAAAAACCTTAAAATTGGCCAACAATGTGGGTATCAAACGAAAGGGGATGGCCACAGGTTACATTTGAACTTCGATATATTTATCGATAACTGAGTTATCGGTCAAAAAGTGACCGCCCAACCTAAAATTATTTAATCAATCTACCCTTCCCCATTGATGGGAGTTTTGAAAATTTTAAATACTCTTGGTAAATGCTTCATTATTCAATAATATTACATAAACATCAAAGTTAGAAATTTAGTTGAACTATTCGATAAATGCTTTCTGGGACATTAATATCAATACTCAAAGCCAAAGCAATATTTAGCTTTAGAAACCTCAATTTCAATCGATTTCAAGGATGTGTATATTTAATTAAAATTTTTGAAAACCGTTTTTCAATACATACAATTTTTTTTCAAAACTCTAGGAACATAGACAAATAATTGATCTTCCAACAGTTTTTTTTTTACCAATCTACCTAACTTGGTGAACTTCGACAACCGAATTCTGATCCAAAAGGGTTGAAGGGATACTGCGCAGGGCGGGCAAAGCCGCGGGTATATACTAGTTCGTTTATAAATGTGTTTTGAAATAAAACGAATTGAACAGAAGCGTTTTATCAATGCGCATAAACTAGCCAAGAGATAGTTTGTATTTCTTGTTTTATGAAATCAGAAATTGAGAAGGTTACATGTACTTCCAAACGTGCCTTAAAAGCAACCGTAATTACCTTGAACAAAATGCTTATTCCGAGGTTCATAAATGGTTTGGTAAAATCAATTACACTTTCCCTCGCATACGTGATTGTCATAGAACCAACAGCCAGATCGGCTTTCTGTTATAATAAAGAAAAGGAAATTTTAATTCTATCCCAGGCCGTGTGCCGATTGGTTGAAAGTGGTAAATTTTTACAGAGCGATGGTAAATTCTGACATTTAACATGGTGAATATGAAAATAATAATTTACTCTAGCCCAGGGGGCTAAGTCAAATTTTGGCAACCAATAAGGTGAGCACAGGAATGCGTGTGCTGTTGACATTCATATTATCTATCTTCTATCTATCTATATTAGACTGATTCAAAATACACTTTTTTTCAAAATGTTTATGGCAGGGCTGCACAACGATATAAACGAAATAATTTCGTTTTGTTAATTATCAAAAAAAAAATTTTAAAAAATATCAAAAAAATATTTCGTTTCAATAATTATCAGAAAAAAATTTTTTTCGTTGATTATCAAATCAAAAAATATCAAAAAATAACAAAAATTTTTTTTTTTCGTTAACGTCAATTCATTTTGCTTAGATATGTACACTAGGCTGGGTCGGAAAATAATAAGTTAAGGAATACAAAAAATGTTTTTGGTAGTTACTAAGTACTAAATGGTCTTGGAAGTCCGCACTCAGAGCTGTACCCCGTTTCCCGTTAAAAATCTACAAAACTCTCGATTTTAATGTCGTCACACTCGACTCGATCGAAATTGAAAAAAAAAATTGTCACTATCTCAAAAGCAAGTGAGAAAATATATAAATCGACAAAATTAATTTTTTTTACAGGAACAAAAAAATTATTGTGTCGTCAATATGACGTCAAATCGACAATTTCAGTCGAGACGATCGATCGAAATGAGTTACAGAAACACAGTACTGATCTGTAATTATTCATAAAATATTTTAAGGTCGAAAGCGATCTAACTAATGACGGCGATATACCAACAGGTTTTTTTGTCGAGCTTTTCTTCCAACTTGTAGTGAGCTGCTTTTGATTTTTTTTCCTACAAGTTTGAACTTGCAAAGCAAATGAGTTTTTGCTGACAAGCTTCTCATGGCAGAAACACACCCGGAGAGTTTGCCAAACTACTGCCGAGGGGCGACCCCGTTTAGAAAATTTCTTTTCTAATTAATTTTTGTTGTTGGTTTTTTGCCGGGCATTGATATGACACGACGTGGTGTAGTAGGCCGAGCGCTTAGCCGCTACAGCGCTCTACAAGTACATTTATAGGATCGTGGAGTATTTGGTATAATTGATAGCATAAGTGGCGTTAGTCCAGTTTTGGGTTTCTTTTAGTTAGCAATGACACTATTTGAGGGAAAACGTGTTTTAACGGGGCAACTCCTAGCTCCCGTAGCAACAGAATAAATATCAGAGCTAGTTTGTGAAATCAAGGGTATATTGTGAAATCAAGCCTATAAGTTGAAACACAAAACCTTTAATATAACAGTTCAATAAAGGGTGGAATTACGCCACTTGCGCTTAAGCCCGGTAAATTTATGTTTAAGTTAAAAGTTCCATAGAAATTTTAACTTTCTTTTTTTGTAGATTTTCATCTTTGTTGGTTTTGGAAATAATTCCGGCTGTTTGACGTATGTGGATTATTTATTCATTTCAAAGTATATGTTTACCAAGATCTAGGAAAAACTGTATTTTTGGCGATTTTTTTTGTAACTTTCAACATATCTACTTTTAATAGAATTGTAACAGGTCTGTGTATTGCAGATATTCAAAAAAATATTCATAGAATTAATCATTACTAAGCCAATAAAGTCCAAATCAACCGTTTTTACAACTTTTGTCTGTCTGTCTGTCTATCTTTCTGTCTGTCTGTCTATCTTTCTGTGGTAAATGGATTTTGATGAAAAAATTCAAAAACAATTCAATTTGTTCGCAAATTTCTCTTGACAGAAAAAAAATATCAAATTTCCGTTTTCAGATTATTAAAATCAAGGTTAAAACTCGTATTTTTGGACGAGTTTTAGCAGTTTTGAGGTAATGTAACGAATTATGTTGTTCTCGTAATATTGTATATTAATTAAAAAAACTAATTTTAGGTCTGTGCTCATTAAGCGTACATCGAAAATATGTACAAGAAATATGTGAAAGAATATGCACCAAATTGAAGAGGAAGTTTTGGATCGATTTGCAGAAGATACCCGCAGAATTTCTTTAAAATAGTTATTCATCTCTACATATAATAAAATTGTAACAGGTCGAAGTCTGTACATGGCAGATATCAACAAAAAATTGATTGGGGGAAGCATTATTAAGCGAGTAGAATCTAAATCAACCATTTTAAAAATTTGTGTCTGTCTGTCCGCATGTTTGTGGCCGTATCACTGTGAAAGTGATGAATGGAATTCAATGAAACTTTTTTCGTTGGGTTGCTCGACGCTCAACTTAAAATTTAAGACATTACTTTTTTCAATATCTCAACCGGTTTTGGAGTAATCGCCCAATATGTGGACCATGTGTGTCTGTATGTTTGTGGTCGTAACAAAAATGTCTTAGTACAATATGGGTGTCAAACGAAGGGTGTCAATGAGTGCTATAATATGCGATGTGATTCATTGAAATATATGAAGTGGTTTGGGGGATATCTTGAAAATTCGATAGCTCGACCGGTTTCGGAGTTATCGACGAATATTTCCACAAAAATGTTTAGTACATTATGGGTATATGTCATAAACCATTTGATTAATTTCAATACCTAAGCTACCCCGGAGATATCTCATAAAATATGAACCTTCTTAATACCAAACGCTTAATATGGCTATTAAGGGAAATTTACTATTTTCTTACCCCATAGGAAATAAAAAGTTTAAGACACTATTTTGCGATATTTCAACCGGTTTTGGAGTTATCGTCCAAAATTTGGACCAGGGGTGGCATAAACTGTCTTACTTCAATATGGGTGTCTAACGAAAGATGTCAATGGGTGCTGTAATATGCGATGTTATTAAATCACATGGCTTTAGGGTCGTTTTTTATTAAACTTTAAGCTTTATCAGTCCGATGAAAACATTTTTTGTGACCGAAATTTGGGTTTATCGAGCAGACAAACATTAAAACAGAAATTATACGCATACGAAGTCGCGGGCACCAGCTGGTTTACTATATAATTTTTCATTTAATTTTCGAATAGTTATAATCGTACATATATAATTTCAATATACGCTATAAGGTACTACCGACTCTTAAAGTTACTATATTTAAAGGAATTTCATTACTAAATTATAGTTAAAAAAATTTCCCCTATAATTAAAAATCTGATATTTTTTTGAATATCTGCAATACACAGACATCGACCTGTTACAATTCTATTAAAAGTAGGGATGTTGAAAGTTACAAAAAAAATCGCCAAAAATACAGTTTTTCCTAGATCTTGGTAATATTACGCTTAAAGTGTTTGCAATTACACACACTAATTTTCGAAAAAATAAAAAGTTCCTGATTTTTACATTTTCGCATGAAAAAAACATTTTTAAAATAAAATTTTTTTAAAAATCGTAAAAATTCCACAAAATTTCGAATTTGGCCATCTATTGTTCAGCGATGGTTTGACCCACCCCTACATTTATACGTCGTTAGAAGCGTATTTTAATTTCCTTTCGAACGAGGTATCGCTTAGTTCCATCGCTTTCGCAACATTGGCGAAAAGACTTTTTGAATAAAGTGATACCCGAAAAAACACAAAATTACCGATATCTCGAAAACCTACCCATACAAAAAATTTTAAAAATATGTTTGGTGCTCGGCATATCAGTTCCAATTCACCCATATACATGAATATCTTGGTATTTTTTCAAATTAATTATTTGTAAACTAGTGTTATGAATTAGAACGTCCTCAGCGCGATTTTTATTTTTACCAAATCATTAAAAAAAATTACATCATCGTAGAAAATGTTACATATTTTCAACAAATATTGATCTAGATGCCTGAAACTTGACATCTGAATCACTGAAGACCAAGAAATCGATCAGTATAAAATTTTATTAAAAAAGTTAGCTACTTTACTCTCGTTAAGGGTGGATACTAGACCGGGTCGGTGCCCATACAAAAAAAAAAGTTTGCAATTACCGATAATGGGTTTTCGCAAATACTGCTCAACCTCTCAGTTGGCTGCTCAATAACAAATTTTTTACATGGCCTTCCAGGCTTTCCCGTTCGCACCAACTTAGGCCTTCCTCTTTTTCGCTTACCAGCCTCAACAGCTTCCACCGCTTCGTCAGACGAGTATTCCGCCTCTCCCACTTCGCCGCCAATTGCTTCATAATTATTACCGCCCGTCGCTGCATTGCTATCAATTTGTTCGTTGACATTACCATCGTCCGCTGCATCATTTGCTCCAGCTGCATTATTACCTACACCCTCGCTTTGTTGGTTCTCTCCAATATTATCATTGTTTGTGCAATCGCTACTCACATTTGTATTAGGCCTCTCGTACGTCTAAAATTTGCACTCATCTTCGTTTGACTGCTCAGCAGCAGGCCTTTTACATTGTCAGCATATCCAACAAAAATTAATTTAGTGCCTTTTAGCTCAAATTTTGATTTATTACGCTGCTTGTTTAACGCAGCTGCTTCGCAGCCAAATGCTCTAAAATAAGCAACAGAAGGTTTTCTACCAACCCAGCGTTCAAAAGGTGTTTTGTTTTTAATTACCTTGGTACATGACCGATTTCTAATAAACGTAGCAGTACTTACTGCTTCCGACCATAAAGATTGTGGAAGATGAGCATCTTCCAGCATACATCTTGCCATATCTACGAGCGTTCTGTTCGCCCTCTCTGCTATACCATTTTGTTGTGGAGTATAGCTTACCGTTTTTTGGTGTACAATACCATGGCGCCTGAAAAAATCTTTAAATTCGGAATTAACGTATTTCAGCCCATTTTCGCTCCTAAGGCATTTCAATTTCTTACCAGTTTGCTTTTCTACATGGGTCTTAAAATCAACGAATACTTGAAATGCTTGTGATTTTTGTCGCAAAAAATGTGTTTCCATGTACCTCGAATAATCATCGATGAAGGTGATGAAATATTTCGAACCACCCTGAGAGCATACCCGCATTGGACCACATATGTCACTATGGACCACTTCCAGAATACCTTTAGTTTGCACTCTGTCATAGTGCCTAAACGGTTTTGTGCTAATTTTGCAAACCGCGCATGTCATGCAATCAAAACTATTGGGCTTTTGTACAGAAAAACCACGCACCATATTTTGATTTGCTAACTTCCATAAGTCGCCGACATTCAAATGCCGATAGATGATAAAAAAAATTTTAAAGAAAACCTTTATATGAATGCTGTCAAAAAGCAGCAGCAAATTTCTCGTTAAACAAAGAAATGGTGTCGGTGTCTTTGGTTTTGAAATTTTAGTCATACCAATTGTAAAAAAATTTGGAAATTTGAAAATATAAAGGTGGAGTGCACGTTCGCCAACTAATTAATGAGTTGCGCACGCAATCGACGATAGTCCTCAACGAAATTATTGTGCCTGCAACAACCAGCTATATTTTAAGTCCCTAGGTTGCCAGAAAATTAGTTAAAGACGATAGTCAATTTCCGAACTTCCTTTTCGGCTATAAGACTACGTTCACGCTGGGCCATAAAGTCAAGTTTATGGGACATTTTTTGAGTTAATTCATATTGTTGTTGTCAATAAACTCGAGTTTGTGGCTGAACGTGAACGTAATATAAGAAATTGTTTTCCTTAAGACCCGCATACAGTTCCGTGTGAACGTGAGCGTGAATGAGTGGAGACTTTCTATTGCGTACGCAAAGGAAAAGAATTGCAAATCAATTCTTTTGTGCGTTCACGCACATCTGTCAAATGACTTCAACTCTCCAAAAAATGTAAAAAAAATCACAGTTTGGCGTGGTAATTGCCAAATTTCAACACTCACTTGCGAAGGGTTTGTGTCCCTTTGCGTTCGCACACAATTCATTGTGAGATAGTAAAATAAGCATTTCAAAGCATATTTCACTTAAGTTTAAATGCAGTAATATCAAAGATATTTTAGTTGTTTATCCACTTACGGATGATTTTTTTTTTGGAAAAGTGGAGTAATATCAACATATTACACAAAAGAAAATTATTCACCGCCACCCACTTTCACGCTCAAAAATAAGTGTATATAGGGCTTTAGTTTGCAAACATGCACTCCACCTTTATATTTTCAAATTTCAAAAATTTATTACAATTGGTATGACTAAAATTTCAAAACCAAAGACACCGACACCATGTCTTTGTTTAACGAGGTATTTGCTGCTGCTTTTTGACAGCATTCGTATAAAGGTTTTCTTTACAATTTTTTATACCCAGCTGTACTTGTACACAGGGTATTATAACTTTGTTAGGATAACGGTTGGTTGTACAGGTATAAAGGAATCGAGATAGATATAGACTTCCATATATCAATATGATCAGGATCGAAAAAAATTTGATTGAGCCATGTCCGTCCGTCTGTCCGTCCGTCCGTCCGTCTGTCCGTTAACACGATAACTTGAGCAAATAATGAGATATCTTCACCAAATTTGGCATGCGTACTTATTTGGGTTCAGAATAGATTGCTATTGAAAATGGGTAAAATCGGACCATAACCACGCCCCTTTTTCGATATCGAAAATTTCGAAAAACGTATAAAATGGGTTAATTCAATATTAGAAGCAGCTACAATGATAAAATTTGCAATATGTATTGATTTAGATGTTCTAAGGCCGATTTTATAAAAATTTTTGAAAAGGGGGCGTGTTACCGCCCACGTATCTTTGAAGAAATTTTAAAATTTTGACTCTTAATAACTTCAGAACAGTTTATGCTAGTATAACGAAATTTCGTAGAGGACATACTATTGTTGTGGTAAATTCAGCTATAGAAAATAAACGAAATCGCTTCGCGACCACGCCTACTTTTTCATAAAAGTTATATTGAAAGGAGGTGGAAATATTGAAAAGTCCATATCTAATTAACTGATTTCGCTATAATAATATAATTTGGTACATACATCAACTTTCATATTCTTTACATAACTTTTTCAAAATTTTGGAAAGTGGGCGTGGCACCGGCCACTTATGAGTCAAGCAATTTTTATTAATTTTAACACTATTAACTATACAAAACAAAGAATAACAGCATTTTATGTGCACAGCTGGGTATGTAATGTTCGGTTTCACCCGAACTTAGACTTCCTTACTTGTTTTATCATCTTTTTATTATCTATTTTTTAGTATTGCCTACAATCAAGAAGGTTCGAAGAAATTGAATGCCTTATTTTATTTTATCGACCAGAGCGCCACCTTTCGGAAATTCAATTTTTTTCAAATTGTATTGTCACCGTGCCCGCAACTACATGCTAAGTTTCAACTCCCTAGGTTGCCAGTAAGTTAGTTAAAAGTCTATCGCAAAATTTCTGATTGAAAACGAATTTTCCAAATATCTCGATCCGTGCACCACCTACTGGAATTTTTTGATGAGGGATTGCATTGTCACCGGGTTCTGATAAATGTGTCAAGTTACAAGTCTATAGCTTACCGGGAAGTTACTCAAAAGCCGATCGCAAGATTTCCCGTGTGTTTCAGAGATTTTCAATTATATCGACCAGAGCGCCACCTTTCGGAATTTTAATTTTTTCAAATTGCATTGTCACCGTGCCAGCAACTACGAGCTAAATTTCAACTCACTAGGTTGCCAGTAAGTTAGTTAAAATTCGATCGGAAGATTTCTGATTGAAATAGAATTTTCCAAATATCTCGATCAGTGCGCCACCTACAGGAAATTTTTTGATAAGGGATTGCATTGTCACCGCGTTCTGATAAATGTGTCAAGTTTCAAGTCTATAGCTTACCGGGAAGTTACTCAAAAATCGATTGCAAGATTTCCCGTGTGTTTCAGATATTTTCAATTATTTCGACCAGCGCGCTATCTTTCGGAATTTTAATTTTTTCTAATTGTATTGTCACCGTGCCCGCAAATACGTGCTAAATTTCAACTCCCTAGGTTGCCAGTAAGTTAGTTAAAAGTCGATCGCAAGATTTCTGATTGAAATTTAATTTTCAAAATATCTCGATCCGTGCGCCACCTACTGGAAATTTTTTGATGAGGGATTGCATTGCCACCGCGTTCTGAAAATCGAATTTTCCAAATATCTCGATCAGTGCGCCACCTACAGGGGGCGATGGGTAAGGGCGGGGGATTTGGGTCAGGAATGATGGATCGGGGAGGGCGTCGGGGAGTGGTTAAGGGAGATTTGGCAGTTCTTAGTCACCGACCACCATTGCTCAGCCACGGGTAGAACGGCACAAATGATAGCACTTGCGTCGTTCTATCACTTGGCTTTCCTGGCACATGGGGGTCAGCTTAAGCCTTCGCACCAACGGTCAAGATTCCTGCCCTAGCGAAGGCTTCAACGCCCTAGGTTGACAGTAAGTTAGTTAAAAGTCGATCGCAAGATTTCTGATTGAAATCTAATTTTCCAAATATCTCGATCCGTGCGCCACCTACAGGAAATTTTTTGATGAGGGATTGCATTGTCACCGGGTACTGATAAATGTGTAAAGTTTCAAGTCTATAGCTTACCGGGAAGTTACTCAAAAATCGATCGCAAGATTTCCCGTGTGTTTCAGAGATTTTCAATTATCTCGACCAGCGCGCCACCTTTCGGAATTTTAATTTTTTTCAAATTGTTTTGTCACCGTGCCCGCAATTACGTGCTAAATTTCAACTCCCTAGGTTGCCAGTAAGTTAGTTAAAAGTCGATCGCAAGATTTCTGATTGAAATCTAATTTTCCAAATATCTCGATCCGTGCGCCACCTACAGGAAATTTTTTGATGAGGGATTGCATTGTCACCGGGTTCTGATAAATGTGTAAAGTTTCAATTCTATAGCTTACCGGGAAGTTACTCAAAAATCGATCTCAAGATTTCCCGTGTGTTTCAGAGATTTTCAATTATTTCGACCAGCGCGCCACCTTTCGGAATTTTAATTTTTTTCAAATTGTTTTGTCACCGTGCCCGCAACTACGTGCTAAATTTCAACTCCCTAGGTTGCCAGTAAGTTAGTTAAAAGTCGATCGCAAGATATCTGATTGAAATTTAATTTTCAAAATATCTCGATCCGTGCTCCACCTACTGGAAATTTTTTGATGAGGGATTGCATTGTCACCGGGAAGTACTCAAATATCGATCGCAAGATTTCCCGCGTGTTTCAGAGATTTTAAATTATATCGACCAGCGCGCCACCTATCGAAATTTTTATTTTTGAGAATTGTGTTGTGACCTTTCACGCAACTTCGTGCTAAATTTGAAGTTTCTAGGTTGCCGGGAAGTTAGTCAAAAGTCGATCGCAAGAATCTCAATTTAAAACGAATTTTCGAAATATCTCGATCCATGCGCCACCTAGTGGACGCTTTTTTCGTTCACATTGCATTGTCACGGAGCTCTGAACTATGTTCCAAGTTTCAAGTCTCTAGCTCAACGGGAAGGTACCTAAAAACACTTTGAAAGATTCCACAAAATCGTATGAGAAAAGTGGTGCAAACAAGAAAGCAACTTAATATAAAGGTTTTAAAAAGCAAGTTGTTCGTCAGTGTAAAACAGCAAACAGGGTGGCTCTATGTTTTCAAATTGTTCCCATTTTATCATTTGCGTATAAGTATCACTAATGAAATTTACGATTCCTTGTTTTGGTAAATAAAATACACGCAGTACTGATTTTTCATACGCTTCAAAACGTACAGTTTGGTCTGAATCCATTATCATTGACAAAATAATGTTTTCCGGATGGCAATAATAAGCGTTGTATTCTACAACAGGACGAATTATTTTCTGAACATCGTCTGGCAAATCTCGCATCCAAGAAATATATTTAAAAACGTGACGGCTTCCGTGTATAGATTCTGGCTGGCTCTTTACCAAAAACCAGAATGGTGCGTAAACCTTAACAACAAACTCCACAGCTTTTATTAAGGAAGAGCTGGGGTGTTTTTTGGATACGTATAAACGTAGAAGTCTTGACGCCGTAGATAACCAGCGTGCTGTACTTACAGGACCTGGTTTCTTCCTACTAAGGTGATCGTTACATACACCACTATCAATCACTTTAACCATGCGATATAGGTAACGCTAATCAGAGCTTATATTCCACTTCTCAATATTTTCAGGCATGACACCCATTGCGATTTTTTATAACCTTCGAAGACCTACAAACAAATAAAATTGAACAAAATATACCCCCAAATATGTATAAGAAAAGGCTACCTTATAATTTTCGCATGTGAGGATTTCTGTTCCTTCTTTGCTCTGCCACAATCCCGGACCTTTTGGCGATCCGAAAGTTCTTTTTAACAACGCCTTTAAAGGTAATTCGTTGAAATGCAGCAAACAAATATTCCATTGCCGGAACGGGTTCCAAACGGTTTTTAATTTTTTTAATGTCTGACTTCTTTTAGTGGGCACATAGGTATTTTCTTTTATAAACAGGTACCCTGAAAACTTTCATGGAAGTTATGAAAATTCAGATCTATTTCGAAGCTACATAGGTACTTGAGTATTTTAGTAGTAAAATTGATTTTTTTCGTGTTTTTATTTGGAAACCGAAACCGGAACGAAACCGTAACCGAAACCGAAATAAATTTTGAAGAACGAAACCGGAACGTTATTTTAATCGGTTCATACCTTGTTTAAAAATAGTAAATCATATAGCGAGCACCTGGTATTAAAAACCTGGTACTGAAAATACGTAATGTTTATCCTTTTTTGTCAGTTTTGCGCGGCTCTGGCGTCTTCACTGCTTTAAGTAGCCACTAAATTATTTTCAGAAATTAAGGGTACATATTCGAGAAGAAACTTACCCATCCATCGGCCAAAAAGACTCACTCGTTTTAGATATATTATTATCTCGAATTTTGTAAGTTTTCAAAAATCGGGCTTTTCAGGCTCTAAAACGGAAATATATCTCAAGAGATAAAAATACGAATTTATCATGGACTCCAGTCCTGACCTTTAGCTTCTAATACCTAAACATTTCGTTTTGTTATTTTCATACTAAGGGTCTCTGCTGAAGGATCTCCTAAGCCAATATAAATTTTTATTTTTTTTTTTCAAAGTAAATTTTCGTATAATTTTTGGAACTTATTTCAAACAACCATTACATAGTCTTAAAGTTGAAGCGTACAACTTTCCAATAAAAACAAGTAAAGAAAGCTGTCTTCGGCTGTGCCGAAGGCTAAATACCTTTCATGAATAATCGTCACGATTTTCACTGTTTGATCAAAGTACAGCCTGTGTGAATTTAACTTTAGCTCATACCGAAATTATCGATTATATGGGGGCGATGTGTTATATTGTCCCAATCTCATTGATTTTTAACGTCGACATTCCACATTCTAAAATAGCAATAGTTACGAAATTTCACGTTCCTACCTATATAATTACAGGAGTTATCTACCAAAATCCGTTTATCGGAACAATCGATTGTATGGGGGCTATGTGAAATATTTATCCCATCTCGATGATTTTCAACATCGATATTTCACATATAAAAATAGCGATACTTCCAAAATTTCACGTTCCTACGTGTTTAATTACAGGAGTTATAGCTACGGTGACCATCCGTTCTGTTTTTGGCAGAACAGTTCTGTTTTTAAGGAGCTTGTTCTGCATATTTTTTTTCTAAGGAAAATGACATAAATTTTCTGTTTTTAAGCAAATGTTCTGTTTTTGTTCTGCTTTTTTGTGCCGGCAACCTTTTTTAACAAATGTAATGAATAGCTCTGTAAAGTTAGTTTGCTCAATAATTTCAAAACATTATGAAAAATTTAAAATCTTTCAAAATATTTTAAATATAATTTAGTTTATGTTTAACGCGGTCAAGTGCTTCAACGAAATCAACGTATCAAATTTGGAAGTTCCGTACCCGGAAAAAAGTTCGTAACTAAAATGGTACATTTCGGCCAAAACGGCAACCGTGGTTATGGTAGGTTTTAAATTAACAAGGAAATGTCTTTCACCATCAAGAATTACTATTCACAAAACGGAAAAATATACTTAAAAAAAATGACTTTCAATATGATGCACATTGGTTGAAATTATTTTAGATTGCAATTTCAATGTTTCACAGACCTTGGCAGCCATAAAAAACACTTTTTTATTCCAAATATTGAGAGTGTTACCCCAAATAGTTTATAGCCGGGTAGTGAAATTTTCACGTGAAGGCAATACCAAGCCTTAAGTAAAAAGAGTTCTGTTTTTTCAAAAAAAAAATTTATCACCGTAGTTATAGCCCAAAATATGTTTATCGGAACAATCGATTGTATGGAAGCTATATGTAATATCGGTCCGATCTTGCTGGTTCCGACAAATGATTCCTATATTGGAAAATGATGGCCGCATACAAAATTTCAGCGAAATATCTCAAAAACTGAGGGACTTCAAACAGATAGACGGAGAGACGAACATGGCTAAATCAACTCATCTCGTCATCCTGATGATTTCGGTATACTTATTAATGGGTCTATCTCTTCTTCTTCTCATGCTTATAAACATCGGACCAAAGTTATAATACCATTTCACGTTCATGAAAGGTATAAAAACCGCGTGCAATTATCAAAACTCTTGAACTAGTTACAGAAATTGTTGAGGTATTAGAAGCTAAAGGAAAGGACTGGAGTCCATGAGAAAACACGATTTTTGAAAACTTACAAATTTTGAGATATTCATTTATCTATAAGAAGTGAGTTTTTTTGGTCAATGGATGGGTTAGTTTCTTCTATTATAGGCACCCTTAGTTTCTGAAAGAAATTGAGTGCCTATAAACAGTGAAGACGCCAGAGCCAGCTAAAATTTACAAAAGATTATAAAAATTACGTATTTTCAGTACCAGGTACTCGCTATATGATTTACTATTTACTTTTAAACAAACTACTCTCTTTTACCTTTAAAATTCCGTATCGCATGAAAGGATATCTCTAATAGAAACATTTGTACAGCAATAATAGGATAAGCCTAACGTTTTTCAAACTTTGAAATTCCACCAGTCCGAAACGAGTCGTTATAAAAATTAAATGTGTGTAAATTTCATCCTTAAGGACCCTAAAGAAGTGTCCCCCAAAGTTTGAGCGGATTCCGAGACTAGCCAGCTTTTTGAAGTAGACGTTTTCATATGGAATATCTCAAAGTTCATTATTTTATTTATTTTATTTTATTTTAGCTGATTTTCCACATATTTTCTTTTATTTTACTTTATTTTATTACAAATTATTTTGTAATATTTTGGTTTTAATTTTTTTCTTTATATAAATTGACTTTATTTCTGATATGTAAGTTACTTTTCCAATATTAAACAATTGATTTTTTTTAAGAAAAAGTTAGCTGGTTTCTGTATTGTTGAAAATACTTGCAACACAAAACACTTGTTTGAATTATTCTAGTTGCATGCTATGTATCTTTATTTTATAAGTCTGTCATGTAAAGAAAATTTTGAGTCTGAATAAAATATTCGTGCGTTGAAAAACATTTCGGCTCAACAGATTATGAGACTTAAAGATTAAAAGTAATATACAACGTTTTGATTAACTAAAGGATTGAGGAACCAAAATCTTACATCTTTATAATCAATCTTCAAAAAATATAATGGCAGCTTCTGGGATGTTTTCGATTGAGAAGCTCGATGATACAAATTACTCATCATGGTCAGTCCAGATGAAAAGCGTTCTAATTCACGCTGATTTATGGGGAATCGCATCTGGTAAGCATGTTAAAAGCGGGGATGCAACAGCAGAAGATTTGGCTACATTTGACGCCAAGGACGAGAAGGCGCTTGCGAGTATAACATTGTGTGTCAAGCCATCGCAGCTCAATCACATCCGTCATTGCAACACTTCATTGGAAGCGTGGAAAAAACTACAGGAAATCTATCAGCCCAGAGGGCCAGGCACATGGACATTAGAAGATTTACCTCCATCGCAAAAGGTTGTCAGGTGTAAATGGATTTTCCGCTAAAGCGAGATGGGGAAGGTAATGTAGAAAGATTCAAAGCGAGGTTAGTGGCATTAGCAGTTGAAAATCAAATGCATTTACATCAGATGGATGTCAAAACAGCATATTTAAATGGAGACCTTCATGATACCGTTTATATGAAACAGCCCCATCAATTTGTTGATAATAAATATCCCAATCGTGTACTTAAACTTACGAAATCCTTATATGGACTTAAACAATCAGGTAGGGAATGGAACATGAAGCTTGATTGTGTTTTGAAGAAAATTGGCTTTACGCCATGTCCTAGTGAACCATGCGTCTACACGAACCACGCAAACGGGTGTTTCAATGTCATTGCTGTTTACGTGGATGACATTTTACTTGCTTCAACGAACAAAGAAGATTTAATAAAAATTAAGAAGAAAATAGCAAATGTATTTGACGTTGTTGATAAGGGTCCATCAAATCATTTTTTGGGAATGTTGTTTGAACGCAAGGGTGAAATTGGACCAATAAAAGTCAGTCAATCATATTTTATAAAAGAACTTTTAGAACAAAATGATATGATCAATTGTAGAACTGTTGCGACACCGCTTGAACCAAAATTCCAAATCACTTGTAATAACGAAACTTGTAGAAAAGTTGATGAAACAAAATATCAGTCACTTATTGGATCACTAATGTATCTGGCAATTTTAACTCGACCAGATATTTTACATGCTGTATCCAAATTGTCACAACGAAACAAAGACCCACACATCGAACACGAGCAAGCGGCCAAACATATTCTACGTTATTTGAATAAAACGATAGATTATAAATTACATTATTTCAAAACTGCTAAGCCAATGGCATGTTATACAGATGCTGATTGGGCAGGAGACACAACCGACAGGAAGTCTTATTCGGGATATGCTTTCTTTTTGGCAGGTGCTGCTTTCTCATGGCAATCAAAAAAGCAAACCACAGTTGCACTCAGTAGCACGGAGGCGGAATATATGGCTCTGTCTGCAGCTGCAAAAGAAGCGGTATATTTAAGAAAACTTTTGCAAGAAATCGCAATCGATACCAGTAATGATCCTGTTATAATTTACTGCGATAATCTTAGTGCACAACAATTAGTTAAGAATCCTGTATATCACGCACGTAGCAAACATATCGATATAAAATACCATCATATACGTGAAGTTTTAAGTAGTAATAAAATAGCAATACATTATGTACCAACTTATGATATGATCGCTGATATTTTAACAAAAAATTTAGAAAAATGTAAACATCAAAAATTTGTAAAACTATTAGGACTAGAATAATTTGCTTCTATTTTTCTATCTATAATTGTGTTGAGGAGGAGTGTTGAAAATACTTGCAACACAAAACACTTGTTTCAATTATTCTAGTTGTATGCTATGTATGCTTATTTTATAAGTCTGTCATGTAAAGAAAATTTTGAGTCTGAATAAAATATTCGTGCGTTGAAAAACATTTAGGCTCAACATTTATATTACAAAAACCACCTAGTCACTACTCTTCTCTGTTTGAACACGAATACTTTATTTATTTTTGTAAACACTGTATGTGTGATCAATCATGCTGTTTAAAACAAAGCTACTCTGGCGCTCAAATTCAGGTTCTTCTACAAAAACACCAATTCAAGTCCTCATGCATACACACACAACAGCGACTCTATAGAATGAATACACAGAGCCTAAAAGTTCACCTATAATCAAAGAGATCGACGTCTAAAAAAGCTTTTTGGCCGGGGAGAGCGAAGAAATTTGTGCTAGGAAATCTTTTTGATTTTAGCTTGAATTTCTTCTAAAATTTATTGAAAAGGAAATCGGCCAAAAAGAAGGAGTTAGCTTCTTATTTTTTGAATTTTTTACGTACTTTTGTCAAAAACGTTCAATTGTTAGAAGAAATCTGCTTGGTTTTATGAGAAAACCTGTTTAAAGTAAATTAGTGAGAACATCCTCTTATTTTCACTAGATTCATATTGAATTTATTGAAAAGGAAATATTTTTGATTTTATCTTGAATTTCTTCTCAAATTTATTTGAAAGGAAATTGGCCAAAAAGAAGGAGTTAGCTTCTTATTTTTTGAATTTTTTATATACTTTTGTCAAAAACGTTCAATTGTTAGAAGAAATCTGCTTGTTTTTATGAGAAAACCTGTTTAAAGTAAATTAATGAGAACATCCTCTTATTTTCAACAGATTCATATTGAATTTATTGAAAAGGAAAACTATATATTTTTAAAAGATCCCTTATTAATTCAAATTCAGGTATGCCTTCTTCAAATGTGTAATTCGACGCTACCAAGCACAAGTAGTCGATAGCATCATGGTAGAGATCTCCGTTCAGCAGTTAATAATTCTTAGTTCGATTCGCTGTGAAGGCAATAAGGCAAGTGGACATGTGGTGAGGCAATAAGAACAAGACTAGACTTAGACATCTGGGTTGAGCGTTCATTTTTTTTTTTAATTTGAAATATTAAAAAGAAAATCTTCTTAATATTATGTGATTATCTACTCAGTTTTATTAAAAAGAAACACCCAGTCATAATAAGACGGGCATCTTATTGGAAAAATATCATAGAGAAATCCTTCTGATTTAGAGGGCATTTTATGTGGCCCTTTGCTCCGTGTACGTGTTTATCATTTGTAGTGATGAAACTTTCAAATTAATTTTTTCATATTATAATTATTATACCCAGCGTACTAATACTAGTACAAGAGTATATTAATTTTGTTCACCTAACGGTAGTACGTAACAGCACAAAATAATCGATATAGATATAGCGTTCCATATATGAAAGTTCTTAGGTTGAAAAGAGGAGTTGATTAAGGCATGTCCGTCCGTCTGTCCGTCTGTGTACCCGATAACTTGAGTAAAAATTGAGATATTTGCATAAAATTTTATAAACAGGTTACTTTCTGGCCAAGGCAGGTTGCTATTGAAAATGGGCGAAATAGGATGATAACCACGCCCCTTTTTCGATATCGGAAATCACACAAATTGACATATCTCGGCAGCTGAAATGACAAAAATGATATAATTTTATAGGTGAATGCCCCTGGTCATTCTCTTATGATTTTTTCATAAATTTTTTATAGTGGGCGTGGCACCGCGCACTTTTAAGGGAGGCATTTTTGAAAATTTGACTGGTCGTAACTCTTAAACTGATAACGATAGAACGATGGAATTTGGCACAAAGCATACTAGTATCGTTGGGAGTATACCTAATGAAAATGGATCAAATCGCCCGCCAACCACGCCCACTTTCGATATCGAAAATTTCTAAAATCACCTAAATTGTCATAATTCGGTAACGGAAATGGGTAAAATGATATAATTTTATAGGTGAATCCCCGTGGTCATTCTCTTATGATTTTTTCATAAATTTTGTATAGTGGGCGTGGCACAGCGCACTTTTTAAGGGGGTATTTTTGAAATTTCGACTGGTCGTAACTTTTAAACTGATTAGGGTAGAACGATGATATTTGGCACAAAATATACTAGTATCGTTGGGAGTATACCTGATGAAACTGGAAAAAATCGCTCTCCAACCACGCCCACTTTTGATATCGAAAATTTCGAAAATCACATAAATTGACATAATTCGGTAACGGAAATGACTAAAATGATATAGTTTGGTAGGATGAACCCCCTAGTCATTCTATTATGATTTTTTGATAAATTTTTAAAAGTAGGCGCGGCATCGCCCACTTTTCAGGGAGGCATATTTATTTCACGGGTCATAACTTTTAAACTGATTACGGTAGAACGATGAAATTGGTACGTGGTATACTAGCATAATAGGGAGCATACCTGTTGTAATTGGACGAAATCCCTTTCCGACCACGCCCACTTTCGATATGTAACATTTCGAAAATCACATAAATTGACAAATTTCGGCAAGGTAAATAGCTAAGATGGAAAAAACTTTAGGTAAATCCTCCTGGGGCATATATAATTGTTATCCCGTTCTGAAAATTAACGCTGGGTATTTAATGTTCGGTTCACCCGAACTTAGACTTCCTTACTTGATTTTTTTTTTAATTTTTGGTTTGTTGAGACACACAAAGCACTAGAATACCTATCGATACATATACAATTTGGTATACCTTAGAATTGTGGTTATTGCAAAAAGGGGAAAACTTTTAAACATTGCGCATTTATTATATTTGTATTATATTTATTTAATACAGTCTACAGAATTAAATTCTTACAGACTAAACTAGAACTAGTATGGAACTACTAATTAAACAACAAAAACAAATTCATTTTAAACGTATTTATGTTAAGGTTAAAGTTCGCGGAACTGGACATAAAGGACTTGATGGGCTTCATAAAGTCATCTAAGTGGTTCGAGGAGGAGTAACGGTGTCGGTTTAGGAGTGTCAGTCCCGGGATTCTGCTATGTGGAAAATCCCAACAACTCAGGGATTTTCCATATGGCTGGGTCCCGGGACTGACTTTCCTTGTGTTGGTGGTATCACAACGGGCCTTTCAAAACTGGCCTAAGTGTGCCTCTTCGGCAGCCACTTGAACCTCACCTAAGGTTAAAGTTGATGAAATTCGACTAGTATTACATAGTTTACCACACTTAGTAATCGGTGCATTATCACCTTAATTCGAAAATGCATTGTACATTAAAATAAACGAGTGGTCCTCAAATTTCGAGGAGAAATATATATTCTTAGCAAATCCGCTAGAGCCTTACAATTAATGTGACCTTTAACAATATTATATGCAAAGATGATCGAGAAATATTTCCTTCTATCGAGCAATGATTGCAGTCCTAACAACTTCCGGCTACCATCGTAGGAAGGAAAGAAATTGTTCCACTATAGCCTACACAAAGCGATCTTGGTAAAGATTTTTTGAACCATTTCGATTTTCCGACAGTGAACATCGTAGTAGGGATTCCATACAACTGAGCAATACTCGATCATTGCACAGGCTTTAGATACCATAAAGTCGATATGCTTCGAGAATGTGAGCTTGGAGTCGAACATTATACCCAAGTCCTTCATTTCCTCACTTCTAGAAATCTTACAACTATTAAGCGCATAGTTCCCTCGTGAAGGGGGGACACCTTGCCGCGGTACGAGGGCTTAAGTCGATAGTAACAGGGCTACGATGCCCTTGTAATCATAGCGCCGCCTTGCACTATATCGCGAGAGTAGCCTAGCCTCTCTGGCGCGACGACAAAGATCCTCCCCCTCCCAATCCAGGGTCGACTCAGAGAGTAATCATGGTCTAACCGCGACGGACGACACACTTCCCCCTACTCTTCCCTTGGCCTTAAACTATCAAGTAAGAATGACTTGATGGGAGCCAGCACCAGTGCGATATGAACACCAATCTCTTAACGTCTGCGGCAGCGGTCTTACGACCTGGCCTCGGAGATCCAAAGGAGAAAAGCTGCAAACGACTGTGATGGCAACTACGAGTCCGGACTCCTAGGAGACATCTCCCCTCAGCTCTGCGTACTTAGAAAAATGATTGGCCGCAAGGATCCTAAAGAAATATGAGGGTTTCCTCAGGAGACGCTGTCGCCGAATTCCAGGAAGTTAGCGCAATTTCTGATACCGGATTTTCAAACGCCAGAGATCGGACGTGGAGTTAAAACCTCATCCCAAACGGCATCAGTCGTCTTTCTAAAGGCGACGTGGATGTGGTCCTCATTCAAGAACATTGGGTCAACAGCTCGAGTATTTACGGATTGGGGACTAAGGGAATCAACCTCATTCGAGCCAGCAAGGAGGGCAAGTCAGAACCTGTATTTTCCTTAAGTGTGAGCTGAACTCTTTTCTTCTTCCTAACTATATCATTCAAGGCCGTTTTTAATGGGGGTTAGCGGGTTTGAACCCCCGAAATGGCCGTGTTTAATGGGGGGTTTGCCGGTTTTACTTCCCCCGAAATGTTTTCCCAAGCACGCGGAACTTATTTTAAAGAAAGTTCAGTTTTAGCATACATATGTGAGCTGAACTCTTTTCTTCTACCTAACTATACCATTCAAGGCCGTTTTTAATGGGGGTTAGCGGGTTTGAACCCCCGAAATGGCCGTGTTTAATGGGGGGTTTGCCGGTTTTACTTCCCCCGAAATGTTTTCCCAAGCACGCGGAACTTATTTTAAAGAAAGTTCAGTTTTAGCATAGATATGTTTATGTTTTCGAAAAATCTACCACGTTTTTTTTTTAAATCTACCACAGTACCAATGTTGTAAGTTCACTCTCTAAACCTAGCGCTGGGTCATGCTTGCGAAGTGCCTTACATTCGACATTGCTTTGGCATTAAGACTGTTGCGTCGTTTTTCATAAAGTCTGCAAAAAGAACACTAATTCTGACTGAAAAAATCAAAACGTTATTCCCGAAAGCTGCATCTAGTAAGTTGATTTCGCTCTGCGCAACTCGTTGGGTGTAACATCATGATAGCTTACTCAGGGGGGTCACTCTGTATTGCGATTCGAAATTCAATTCGATTCGAAAGTGAAATGCGATGCGATAAGCAAATGGTACTCTGTATTGCTATAGCATTGCTAACAGTGCTGCGTTCTGCGGCCTTTGGTTATTTTCTTGCCTGGGTTGGCATCACTGTTGTAAAACTAACCGCAAGTTGACAATTTTCATTGCATACTTCAAGTGAAGGCTCTTGTCCTATGCGTTTACCCTTACCATTTCTTTTAATTTGGCGACTAACTGTGTGCTATGCTGCAAACACTTCTACTTGCAAAATATATTTGTACCTATATATCGTCACCTTAATTCACAAAGGCCCTAACTGACATAAAAAAAATTTTACAGGAGAAGCAACAAACAAAATTTTTTTTACATTGAACACATGTAAATATAGCTTTGTAAATTTGGAATATCTCCGTTATTACTGTTAGTAACTCCTTGAAATTTGATGTGAGTGTGTATTTAACTATATTATACTTAAATATGTAAAAAAGTCATTTTCGAAAAATGTGTCAATTAGGGCCTTTGTGAATTAAGGTAACGATATATACCCTTTATGTGTATTGAAATATGTATGCATGCGTGTGCATATGCAAAATCACGTCCGTATAAACATAATTTTATTAGTTTGATTGAAGTTTTCTTACAAATTTTTGGTAATTATTTTGTAAATTTAAAAGTTAAACAAAATATTTTTAAAAAAAAAAAATTTTTTTTTATTAATTTTGCGAAATAAGTACCGAAATAAACATGCTTTTCGATAAGAAAGGTAAGTATACTAATAGCTTTACAATAATTTACAAGAATATGTTTAAAAATTTAATTTTATTCAAAATTGTTTAGCGGTGCGATAGCGGTTCGACTGCGTTTTGTTGTAGGAAGACAAATCCGAATGTACAAAGCAATTGACATTTCACTTTCGCGATACAGAGTGTACACGATTCGAGAGGGAAAAAATGAATGCGAAAAGGGAAAAACAAATCCGAAAATGTCAATTTCCGTTGCGATAGTTGAGTTACAGAGTGTCGCTAAGGCAAATGCGAAAAAATTTTCTTTCGCATCGCAATACAGAGTGACCCCCCAGGTTTAAAGAAATGCTTGGTGCAATTTTTGTAGCTCTTGGGGCAGGGGCGCAGCCAGGGGGTGGTTTTAGGGGTTTAAACCACCCCTGAGATACAAAACTGTATATGTATGTGAAAACTAGTTTTATTGACATAATTGCAAAAATTTCGATTGCATGAAAATCGAAAAACGTCAATTCCATAACATGGGCCTAAGCTTTTGGGCCGTTTGCATAAGAGGGGTGTCACAAGTTACATCCATATTGACGCGATCCATGGCGGTACGAAAAACCGGTTTTGACCCCTAACTCAAGATTTTGAGGGTGTCCGGCAAATTTCTTGTACGCAGTTCTTCTTATCTCATTGAGATCTACCAGAAAAATGCTATCTAGTCCCAGGTATTTTTTTCGCCTTGCGCAGTGTAATAAATTCAATGACAAATAAAAAAAGAAGGCTGGCCCTTGTTATATAAGTCAATATAAAGAAATTTTTATTGGCAGGTATCTGTATGTATGTATATTGGACTGTGCCAAAAATTCCAAATTTCTTTTTTTTTTTTTCAAAACTTATATTGATTTTCTTTTTAAGAAAGGTGAAAAAAATTACTGTAATTTTTCAGATTTTTATATTAAAATCTAGAAGTCTATCATCACTAGTTTAGATTTTACAGACTTAACCTCCAATTTGGTATAAAAACGACAAATCATTGTTGAAAAACACCATTTACCTGAACATGTTTTTGTAGGAAATTGAATTCCCTACAAAAGCTTCCTAGACTGACATTTTCTCAGAATTCCCGATTTTGGTTTGAAAATTTGCGAAACATGGAAAAATCAACATCGAATAAAGCTAAGTCCATATTCTTAAGGGAAATTGGATGCTGAATCCGAATTCGATATCAGAATTTAACAACGGGCACGAGGTTCTGCCCTAACCGTGCAAGAAAGTCCAATATTATGTTGTGAACTTTAGTGAAGAACTGCGAACTGTTAAGCTACTTCTGATCACAGATTTGGATTTAGTTCGCCAAAATACATAAAAATTAATGTATTGAGGTCACAGATCCGTCAACTTTTTGTTTTTTTGGTGGCTGCGCCATTTGAAGACTGTAGAACTACACCCCCGCAGAGAAAGCCTATATTAAGCAAAAATATGTTTGAACGTATATGAGAAATGTATATTTTTTTGTTATATGTAATATTGATCATATAATGATAATTAATCATGTAAAATATCAATAAACAAAATTTAGTAAAAAATTGGATCACAAACACCAAAAAAAGACGGAATCTAATTTTTTTTAAATTTAATACTAAATCAGTTTTGAAAAAGTAACTTTACAAAAAAAAGTTGTTTTACCTTTTTTGTAGCCCACTCAATTCCCTTTAAGAATCTGTATCTAAGTTTGTTGTACATTGATATTTGCATTTTGACAATTTTTGAAAGAAAAAATGGGAAATCGAAAAAACATGCTAATCTGAGAAGATTTTGGTCAATTCAAATTTTGTAGGGAACTCGATTTCCTTCAAAAATATGTTCAGGTAAATGGTGTTTTACAACAATGGTTTGTCGTTTTTATACCAAATATGAGGTAAAGTCTGTAAAATCTAAAAGCGCGATGATAGACCTCTAGACTTTAATTTAAAATTCTGAAAAAATTACAATAATTTTTTTTCACCTTTCTTAAAAAGAAAATCAATATAATTTTTGGAAAAAAACGAAATTTTGAATTTTTAGCCCAGTCCAATGTATATGTGTATAATTATCATTTTTAAAACCTTTCTTTACGCTACTCCTGACTGGCGCTATAAAATAATTTTGTAAATAGTTGTGCTAGGAAAATATTAAACAGGAACAAATTAAAAACCACCCCAAACATTTTCTTCTGGCTGCGCCCCTGTCTTGGGGAGTTACTTTTTGATCCAGATACTGGCATGTCATCTAAGGCCAGTCCCTTCTAAAATCTTTAACAAGCTGTGAATTTGTTGTCAGCCTATTTATGGCATCGACAGTGTTCTCGCTGACTCTGCCATTATGTAAGATTTTGCAATCAGTTTCTTTGGACCTGCCAAAAGCAATTGAGCATTTCGAAACCGTATTGCAAGTAATCAAAGATTTACGCCATAACGTAAATGCAAAGTTCAGCGAATTATTCAGAGAAGCATGTCAACTTCTAAAGACCATTAATGGTGAGTTCAAGCTTCCGCGTATCGCTTATATTCAAAAAGAGCAAACAGATCCTCAAACATATTTCAGGGTGGCTATTGTTATTAGTTTCCTACATAATATATCTACACAAATGGAAGACAAATTTATTAAACACAAATCAATTACACAGTGCAACACGAAAAATACCTGCGAAGATACATTTTTCTGGTTTAAGAAGAACTGCGTACAAGAAATTTGCCGGACGCCTCGAAAATCCTGAGTTAGGGGCCAGAAACCGGTTTTCATAAATTCAAACACTTATGAGGCTGTATCGTAGGTGATTTCAAACCGAGTTTTATTTTTTTCTTCATCTGGATAGAAGAGGAGACCTTTCTAACGATATATCGCACCATAAATCAAAACCCGTCACAACTCAAAATTATTTTAGATCACTTTCTTACCGTTGATCGCATAATAAAAATAAATACAGTCAGTAGGTACAATTTTTCTCTTTGAATATTATCGTTGGTTATTGAAAAAGACTGTCATTCCAAGGTTTTAAAAATCAAGTTAATTTTGTGCAATCCCCAAGCGTTTAACTTAAACTTGCCCCGATTTGGTGTTGTGCCTCTTTTTGATTTAGTGTGCGATATATATCAATTGGAAAGTATTTAGTAGTAAAAGTGGTAATATTTTTCCAGCAAACACATTTTTTTCTTCTTTTTTCTAGGTTGGTCAAATTTGCGCTATCCCTATGCACTATGGTACAAGAAGCCCATACAAACCTTGAATGGTATTCAACAACAAATTTTGTTACGAGTGCAATGAATGTTAATTTTCTCCAATAAGATGAAAACTGACGAAGTTATTAAAATTTCCATGAGACATTTTTGACAGAAATTAATGGCGTACGTGATCGTGTATCAAGTTCCGCTGTGTATCATCAGAAAAATATATTTTGCATTTATCGCAGAAAATAAAGTTACTGCACCGACCTCAACAGTATTTGCTTCAGATTTTCTATGTTTAATTGGGTATTACGAAAGAAAAGCAATAATGCAGTTTTTGGCTATGGGTTAATCAACTCCAACAAATGGTGTGGTGAGTAACCAAGTTGCGTGGTAGAAATACCTTCAAAGGTGTAACCATGTGTGAAATACAATGTTTGCCGCATTTCATTCTACAAGGAAAGTAGCCTAGCTGATAGACATTTGTTTGTTTAACTTGAAGTCGCCGGTTCTAAGCATTTTTATACCATTTATGAAGATGAAATGGTATTATAAATTTGGTCCGATGTTTGTAAGTATGAGAAGAAGAAGAAATGGACCCATCAATAGGTATACCGAAATGATCAGGATGACGAGATGAGTTGATTTAGCCATGTCCGTCTGTCCGTCTGCCTGTCTGTCTGATATTTGGCTGAAATTTTGTATTCGGCCACCATTTTCTAATATAGGAATCATTTGTCGGAACCAGCAAGATCTTACCGATATTACATATAGCTCCCATACAATCGATTGTTCCTATAAACGGATTTTGGGCTATAGATCCTGTAATTAAACACGTAGGAACGTGAAATTTTGTAAGTATTGCTATTTTTAAAATGTTTTTATTAGGTCGCTTTCGTCGTTCTTGTGCCCAGATTTTTGCATGCGATTTTAAACCAACTTCCTGTTGTGCTAGAATCTTGAAATTTTTACCACAGTTCAGGTCGCAATGACAATGCAATATTATGAAGAAAAAAATCCGATAGGAGGCGCGTGGGTCGCTATATTTTCAAAAATCACATTTATGGTCCGATGTGGCTGAAATTTGGACCATGTGTTATTACCATGAAAAGAAATATTTTCCAAAAAAAAAAATCCGCTAGGTGGAGCTGAGATCGGGGGTAATAAAAACTGAAAATCCAAATTATGGACCGATTTGGCTGATATTTAGCATGTGTATTACTTAATCAATTTCCAAATCATCATCATCATTTATTGGCGCTTAACCGCCTAAGCGATTTTGGCCGTTTCGTATCAAAGCACGCCAGTCATTCCTTTTTAGCGATAACCGACGCCAATTGGAAACCCCAAGGGAGTTCAAGTCATCCTCCACCTGTTGTTTCCATCTCAGTCGAGGCCTCCCCCTTCCTCTGCTGCCGAATTCAGGCGACGATAGGAAAACCTTCTGTGCTGGAGCTTCTTTGTCCATTCGCATAACATGGCCCAGCCAGCGGAGTCTTTGGGCTTTAATTCGCTGGACTATGGTCAGATCTGCGTAGAGCTCGTACAGCTCATCATTAAATTTCCTTCTATACTCGCCGTTGGCATCACGGGAAGGACCATAAATCTTCCGGAGAACTTTTCTCTCAAATACTCCAAGGGCCATCTCATCTTCTCTTGACATTGTCCATGAATCTGAGGTATACATCAGGACAGGTATGATGAGAGACTTATAGAGCGTGATCCCTGTGTTTCGAGAGAGGACTTTACTTCTCAATTGGCTACTCAGTCCAAAGTAGCACTTGTTGGCAAGAGTGATTCTCCGCTGGATTTCTACACTGATATTATTTTCGGTGTTAATACTGGTTCCCAAATAGACGAAGTCCCTCACAGTTTCAAATTTGTAACTATCAACAGTGACATGGCTGCCAAGGCGCAGGTGCGCCGATTCTTTCTTTGATGACAGCAAATACTTCGTCTTGTCCTCGTTCACGGCAAGACCCACTTTTTTCGCTTCCTTATCCAGTCCAGAGAAGGCAGCGCTTACGGCGCGGTTGTTAAGGCCAATGATATCAATATCATCGGCATACGCCAGCAATTGCACGCTCTTGTAAAAGATTGTACCATTGCGGTTTAGCTCTGCTGCTCGAATTATCTTCTCCAGCATCAGATTGAAGAAATCGCACGAAAGGGAGTCGCCCTGTCTGAAGCCTCGTTTGGTTTCAAATGGCTCAGAGAGGTCCTTCCCGATTCTGACGGAGCTGTTGGTATTGCTCAAGGTCATTTGACAAAGCCGTATAAGCTTTGCAGGGAAGTCAAATTCAGACATGGCGGCATACAGGCTACTCCTTTTTACGCTGTCAAAAGCGGCTTTAAAATCGACAAAGAGATGGTGAGTGTCGATTCTCTTATCATGGGTCTTCTCCAGGATTTGGCGTATTGTGAAAATCTGGTCGATGGTAGACTTACCAGGTCTAAAGCCACACTGATAAGGTCCAATCAGTTTGTCTACGATGGGCTTCAGCCTTTCACACAACACGCTAGAAAGAACCTTATATGCGATATTAAGAAGACTAATTCCGCGGGTCGTACGAACAAGATGAACAATAACAAGTAAGGAGGTAAACCGAACATTAAATACCCAGCGGTAGTTTTCATAATTTTCGAAATATTCCATTTGGGAAGTGGGCGTGGTTGGGGAGCGATTTCGTCCAATTATATCAGTTTTTCTCCCTATTATGCTAGTATACCTTGGACTAATTTAATCGTTCTACCGTAATCAGTTGAAAAGTTATGACCCGTGAATTTTTCAAATACGCCTCCCTGAAAAGTAGGCGGTGCTACGCCTACTTTCAAAAATTTATCAAAAAATCATAATAGAATGACTAGGGTGTTCATTAGAGTGTCTCGTTTACAGGCAAAAAAAAAGTCGGCCATACCTCCCCTCATATGAAGTGTTTTTAAAAAACATTAAAATTTTTTTTCTGGCAACCTTAGATGCCGCCCAATTACATTTTTCGCTCTAGTGTTCATACTACAAAAACTATATCATTTTTGTAATTTCCTTTACCGAATTATATCAATTTAGGTGGTTTTCGAAACTTTCAATATCGAAAGTGGGCGTGGTTGAAGAGCGATTTTAGTAGTATGCTTTGTGCCAATTTTCATCGTTCTACCCTAATCAGTTTAAAAGTTATAACCAGTCGGAGCTGTATGAGCTTTACACAGACGTCGACATAGTTCAGCGAATTAAAACTCAGCGGCGTCGACTTCTAGGAGACGTGGTGCGAATGAACGAAGACGCACCCAGAAGGTATTCTTATCGACACCCGCCGGTGGAATTAGAGGAAGAGGGAGGCCACCACTACAATGGCAGTACCAAGTGAAGGCCGATCTGAGAACACGCGGTGTCTCCAATTGGCGCCAGTTGGCTCAACAAAGAGCCGCCTGGCGAAACATGTTAGACGCCCAAAATCGCCTAGTCGAACAAAAGTATGAGCGACTCGCCGACATTTGTATTACCGACTGCGAGTCACCCGGTAACATTCGCCTCAAACTTCAAAATTAAGCGAATGTAAAAAATGAAGTGATTACTGTTTGCGATTCGATCCAAATTCGTTCGCCGGAAGTGTCAAAATCTGGCGAACAGAATTTAAAGGTGACTAGGAGGAAAAATTTTATTTTGTGGTCATATTGGGATTAATGGGGGGGTAATTTTGGGGGATATTTCGGTGTCATTTTGTGGTAGTTTTGGAGTTATTTTGTTGTCATTTTGGTGTTATTTTTGGTCATTTTGAACTAATATCGGGGATATTTTATTGTTAGTTTGTGGTCATTTTTGAAATATTTTGGTGTAATTTTGTGGACATTTGGGAATATTTTGGGGTCAAAAACTCAAACAGCTACATATAAGATATTTGCGGAAACCTGCCGGATAATGGACCAGCTCGAAAACTCCAACGCTGGAGCTGCTCTTGAATACACCCTTTCCAGAGAACTCGCATGTTGCACCCTTAGCACCTGCAACAAACCTTGCTGTACACATTCCCACCACGCTGGAAAGGGTAAGGTGGGCAATTAAAAGCTTCGAGCCGTTCAAGGCTGATGTACCAGACGGGATTATCCCCACACGTTGGATACATCAGCTAAATGGCTAGTTTTTCCCTATGCAGCCTGTCTGGCTCTTAACTACCATATTTTCAATAAATAATACGATAATAATAAATAACACAGTGCAACAGCCATTTTACACTTTTGAAACGACCTAGTAGATATTGTTCATCTGGTCGAGTTATACACGAAACTTTTTTTTTGGAAAGGACTTCAAGTTTTCAAGATATGCAGTCTAAACCCAAATCTAATATTTTGGTCCCAAGCGCCCTACAGGAGTACTGTGTTCAATTAGGCGGGTCGATTTCAAAATCGCCCAAGTGAAAAAGAAAATCGTATTTTAGGTATTACCGAAGGAAGCATACCTCTAAAACCAATTCTGACGTCCCGACTTTTTTACTTTTGCCCTTGCGCGCAAAAGTTTGAAAAATCCTTAGTTGACCCATTTAGAATGCCCGAATCGTGCTCAAATGAATGACCGACCCCCACTAACTTTGAAGGGCTGACGGACCCATGACAGTGGCACACCCCCTAAACCACCACCTGGGGGGTTCCCCATACAAACATTTAAAAAATAACCATTTTTTGGCAATTATTATGAAAAAATCAGTGAAATGGCTATGTTTTTTTTTAGTTTTTAAGAGAAAAATGAGCTCCAGAAATAAAAAAAGAAAGTCACTTAGCTGATTTTATCACGTAAAGTGCCAAAAATTGTGATTTTTTTTGGATGGGGACCCCCAAATTTGGGGTCTTTGGGGGGTGCGCCACTGATATGGGTGGGTCGGCCTTAAAAAGTTAGTGGGGGTCGGTCATACACTTTAACGCGACTGGGGTACTCTAAATGGGTCAAGTTAGTATTTTTCAAACTTTGGCGCTCAAAGTCAAAAGTACAAAGTCGGGACATCAGAATTGGTTTCAGAGGTATGCTTTCTTTGGCAAAGTATCTTATTTTGAACCCTAAAACACGATTTTCCTTATCACTTGGGTGAATTTCAAATCGACCCGTCTAATTGGTCACAGTACCCCTGTAGGGCGCTTGAGACCAAAAAATTTGATTTTGGATTATGCTGCGTATCTTGAAAACTTGAAGTCCTTTCCAAAAAAATTAAACTAGTATAATTAAGTAGTGAATGCTTCTCGATGCCACATGTCCAAAAAGGTTCATTCATTGTCAATTAGTGGCAAAAAAATGGCGTCAAAACCGGAAAACCAGAAAAAAATTTCAAAACATTTAACTTCTTGCGTGAAAAACCTTATCAAATAAACAAAAGGCGTGAATGACCTTATCAAATAAACAAAAGACTATGCATTATTTCGAAAGTGTAAACAATTCTCTACCCAAAACCGTTGTGAATTTCAACATCGGTTGAAAGCTTGATTTTTAATGATTTTTTTCAACGAAAACTCTGAAAAAACGGGTTTTTGGCCAGATCAACAATCTCTACTAGGTCGCTTCAAAAGTGTATTCCATTTTTTGTCGCACTGTGTAATTGATAATAATTTTGTTTACTTTTAAGTGTTTGTTGGAACATTTGACGTTCACCGCTTTTTGTTTTCAGAACTGGCAACAAAATGTTTCAGGCGAGCTGGTATGTCCGCTATCCATAATCATTCGAGCCGGGCGACTCGTCAAATAAGGCTACTCGAATAATAGTTCAATTACTCACCGACGGACGTACGTAGAACGTGTCAGCTGACACAACCAGCCTTATGAGAGTTATATGTAAATGATTACTCACCGACGTTCAATTTTTCCGTGTACGTAGAACAGAACGTAGAAATCAAACGCATTTTGATTTTTTACGTATGGACGTGTTAGCTGATTTCTTGCTCATACGACAGTGTTGCCTGCTCACATTTTTGTATGCGATTTTTGGATCGTTTTTAGTTGTTTTACACAAATACCTTTTTAATTGTGGGAATAATATTAAAATACCCCGAAATAAATTTTGTTACTAGTTGGTTTCAAATAAATTGATTAACTATTGTTATTTAATATCAGTGCGGTCTTATATACAATGAAAAATACTCGATTGAAATATACATGTTTTCGGTAGCATGCATGAAAAGTGATCAATGGCAACATTGTATAGCTGATTTCTGCGTTATCATTACGGGCATAAAAGTTCGCCCAAAGGTACGTACGTACGCTATACGTACACGTACGTGCGTCCGCCGATGAGTATTGCAGCATAACTCAAGCGACTCGTGAACGGTACTAGGCCCCTAAAGTTAGACTTTTCTTTTTACTGTGCACACAGAGATAACATTGAAGTGTTCGTATACATGCGTGTGTCACACAATTATAACCAGTTATAGCACTCGACCAGTTGGACCTTGTTGTGTGTGTGCGCCAAAGTGCTACACTGCTAACCAAAAACTTCATATAAGAAATACTACAAAACACAATTTAGTATCAGCGCACTAACGCAATAATGAGATCAGGGTTACCAGATGAAATATATTGACAGAAAACAGTAGGTGTTTTATTTGTGATTTTAGTTAAAAAGGCGGTAAGAACGTAATAAATAAGAATATAAAATGATAATCACAACGAAATGTGTCGTAGGATTGGCTGATGGCCAAAGTTTACTTTAATTTCCCTATTACCGCGAATAATATCGTTTTGAAATTGAGCAGGTATTTCGATGGTAAATTGGTTATTTGCTTCAAATATCAAAATTTATTAAGAAAAAAAAAACTGTGAAATAGTACGTTGTAAGAAAAACATTCATAAAGTAAACCTTTTCTTGGCACATTTACATGACTTGATGTGAAAAAGGTAAAATAACCAAAGTTTAAATTAAAATGCCCAAATATTATCTTCGCAATACTGGCACCACTGGACACTGTTATAAAAAATTACACAATTAGAGCGCTCTCAGAGAGCAATAAGTTTCGGATCAAGTTATCTTTGGTTTGCAGCCGGGAGGCAAATGGTGGCTGTAATCGAACGGAGCCTCTCTTATACCACTATGGCCTTACCGCGGTATGGGGCTCTGCCGTGGCCCTTTGACCCTAAGCTGGCCTTGCCTGGCGACGGGTCGTACGAACAAGATGAACAATAACAAGTAAGGAGGTAAACCGAACATTAAATACCCAGCGGTAGTTTTCATAATTTTCGAAATATTCCATTTGGGAAGTGGGCGTGGTTGGGGAGCGATTTCGTCCAGTTATATCAGTTTTTCTCCCTATTATGCTAGTATACCTTGGACTAATTTAATCGTTCTACCGTAATCAGTTGAAAAGTTATGACCCGTGAATTTTTCAAATACGCCTCCTTGAAAAGTAGGCGGTGCTACGCCTACTTTCAAAAATTTATCAAAAAATCATAATAGAATGACTAGGGTGTTCATTAGAGTGTCTCGTTTACAGGCAAAAAAAAGTCGGCCGTACCTCCCCTCATATGAAGTGTTTTTGAAAAACATTAAAATTTTTTTTTCTGGCAACCTTAGATGCCGCCCAATTACATTTTTCGCTCTAGTGTTCATACTACAAAAACTATAACATTTTTAGTAATTTCCTTTACCGAATTATATCAATTTAGGTGGTTTTCGAAACTTTCGATATCGAAAGTGGGCGTGGTTGAAGAGCGATTTTAGTAGTATGCTTTGTGCCAATTTTCATCGTTCTACCCTAATCAGTTTAAAAGTTATAACCAGTCGGAGCTGTATGAGCTTTACACAGACGTCGACATAGTTCAGCGAATTAAAACTCAGCGGCGTCGACTTCTGCCTCGCGCGCAAAAGTTTGAAAAATCCTTAGTTGACCCATTTAGAATGCCCGAATCGTGCTCAAATGAATGACCGACCCCCACTAACGGACCCATGACAGTGGCACACCCCCTAAACCACCACCTGGGGGGTTCCCCATACAAACATTTAAAAAATAACCATTTTTTGGCAATTATTATGAAAAAATCAGTGAAATGGCTATGTTTTTTTTTTAGTTTTTAAGAGAAAAATGAGCTCCAGAAATAAAAAAGAAAGTCACTTAGCTGATTTTATCACGTAAAGTGCCAAAAATTGTGATTTTTTTTAGATGGGGACCCCCAAATTTGGGGTCTTTGGGGAGTGCGCCACTGATATGGGTGGGTCGGCCTTAAAAAGTTAGTGGGGGTCGGTCATACACTTTAACGCGACTGGGGTACTAAATGGGCCAACTTAGTATTTTTCAAACTTTGGCGCTCAAAGTCAAAAGTACAAAGTCGGGACATCAGAATTGGTTTCAGAGGTATGCTTTCTTTGGCAAAGTATCTTATTTTGCACCCTAAAACACGATTTTCCTTATCACTTGGGTGAATTTCAAATCGACCCGTCTAATTGGTCACAGTACCCCTGTAGGGCGCTTGAGACCAAAAAATTTGATTTTGGATTATGCTGCGTATCTTGAAAACTTGAAGTCCTTTCCAAAAAAATTAAACTAGTATAATTAAGTAGTGAATGCTTCTCGATGCCACATGTCCAAAAAGGTTCATTCATTGTCAATTAGTGGCAAAAAAATGGCGTCAAAACCGGAAAACTCGAAAAAAATTTCAAAACATTTAACTTCTTGCGTGAAAAACCTTATCAAATAAACAAAAGGCGTGAATGACCTTATCAAATAAACAAAAGACTATACATTCTTTCGAAAGTGTAAACAATTCTCTACCCAAAACCGTTGTGAATTTCAACATCGGTTGAAAGCTTGATTTTTAATGATTTTTTTCAACGAAAACTCTGAAAAAACGGTTTTTTGGCCTTACAACCAGATTTTGGGGGTGTTACAAATCTTTTGAAGAGTGTTTCGTGTATAACTCGACCAGATCAACAATCTCTACTAGGTCGCTTCAAAAGTGTATTCCATTTTTTGTCGCACTATGTAATTGATAATAATTTTGTTTACTTTTAAGTGTTTGTTGGAACATTTGACGTTCACCGCTTTTTGTTTTCAGAACTGGCAACAAAATGTTTCAGGCGAGCTGGTATGTCCGCTATCCATAATCATTCGAGCGGGGCGACTCGTCAAATAAGGCTACTCGAATAATAGTTCAATTACTCACCGACGGACGTACGTAGAACGTGTCAGCTGACACAACCAGCCTTATGAGAGTTATATGTAAATGATTACTCACCGACGTTCAATTTTTCCGTGTACGTAGAACAGAACGTAGAAATCAAACGCATTTTGATTTTTTACGTATGGACGTGTTAGCTGATTTCTTGCTCATACGACAGTGTTGCCTGCTCACATTTTTGTATGCGATTTTTGGATCGTTTTTAGTTGTTTAACACAAATACCTTTTTAATTGTGGGAATAATATTAAAATACCCCAAATAAATTTTGTTACTAGTTGGTTTCAAATAAATTGATTAACTATTGTTATTTAATATCAGTTCGGTCTTATATACAATGAAAAATACTCGATTGAAATATATATGTTTTCGGTAGCATGCATGAAAAGTGATCAATGGCAACATTGTATAGCTGATTTCTGCGTTATCATTACGGGCATAAAAGTTCACCCAAAGGTAAGTACGTACGCTATACGTACACGTACGTGCGTCCGCCGATGAGTATTGCAGCATAACTCAAGCGACTCGTGAACGGTACTAGGCCCCCAAAAGTTAGACTTTTCTTTTTACTGTGCACACAGAGATAACATTGAAGTGTTCGTATACATGCGTGTGTCACACAATTATAACCGGTTATAGCACTCGACCAGTTGGACCTTGTTGTGTGTGTGCGCCAAAGTGCTACACTGCTAACCAAAAACTACATATAAGAAATACTACAAAACACAATTTAGTATCAGCGCACTAACGCAATAATGAGATCAGGGACCGCTAATAACCGTAAAAAGTTAAAATTTAAACCAAATAAATCACAATGAAGGGATAGTGCTAGTGCCATAAGGTGTACATAAACACATTCCTTATTACTCTCAGTATCGGTTAGTGCCGAAGGTGACAACACTAGTGCTCCCACCCATTGTAAAGTAGCGAATTGTCGCTATTTTTCCAATATATAAAAAAATAAATAAATAAATTGAAAAATAACTTTTATTTTCCGGTCAAAATTAAAAAACAAATATTATAACCAACTTAGCCCTTGGGAAGTGTGGAAACCTTGCCGCGGTCCGAGGGCTTAAGTCGATAGCCACAGGGCTACGCTGCCCTTGTTATCATAGCGCCGCCCGGTACTACAGCCCAGCCTCTCTGGCGCGACGACAAACATATTCTCCCTTCCAATTCAGGGTGTTATGCGACCACGTGTCCATTGGATGTTTTCAGCAAAGATGACTTAATGTGAAACTCTCTCGCGCGCCACCTATCGGGGGTACTGATTATGTGTTGCGACTTGGCAGCACTGCATAATCGAGGAACATCTGCCAGCAGAAGCAGCGAAAAATCTGGTTACCAGATGAAATATATTGACAGAAAACAGTAGGTGTTTTATTTGTGATTTGGGATTTTAGTTAAAAAGGCGGTAAGAACGTAATAAATAAGAATATAAAATGATAATCACAACGAAGTGTGTCGTAGGATTGGCTGATGGCCAAAGTTTACTTTAATTTCCCTATTACCGCGAATAATATCGTTTTGAAATTGAGCAGGTATTTCGATGGTAAATTGGTTATTTGCTTCAAATATCAAAATTTATTAAGAAAAAAAAAACTGTGAAATAGTACGTTGTAAGAAAAACATTCATAAAGTAAACCTTTTCTTGGCACATTTACATGACTTGATGTGAAAAAGGTAAAATAACCAAAGTTTAAATTAAAATGCCCAAATATTATCTTCGCAATACTGGCACCACTGGACACTGTTATAAAAAATTACACAATTAGAGCGCTCTCAGAGAGCAATAAGTTTCGGATCAAGTCATCTTTGGTTTGCAGCCGGGAGGCAAATGGTGGCTGTAATCGAACGGGGCCTCTCTTATACCACTATGGCCTTACCGCGGTATGGGGCTCTGCCGTGGCCCTTTGACCCTAAGCTGGCCTTGCCTGGCGAGGGGTCGTACGAACAAGATGAACAATAACAAGTAAGGAGGTAAACCGAACATTAAATACCCAGCGGTAGTTTACATAATTTTCGAAATATTCCATTTGGGAAGTGGGCGTGGTTGGGAAGCGATTTCGTCCAATTATATCAGTTTTTCTCCCTATTATGCTAGTATACCTTGGACTAATTTAATCGTTCTACCGTAATCAGTTGAAAAGTTATGACCCGTGAATTTTTCAAATACGCCTCCCTGAAAAGTAGGCGGTGCTACGCCTACTTTCAAAAATTTATCAAAAAATCATAATAGAATGACTAGGGTGTTCATTAGAGTGTCTCGTTTACAGGCAAAAAAAAAGTCGGCCGTACCTCCCCTCATATGAAGTGTTTTTGAAAAACATTAAAATTTTTTTTTCTGGCAACCTTAGATGCCGCCCAATTACATTTTTCGCTCTAGTGTTCATACTACAAAAACTATAACATTTTTAGTAATTTCCTTTACCGAATTATATCAATTTAGGTGGTTTTCGAAACTTTCGATATCGAAAGTGGGCGTGGTTGAAGAGCGATTTTAGTAGTATGCTTTGTGCCAATTTTCATCGTTCTACCCTAATCAGTTTAAAAGTTATAACCAGTCGGAGCTGTATGAGCTTTACACAGACGTCGACATAGTTCAGCGAATTAAAACTCAGCGGCGTCGACTTCTAGGAGACGTGGTGCGAATGAACGAAGACGCACCCAGAAGGTATTCTTATCGACACCCGCCGGTGGAATTAGAGGAAGAGGGAGGCCACCACTACAATGGCAGTACCAAGTGGAGGCCGATCTGAGAACACGCGGTGTCTCCAATTGGCGCCAGTTGGCTCAACAAAGAGCCGCCTGGCGAAACATGTTAGACGCCCAAAATCGCCTAGTCGAACAAAAGTATGAGCGACTCGCCGACATTTGTATTACCGACTGCGAGTCACCCGGTAACATTCGCCTCAAACTTCAAAATTAAGCGAATGTAAAAAATGAAGTGATTACTGTTTGCGATTCGATCCAAATTCGTTCGCCGGAAGTGTCAAAATCTGGCGAACAGAATTTAAAGGTGACTAGGAGGAAAAATTTTATTTTGTGGTCATATTGGGATTAATTGGGGGGTAATTTTGGGGGATATTTCGGTGTCATTTTGTGGTAGTTTTGGAGTTATTTTGTTGTCATTTTGGTGTTATTTTTGGTCATTTTGAACTAATATCGGGGATATTTTATTGTCTGTTTGTGGTCATTTTTGAAATATTTTGGTGTAATTTTGTGGACATTTGGGAATATTTTGGGGTCAAAAACTCAAACAGCTACATATAAGATATTTGCGGAAACCTGCCGGATAATG
>CAXKVI010000006.1:28447885-28701355 GCA_964058755.1 Campiglossa producta | reverse complement strand
GGTTAAGGTTAAGG
Source organism: Campiglossa producta (assembly GCA_964058755.1). Taxonomy (NCBI): domain Eukaryota; kingdom Metazoa; phylum Arthropoda; class Insecta; order Diptera; family Tephritidae; genus Campiglossa; species Campiglossa producta. The sequence continues at coordinate 28,701,341 of CAXKVI010000006.1, read as the reverse complement.
TTAAGGTTAAGGTAAGGTTAAGGTTAAGGTTAAGGTTAAGGTTAAGGTTAAGGTTAAGGTTAAGGTTAAGGTAAGCTTAAGGTTAAGGTTAAGCTTAAGGTTAAGGTTAAGGTTAAGGTTAAGGTTAAGGTTAAGGTTAAGTTAAAGGTTAAGGTTAAGGTTAAGATTAAGGTTAAGGTTAAGGTAAGGTTAATTTAGGTTAAGGTTAAGGTTAAAGTTAAGGTTAAGGTAAAGGTTAAGGTTAAGGTTAAGGTTAAGGTTAAAGTTAAGGTTTATGGTTATGGAAGGTTAAGGTTAAGGTTAAGGTTAAGGTTAAGTTTAAGGTTAAGGTTAAGGTTAAGGTTAAGGTTAAGGTAAGGTTAAAGGTTAAGGTTAAAGGTTAAGGTTAAGGTTAAGGGTTAAGGTTAAGGTTAAGGTTAAGGTTAAGTTAAGGTTAAGGTTAAGGTTAAGGTTAAGGTTAAGGTTAAGTTAAGGTTAAGGTTAAGGTTAAGGTTAAGGGTAAGGTTAAGGTTAAGGTTAAGGTTAAAGTTAAGGTTAAGGTTAAGGTTATGGTTAAGTTAAGGTTAAGGTTAAGGTAAAGTTAAAGTTAAAGTTAAAGTTGAGGTTAAGGTTAAGATTAAGCTTTAAGGTTAAGGGTTAGGTTAAAGGTTAAAGGTAAAGTTAAAGGTTAGTTAAAGTTAAGGTTAAGGTTAAGGCTTAATGGTTAAGGTTTAAGGTTAAGGTTAAGCTTAAGCTTAAGGTTAAGGTTAAGGTTAAGGTTAAGGTTAAGGTTAAGGTTAAAGTTAAAGTTAAAGTTTAAGTTAAAGTTAAAGTTATAGTTAAAGTTAAAGTTAAAGTAAATTTTTTTTTTTGTATTCGCGGGAGGAGGAAATGCTTTATGCACTAACCGGGGTTAAACCCCTCGTTACTAGATGCTCTAGCATCGGGACTCTTCCCGTGTGGGACTCTCTCTCTATGTTAGTGTCGCACATATACCTAACTCCACTTCAGGCAGCCCGCCATTCTCCTTACCTGGACCGCGCTTTAGCATACTTCAGGTAAGGAAGCGCGTTACGTGAGCCCTGTGGCTACTTCACGCTACTGGCTAGACAACCGTCTTCCCCGTTTCGCAAGGAGGACGTTCTCGCGTAATCGCCTCACTATATCCATCTTGCATTTTCAGAGGTCATCTTTCGAATGACACTGCCTGGGAAAGTTCGCCAATTGTCTCTTCCACCCGCCTTCTTTCTTCAGCGAATTGCTCGCATTCGAAAAAGGTGTGGCGTACATCGTCTATGGCTCCACAGTAGGTGAACTTCGGGGTTTGAACCTTGCCCATTCTGTGCAGGTACTCACGGAAATAACCGTGTCCGCTTAAGAATTGGGTCAGGTAAAAGTCGACTTCTCCATACGGCCGATTCAGCCATGCTTCCACTTCGGGGATTAAAACCCTGGTCCACCTTTCAGCAGTACTGTTGCTCCATTGTAGTTGCCACCGCCGGATCGATTCACCTCGCGCCTGCGTTGTAGCAACGTCTCTACGTACCTCTGCACGAGTGTCGTACATAATTTTTCTTTCCTCAGCGAGGAGGTATATCGGTATGGTGCCCGCAATGACCAGAACAGCGTCTGCGGAGACCGTGCGGTATGCTGAGGCGCTTCTCAGGGCCCCTCTGCGTTGAACCGCGGTAATAGCTGCCTGGTACTTCTGGATTTTCATTGCATCCGCCCAGACTTCTGCACCGTACAATAGTATAGAATCTGAGGCGGACGCCAGCAACTTTCTTATGCATGGCTTTGGTCCACCTGTGTTTGCCATTAGCCGACTCAGACTTGCGATGGTTTTCACAGCCTTCTCGCAGGAGCTTCTTAAATGCTCCGAGAAGGTCAGCTTGTTGTCCAATTTCACCCCTAAATATTTTGTAGAGCGACGCGTTTCTATCTGTTGATCCCCAACAGTCATGTTGGTAATGGTGTAGTTTCGCTGGGCGGAATTCAGCTTCTGCGACATGAACGCGATCGGTCGCTCGTTGCCTTCGTCATCTTTCGGGAACAGGACGCTGCCTATACCTTGTGTGGATGCGTCGCAATGTACATAGAAGTGCTTGCTGAAGTCGGGATTTACGAGTACCTCGGCCGAAGTGAGCGCTGTTTTCAGCTGCTCGAAAGCCTCCCCTGCTTCCGGTGTCATCGCGAATGTTTTGGCTTTGCGCAGGCACTCCGTCATCGGCGCGGGAATTGTGGCGAAGTTCGATATAAATCTCCGGTACCATCTTCACATGCCTAGAAAGCAGCGTAGCTGCTTGATGGTGGTTGGTACCGGAAACTCCACAATTGCGCGCACCTTCCCCGGATCCGTCTTCAGCTCACCCTGCCCTACTATGAAGCCTAAGTACTTCAGCTCGCGATGGCAAAACTTTGACTTGTTCACGTTTATGGTGAGATCAGCATTGGCGAGACACTCAGCCACTTCTGTCAAGTGCACGAGATGCGACTCGAAGTCCGGAGAACACACTAGCAGATCGTCAGTATAGACGAAAACGTTCTCTCTCAAACGCGAGGGGATCACCTTGTCCATCAGTCTGCATAACCGTTGACTGGCGTTGCACAGGCCGAAGGACATCACCTTAAAGTGATACAATGGTCGGCCCGGAACAGTGAACGCGGTCAATTCCCTCGACGCCGGCTCCAACGGGATCTGCCAGAAGAAGTATACCACCGAGCGCTTGACAAACGATTGCAAAAATACTCAAAATAACATTTCGAAAAGTTTTGCAGCAACAACCCAAAACATGGAAAAAAAATGTCAAAAAAAAAAAAATTGTTCAACCTGCTAGAATGTCTACCCCCAAATATACGTGTTGCATAAACGTGGTTTATATATAAGTTTATATACGTGTTGCAATCTATCTACGGATACGCCAGTAGACAGATTGTGAAAAAAAATCAAATAAACGATAATGAAAATAAATTTGATGTAAACGAAACTCGTGTCTTCTTTTCTTTCTGTGGTGGTCGTCCGCCTAACGTCGTCCGTTTGTTCCAGTCACCCAAAAAGCAGTCCGGTCCCCCCAACCCCAAACAGTAGCAGATACTATTCGCCGGCGCCTAAATAGGCCAAATAAGCTACCTACCCCGTTAACTCCCCCCGGTGGAATCCTTCCACGAACACTATCGTCCACTCTTAAACTGGCAAAACGAGCTGCTCGTGGACCCGAGTCCTCGTGGCCAAGGTCAGACATCGCCACTATTGTCCAGCCTAAACAACACCAAAACAAGCCGGCTGACCCCTGGTCCCTCGCCCACGAAACCCCCTGCATCGATACTATTGACCAGCTAAACGAAGCCAAATCAAGCTATCGTTGTGTATCGAAAATTGAAATTTGAAATGAGAAAATTGAAATGTGAAAAACGTGTGGCACGGTTGGTGGTGGCCCTGCTTATACACTCCAACGGCCCGCTTGTAACCTTAGGGCTGGTACTTATGGCGGTAGCGCGTGCTCGCCGCGATGTCTCCAACAATGCACCCAAGAAGCGGGAATCTGTAATCTGTTGCCTATAACGCAAAAAAAACCCCAGTCAGCACTTTTCCATTTGCCTGGCGGCTTTCACTTACCCGTAATGGTGGTTCGTCTGCCAGAACGTGGGAGTCTGGACCTCACCAGTCTTCCTGTAAGGCTCTCGCAAATGGATGCCATGTTTTCCTCTTCTTCCCGAATATTTTTGTGGGGATCCGATGTCAGCACTTTCCGGAATGTATATAATATAAAATATTTACCGCGGACCGGATATTCTCCCCGATGTTCGGCGATTAAACTTTTGCCGCTGTTCCACAATTTTTGCTGATGATCGCTTTGGCTGCCGACGTCGAAAAGGCAGCAGAAACGGAAGTTGCCCGTCAGGTTGCTGTCAAACTGACAGCTGTCATTCGATGACGTGGCAGGAAGCGTTCGGAATACCGCGCTGCTTCTGAGCACAGGGTGAACGCAACGCTTAAAGTTGTAGCGTACAACTTTCCAATAAAAACAAGTAAGGAAAGCTGTTTTCGGCTGTGCCGAAGGCTAAATACCTTTCATGAATAATCGTCACGTTTTTCACCGTTTGATCCCAGTATAGCCTGTGTGAATTTAACTTTAGCTCATACCGAAATTATCGATTATATGGGGGTGATGTGTTATATTGGTCCAATCTCATTGATTTTTAACGTCGACATTCCACATTCTAAAATAGCAATAGTTACGAAATTTCACGTTCCTACCTATATAATTACAGGAGTTATCTACCAAACTCCGTTTATCGGCACAATCGATTGTATGGGGGCTATGTGAAATATTTATTCCATCTCGATGATTTTCAACATCGATATTTCACATATAAAAATAGCGATACTTCCAAAATTTCACGTTCCTACTTGTTTAATTAAAGGAGTTATAGCCAAGGTCTGAACCGATTAAAATAACGTTCCGGTTTCAGTTTCGGTTTTGCAACGTGTTTCGGTTTTGGTTCCGGTTTCGTTCTTCAACATTTATTTCGGTTTCGGTTACGGTTTCGTTCCGGTTTCGGTTTCCAAATAAAAACACGACCAAAATAAATTTGACTACTAAAATACTCGAGTACCTATGTAGCTTCGAAATAGGTCTGAATTTTCATAACTCTTTTTCTGCGGCAAATATAATAATAAATTTTATTAACGCTATGAAATTTCAGCAAAACAAATTCCTACAACTAACTACTTTTTTATTTGAAAATTTTAGAATGGAATCTAAGTGAAATTTATAAATCGTCAAAACATTAATATGAGTGAAGCTTTCTGAGACAAAACTGAACATTTCTTTTTCGGATCTCGTAAATTTTTGTCGATCGCTTCATTCAACTCTAGTCAAATTTCCTCTTTCAGAATTTTGATACTGATGTCAAAACGTGTCTTTTTTAACATTGCTTGACAATCGTCCATGAAAATTTTTCAGGATACCTTTTTATAAAAGAAAAGACCTATGTGCCCACTAAAAGAAGTAAGATACCAACCGGTTCCGGCTTTTGAAACGGTTTCGGCTTCGTTCTTTTTCAAGATCAAAATAACGGTTATGGTTTCGTTTTCGATTTTGGAAAATTAATCGGCTTTAATCGGTTACGGTTACGGTTTCGGTTTCGGTTCAGTCCTTGGTTATAACCCAAAATCCGTTTATCGGAATAATCGATTGTATGGGAGCTATGGAGTGTGGTTGCTAAGTGACCTTGCCCAATCCCGACTCTTGCGTCCTCGTTCGTGCACTCTGGGCAACGGGAGCTACCTAGGCTCGCGGCAGAAAGAGAGGGAGCCCCGGTGGGGCCACTCTGACATACTTGGTTTAAGGGCTCACCGAGGTTTTTGCGTAGCGTCTGTTCACCATGAGGTGCGGCTGCATGCGGGCGTCTGTCTTGAAGCAAGCGGCTCGCTATATAAATGTGTAAATATTTTCCAAAAACCCCGAAACGGGTTGTGCGCTGGGTTTGGGACCCGCCACGTAAAAAACTTAATTCCAATGAAAACAAAATCAAAGCCTCGGATGAGAACCCCCTTTAATGTTGACGACCCGGCAAAACGAATAAGGCATAATGATTTGGATATTAGGGCATGTACCGGGAATGTCCGGACCCTTTCAAGGGACGGTGCCGCTTCCCGACTGGTTGATGCCCTCGCAGGCGCAAAGTCCGACATCACCGCCCTGCAGGAAATGCGATGGACGGGGCAAGGAAAGACGACCATCGGTCCTTGTGACGTATACTACAGTGGCCAGACACGCGGCAAAGCGCGTGGTGTAGGATTCGTGGTGGGAAAGAGACTTCGCCGCCAAGTATTAGCGTTCACTCCTGTGGACGAGCGTCTCGCTGCGATCCGCATCAAGGCGAGGTTTTTCAACATAACATTTATCTGCGCCTATGCGCCGACTGAGGAGACGGATGACGCAGAGAAGGACTCCATCTACGATAAACTTGAACAGACTTATGATCGCTGCCCCCAGCATGATATCAAAATCGTGCTCGGCGACTTTAATGCCAAGGTGGGCAAGGAAGGAGTCCTACAGTTGATTGACTTCGCCGTAAAATGCAATACTGCCTCGAAAAAAAGGACGCTGCCTACAAGGAGACGTTGCGAACGGGCGCAACCCGCAGTGTATGGCAACAATATCGTGAGGCAAAGAAGGAAGAGAGACGCCTTTTCAGAAAAAAGAAAAGTGAGGCCGAAAGGCGTGAGTGTGAGGAGCTTGAGATGCTGGCTGACAGGAATGATGCCCGAAAATTCTATGAAAAGATCCGGTGGATGACGGAAGGTTTTAAGACCGGGGCAAGCTCCTGTAAGGACAATAATGGCGACCTGGTAACCGACGTACAAAGTGTACTTAAATTATGGAGGGAGCACTTCTCCTCACTGCTAAATTGCGAGGGAGACGTCGAACCCGATACCCCAATCCCTGACGATGGAAAAGTCGTCCCACCACCTGACTATGATGAAGTGAGGATAGCGATATCCCGGCTCAAAAACAACAAAGCGCCTGGAAAAGACGGACTACCCGCCGAGCTGTTCAAACACGGAGGCGAAGAGCTGCTAGAAAGCATGCATCAGCTCTTATGCAGAATATGGTCAGGCGAATGCATGCCTCCGGATTGGAATTTAAGTGTGCTTTGCCCAATCCACAAGAAAGGCGATCCCGCTAACCGCACCAATTACCGCGGAATTAGTCTTCTTAATATTGCATATAAGGTTCTTTCTAGCGTGTTGTGTGAAAGACTGAAGCCCATCGTAGACAAACTGATTGGACCTTATCAGTGTGGCTTTAGACCTGGTAAGTCTACCATCGACCAGATTTTCACGATACGCCAAATCATGGAGAAGACCCATGATAAAAGAATCGAGACACACCAGGGTTCAAAGAATAACAAAAGAATATCTTGCAGCCCTGCTGCAAGGGGGGAGGATGATAGTTTCGGAATGGGACAAAACATACTAAACAGGGTTACATTGAAAGTGACAGTCCTTGGCCGAGGTAAAACCCCGGGTGGTTCCACTGCGCAGAGATCCATGGCGATGTCCTGGGTTTTCTGCTCTGAGAAGTGACTGTACATAGGGAACCCTGTACCCTGGTTCCGAAACTATCATCCTCCCCCCTTGCAGCAGGGCTGCAAGATATTCTTTTGTTACGGGCGGGCGTTGAGCCGAACCCCGGACCAAAAGAATGGATATGCAGTGTCTGTCGCAAAAAAATATATATTAAACGGTCGCATTCTGTGCAATGCTTCTCGTGTAAGAGATGGCTCCATAAATCTGGATGTTCAGGGCTTAACCTTAACATCCACAGACCCCGTACTTTCTTTAGTACTTTCGTGGCCCCTTGTTGTTTGCGCCGTCGGGCGTCCCGCGGTAAGCGCCGTTAAAGCGCACCCCTACCGCCACCTTCTAGTAGCAATACTAATAATAATAATAATAATGTCTTAACGACTAGCAGCATTTCTGCTATACCCGCCACACAAATTCCAGACTGTTGCTCGTGCCTTATGGCGTCAACATCACGCGCAGCAGCTCAACACTCTTGCTCCCACCGGAGCAGTTTAGACATGAGCAACTCCGAGCATCAGTCTCTGTCTGTTTCTTTTTTACACCCCCCCTCCCGTTTACACGTGAGTCAGGATCAACATCTTCTTGCACCTGTCTCGACGTGTACTGTTTGTCGGCAAAGATTATACACGCTCGCGTCATCGGTCAAATGCAATAACTGCTTAGGCCAATGCCACGTGCATCTATGCTCTGGGCTCGCGAACAGGAATCTTTGGACGGATGCGTTCATAGCACCATGCTGTAACACGCCTCAGCCTACGACGCCAGCCAACCCGGTTACACCAGGTCCACAGCTAACTAGGCTGAGGCACAGCCTTGGTCTTCGCCTACCAACACCTGGGCGAACACATCCGTCTCTCACGCCTTTGGTTAACTCGACATCGACCCCACCGGCGCACTTCCAAATCTTACAGCACAACTGTAACGGATTAACTGGTAAGATCGCAGAGATAACCAATTTGATGACGCAATATGACATAAAACTTGCCGCAATCCAAGAAACCAAGCTCAGTCCAAGGTCGGACCTCATTACCTATGGCGGATATAACATTCACCGGAAAGACCGTCATAGAGTAACAGGAGGTCTGGGAGGTGGTCTAGCGTTCATAACGCACAACTCTGTACTGTATCATCTATTTGATACCGACATCGAAGGAACGGATGATATCTTAGAAAGCCAAGGTATTACCATCCGTACAGGAGATGTCGATCTGCAAATCATAAACATCTACATACCCCCTGTCTCAAGTTGCCCCACCGGTTATCACCCCGACATTAGCTTGCTATTACGAGGAGATAACCGCGTGATCCTGGGCGACTTCAATGCGCACCACGATATGTGGCACTCAAACTTGCCAGCAGACAGTAGGGGGCATGTACTCGCAGAACAAATAGATGATACGGCTTTCTGTACATTGAACGGAGACGCCCCAACGAGAGTATCGGGTAACTGCTATAGTTCGCCAGATATTTCTATCGTAAGTGCAGGACTATTGAACAACACCAATTGGCGACCCATACTCACGTTGGCGTCTGACCATCTTCCAATAGTCATTACCATCGAACGACCGACGGACTTTATAACACCTGAGCATGGTACATACATCAACTTTACCAAGGCGGACTGGGACAGTTTTCAGACATATACGGACGAATCCTTGGCTGCTCTATCCATTCCTACGGACGTACGCAAAGGTGAACGAGACTTCCGCAACATCATTGACTTGGCCTCTAGACGCTTCATTCCTGCGGGTCGAATATCCCGAATAAGACCAAATTTCCCCGCGGAGGCAGCGGCCATGGCTAGAGAAAGAGATGAAGTGCGAAGTCTCAATCCCGCAGACCCCCGTATAAGGGATCTCAACGCGGAAATTCGTAGGTTGGTCGATAAACACAAACTGGCCAAATGGAAACAACACCTAGAGCAATGCAACCTCTCTGACGGTGTTGGCAAATTATGGACTACGGTCAAAGCTCTATCTAATCCAACACAACACAAGGATAAAGTTGATATTACTTTCGGTGACAGGGTGAAGAAGGACCCTAGGGGATGTGCGAACTCCTTCTGTAGACAATTTGTACTACATTCCCCACCCGATAGAGCTAAACGTAGAACCATGCGACTGGCGCGTAAATACAAAAACCAAAACACGCCCATTGTCATCACTGCCTCAGAGGTCAAGGAAGCCATCAGACAGGCTAAGCCCTCAAAATCCATCGGCCCCGACGGTATTGCCATGAAGATGCTGAAACATCTAGGCCAGGAGGGACACAAATACTTAGCGGCTCTATTCAATCTTTCACTGAACACTTTCGTCATTCCTGAAATATGGAAAAAGGCGAGAGTGGTTCCATTACTTATTAAAACCTAGAAAGCCGGCAAACATAGGCGATTCATATCGCCCTATATCACTTTTGTCGCCGGTAGTGAAGACGCTAGAGTCCATTTTGCTCCCGTATTACACCGCAAATCTGCACCTGGCTAATCATCAACATGGCTTCCGTAAGCTGCACAGCACCACCACCGCACTCAATGCCATTACAACGCAAATAAATAGCGGTCTAAATCAAAACCAACCAAATCACAGGACTGTGTTAGTGGCACTTGACTTGTCGAAAGCTTTTGACACAGTCAACCATGCCACTCTCATACAAGATCTATTAGAAACACAAATACCTGATGGGTTAAAGAGATGGACCGCTAATTACTTGAATGGGCGGCAGGCGTCGGTCAACTTTAGAAACGCAACATCAAAACCAAGACGAATTAGACAGGGGGTGCCACAGGGTGGTGTCCTATCCCCGACACTGTTTAATTTCTATCTATCGAAGATGCCCCCACCACCAGAGGGTGTCTCCGTCGTTTCTTATGCTGACGACTGTACAATAATGGCGACGGGGAAGGGCCCCTATACTGATGAACTCTGTAATAAAATCAACGGTTACCTCTGCGACCTTTCCAGGTTTTTCACAGAGCGAGATCTGACGATATCTCCGACTAAATCAACGGCGACGCTTTTTACGACGTGGACGCACCAGGTGAGAAATGAATTAGACATTTTCGTTGACGGCACTAAGCTACCAACTGTCAGCCACCCAAAGTTATTAGGGATGACATTGGATAATACTTTCTCATTTGCTGGTCATGTGTCTGCAATGGTCTCAAAGGTACGTGGTCGCAACAAGATCCTCAAGTCACTTGCCGGCAGTACTTGGGGAAAAGACAAAGAAACGTTGTTGACTACATATAAGGCCATTGGCCGACCAGTCTTTGACTATGCTGCACCCATATGGTCGCCTAATGTACATAACACCAACTGGACGAAGTTACAAGTCTGCCAAAATACTGCCATCAGAACTGCTACGGGATGTCTCCTCATGTCTTCCGAGTCTCACCTCCATCAGGAGGCAAAACTGCTCAATGTAAAAGAGCATGCGGAAATGCTGAGCAAGCAATTCCTTCTGAACTGCCACAAGCCAGCACATCCAAACCGTCATCTTTTGGACATAGATCCGCCCCCGAGAGACATAAGGAAACATCTCCGTAAACATTATGATGAGATCCGGCATCATATTACCTTGCCGTTTGATCTGCAGAATCATAAGCGGGCTCTAACCGACATCCACACCGAGTCGGTAGATACTTTTGTCGGATCTCTACCTGTGAACCCCGTTCTGAACAGTCCTCCACCGGATATTGCTGAAGAAGAACGCACCTTACCAAGGGAGACAAGAGTTACCCTGGCACAGCTTAGGTCTGGATATAGTGTAAGGTTAAACTCCTACTTGTCCAGACTTAATGACACAATCTCAAACACATGCCCTGCATGTGGTAGGACCCCCCATGATACTCTACATCTCTTCAATTGTTCATTTGAACCTACTCTTCTAACCCCTCTGTCCCTCTGGACAAACCCTGTTGAAACTGCACGTTTCCTTGGACTCCCCTTAGAAGAGCTTGATGAAGATCTTCGGAATGATCATACACTCTAGACAGGGCAATGCATTGTTAACAACAACAACAACAACAGACACACCATCTCTTTGTCGATTTCAAAGCCGCTTTTGACAGCGCAAAAAGGAGTTGCCTGTATGCCGCCATGTCTGAATTTGACTTCCCTGCACAGCTTATACGGCTTTGCCAAATGACGTTGAGCAATACCAACAGCTCCGTCAGAATCGGGAAGGATCTCTCTGAGCCATTTGAAACCAAACGAGGCTTCAGACAGGGCGACTCCCTTTCGTGCGATTTCTTCAATCTGATGCTGGAGAAGATAATTCGAGCAGCAGAGCTAAACCGCAATGGTACAATCTTTTACAAGAGCGTGCAATTGCTGGCGTATGCCGATGATATTGATATCATTGGCCTTAACAACCGCGCCGTAAGCGCTGCCTTCTCTGGACTGGATAAGGAAGCGAAAAAAGTGGGTCTTGCCGTGAACGAGGACAAGACGAAGTATTTGCTGTCATCAAAGAAAGAATCGGCGCACCTGCGCCTTGGCAGCCATGTCACTGTTGATAGTTACAAATTTGAAACTGTGAGGGACTTCGTCTATTTGGGAACCAGTATTAACACCGAAAATAATATCAGTGTAGAAATCCAGCGGAGAATCACTCTTGCCAACAAGTGCTACTTTGGACTGAGTAGCCAATTGAGAAGTAAAGTCCTCTCTCGAAACACAGGGATCACGCTCTATAAGTCTCTCATCATACCTGTCCTGATGTATACCTCAGATTCATGGACAATGTCAAGAGAAGATGAGATGGCCCTTGGAGTATTTGAGAGAAAAGTTCTCCGGAAGATTTATGGTCCTTCCCGTGATGCCAACGGCGAGTATCGAAGGAAATTTAACGATGAGCTGTACGAGCTCTACGCAGATCTGACCATAGTCCAGCGAATTAAAGCCCAAAGACTCCGCTGGCTGGGCCATGTTATGCGAATGGACAAAGAAGCTCCAGCACAGAAGGTTTTCCTATCGTCGCCTGAATTCGGCAGCAGAGGAAGGGGGAGGCCTCGACTGAGATGGAAACAACAGGTGGAGGATGACTTGAACTCCCTTGGGGTTTCCAATTGGCGTCAGTTATCGCTAAAAAGGAATGACTGGCGTGCTTTGATATGCAACGGCCAAAATCGCTTAGGCGGTTAAGCGCCAATAAATGATGATGATGGGTGCTATGTGAAATATTTATCCCACCTCAATGATTTTCAACATCGATATTTCTCAAATAAAAATAGCAATACTTACAAAGTTTCACGTTCCTACCTCTTTAATCACAGAAGTTATAGCTACGGTGACCATCCGTTCTGTTTTTGGCAGAACAGTTCTGTTTTTAGGAGCTTGTTCTGCGTATGTTTTTTTTGTTAGGAAAATGACATAAATTTTCTGTTTTTAAGCAAATGTTCTGTTTTTGTTCTGCAACCGGCAACCTTTTTTAACAAATAAAATGAGTAGCTCTGCAAAGTGAGTTTGCTCAAAACATTAAGAAAAATTTAAAATCTTTCAAAATATTTTAAAAATAATTTAGTTTATGTTTAACGCGGTCAAGTGCTTCAGCGAAATCAAAAACTGAGTACGTTAAAATGGCAAAAACGTATCAAATTTGGAAGTTTGTAACCAAAATGGTACATTTCGGCCAAAACGGCCACCGTGGTTATGGTAGGTTTTAAATTAACAAGGAAATGTCTCTCACCACCAAGAAATACTATTCACAAAATGGAAAAATATACTTAAAATAAACCAGTAAGAAAAGCTGTCTTCGGCTGTGCCGAAGGCTATATACCTTTCATGAATAAGCGTCACGATTTTCACTGTTCGATCCCCAGTACAGCCTGTGTGAATTTAACTTTAGCTCATACCCTAATTATCGGAACTATCGATTATATGGGGGCGATGTGTTTTTTTGGTCCAATCTCATTGATTTTTTAAATCGACATTCCACTTTCTAACAGAGCAATTGTTAGGAAATTTCACGACCCTACCTTTATAATTATAGGAGTTATAGCCCAAAATCCGTTTATCGGAACAATCGATTGTATGGGAGCTATATGAAATATTTATCCCATCTCAATGATTTTCAACGTCGATATTTCACATATAAAAACATCAATACCTACAAAATTTCACGTTACTAGCTCTTTAATTACAGAAGTTATAGCCCGAAATCCGTTTATCGGAACAATCGATTGTAGGGGAGCTATATGAAATATTTATCCTTATCTCAATGATTTTCAACATCGATATTTCACATATGAAAACATCAATACCTACAAAATTTCACGTTACTAGCTCTTTAATTACAGAAGTTATAGCCCAAAATCCGTTTATCGGAACAATCGATTGTATGGGAGCTATATGAAATATTTATCTCATCTCAATGATTTTCAACATCGCTATTTCACATATAAAAATAGCAATACTTACAAAATTTCACGTTCCTAGCTTTATAATTACAGGAGTTATAGCCCGAAATCCGTTTATCGGAAAATTCGCTTGTATGGGAGCTATATGAAATATTTATCCTTATCTCAATGATTTTCAACATCGATATTTCACATATGAAAACATCAATACCTACAAAATTTCACGTTACTAGCTCTTTAATTACAGAAGTTATAGCCCAAAATCCGTTTATCGGAACAATCGATTGTATGGGAGCTATATGAAATATTTATCCCATCTCAATGATTTTCAACGTCGATATTTCACATATAAAAACATCAATACCTACAAAATTTCACGTTACTAGCTCTTTAATTACAGAAGTTATAGCCCGAAATCCGTTTACCGGAACAATCGATTGTATGGGAGCTATAAGTAGTTTTGGTCCGATCTTGCTGGTTCCGACGAATGATTATTCTCATATAAAATAACGCCTCCATACCAAATTTCATCGAGATATCTCTAAAACTGAGGGACTAGTTTGCGTACAAACAGACGGACAGACGGACATGGCTAAATCGAATCAACTCATCGTCGTGATCATAACGGTATAATTATTAGTGGGTCTATCTCTTCTTCTTCTCATACTTACAAACATCAGACCAAAGTTATAATACCATTTCATGTTCATGAAAGGTATAAAAATAAAATAAAAAATATTTTTAATTTAAAATGTTTTAAAATGAACTAAAAACTGGAAAATAATTTCCCCTCTGCCTACATAGATTCTTCGCCACGTAAAGCTTATCCGGAACATTTATGAGTGGGAATTCTTACAGGTATTAAATAGTACTTGGAGTTTGAAATGTATGAAAAACATTGGCGCACGATAGAGATGGTTCGCATTAGTTTCTAATAATCTTATTACCGCTATGAGCTTTCCTAAAAAAACATCTTTTCACGATATAGCAAGCAAGTTCGTCTGCCCTACAATTTCCCTCAATGTCCCTATGACCCGGGACCCGTGTGAGGTTCACGCGATTCTGTTGGGCCATCTCTTGTAGTGATCGACGACAGCTGAGCGTCAGTTCAGAGTTGAACGAGTAAGAGCCAAGGGATTTGATGGCCGCCTGGCTGTCGCTGAAAATAAAAATGTCCTGTCTGATAGTGTGTTGTCCTATCCAAGCCGCGGCGTCCATGATTGCTGAAACTTCAGCCTGGAAGACACTGCAGTGATCAGGTAGACTGAAGGAGAGCTCAAGGTTCAGATCCTTTGAATAAACCCCTCCTCCAACTCTGCCGTCTAACTTCGAGCCATCAGTATAAATGGAAGTGCCGCCATGAGTGGCGGGACTCCGATCCGTGCTCTCCCATTCTTCCCTGCTGGGTATGTTAATTTTAAAACCGCTATCTCGGACTGTTGTGGACGCACAACGATCTGTGCTCAGCGGAAGAAAGCTATAGGATCCCAAAATACAGGCGTGTCCAGTAGTGCTTGCGCCCCAGCCGGACGTTTCCCTTAGACGCAGAGCCGATGCTGCTGCCACCCGGTTCCCTTCCAGATCGAGTGGCAAAATGCCAAGAATGGCCTGGAGTGCTTCATTGGGCGTTGTTCTTAACGCACCGCTTATACAGATCATGCAAGATCTGTGTACTTTACCTAGCAGATTAAGGTTTGTTGCCTTGCTCAGCGCAGGCCACCATACCACAACTCCATAGAGCATGATTGGTCGAATGATTGCAGTGTAGATCCATTTGCATATTTTGGGGCTGAGCCCCCATTTCTTTCCAATGGCTCTTTTGCACGTGTAGAGTGCAATACACGCTTTCGTCTGGCGCTGAAGAACATTCTCCTTCCAGGTTAGTTTCCTATCCAGAACTGTGCCCAAGAACTTGGCTTTGTCAGCCAATGACCCATAGAAAAATTTGACACCAGGTCTTTTACCTCCCTCTGTGGCGGAGGTTCTTCGGCGTCGTAGGGCATATAGACCGACGCCATCGTCAGACTGGTACTGTCGACTGTTAAGCTGGCAGCTGTAACGTCACCATTGGTATAGTTGGGTAAGAGAAAGGCGTTCAGATCAGACTTCACCAAAATACAGGCTCTAAACCTGCCCCTCGCTGGCTCGGATAAGCTTAAAACCCTTAGTCCCCAAACCGCAAATCCTTGAGCTGTTGACCCAGGGTTCTTGAATGAGGACCAAATCTACGTTTATCTGAATCACCACCAACATGAGAGCGCTCAGACTTCCTTGCCACCGCGGTATACGTGGATCACAATTAGACCCATGCCGTAGTGCACTCGTCCATTGCACCGTTTAAGGGGCTTGAGTGCCTCCTTATTTAAGGTGAAGAACACTTGCCTATCAGGCCCTACCGCATCCTCGACCAGATTGACACCCCAGTCCTGCGTCGGGAGAGACGGGTTCATGATCCTCAGCATCCTGAGAATTCTCTCAGGTTCAGCAGGTATAGCAGGAATCCACGCTCTTGCCCTTGGCCGAGCCGGGATGTCCTTGCAGTCGACAACCTCGATTCTTGCCCCTTGGTAGATCTCACCCAGTCTTGCAGCTGCTGCCTTGTACAGTGCAACAGTTTTTGCATCCTCGCAAGCGATTACCTTGATTCGGCCCTGGTGCCATCCCGCATCAGAACCCATCGGCGTCGCACCCGGAGAATCATCCATAATGTCAAGAAGGGCATTACCGATTGCGTTCCGGACGTACCGCCACTGGTCCCTAGGGATGGCCCAGCTTTCGTTACCTCGGTCAATGACGCCTATGAGGATTCTGTCCTTAGTCACTTCAGCAAAGCTGAGTTTACCCACTACGGGGCGTGTTGCTGCCGCTTCGGGTGAGGTTTTAAATCCACGTCCGATCTCTGGCGTTTGAAGGGATTTCCAACAACATTCTTTGGCGCGTAGTCGCTTTGGAAGTTCGGTAGGATTGCTTCAGCCATCTCCACCGTCTTTCTAGCATTCGGCGATAGCGTCTCTTGTGAAATACCCTCGTATTTCTTCAGGATCCTTGCGACCGCTCTTTTGTCCAAGTACTCAGAGCGACTGGGAGATGTCTTTTGGGGTAAATTTCGACCCGTAGTTGCCATCGCGGTCGTTCCCATATTTGGATCTCTGGGGCCAGGTCGTGAGACCACTGCCACAAACGTTAAAGACTTGGTTTCGGTACCGGCACTTACTAGGGCTTTAGCATCAGCCGTTGTTGGCTTCACTGTGTTTGTACCGGTACTTACTTTGGGGATTGCCCCCTTATTATCCAGAGCTAATCGACCCGTAGTTGCCATCGCTGTCGATCTCTCGGCTGATACAGAAATGGAGTTTGTCCTCCGACGTTGCGTTCTCGCTGTGCGTTCTGTTGCGTTCTCACTGTGTTGCGTTCTGCTGTGCAGTATACATTGTTGTATCTTTAGTTTTAGGGTTTTTGTTACTATTTTTCATCTTGTTCGTACGACCCCTCGCCGGGCAAGGCCAGTTTATAGTCAAGGGAAGAGTAAGGGGAATGTGTCGTCCGCCGCGGCAGAGCCCCATACCGCGGTAAGTTACTCTCCGAGGCGGCCCGGTATCAGAGAGGCTCCGTTCGATTACAGCCAGGATTTGCCTCCCGGCTGCAAACGTCCAATGGGCACGTGGTCGCATAACACTTGGCTTCTCTCGTGATGTAGTACCGGTGGCGCTATGATAACAAGGGCAGCCTAGACCTGTGGCTATCGACTTAAGCCCTCGTACCGCGGCCGAGGGTGAAATGGCTAAAATGATATAATTTTATAGATGAACACTCCTGGTCCTTCTTTTATGATTTTTCCAAAAAAATTTTATAGTGGGCGTGGCACCGCCCACTTTTTAGGGGGTCATTTTTGAAAATTCGATTGGGCGTAACTTTTAAACTGATTACGATATAGCAATGGAATTTTAAGGGAGGCATTTTTGAAAATTCGACTGGTGGTAATTTTTAAACTGATTAGGGTAGAACGATGATATTTGGCACAAAGCATACTAGTATCGTTGGGAGTATACCTGATGAAACTCCTCGCAAGCGCATACCTTGATTCGGCCCTGGTGCCATCCCGCATCAGAACCCATCGGCGTCGCTCCCGGAGACTCATCCATAATGTCAAGAAGGGCATTACCGATCGGACGTACCGCCAATGGTCCCTAGGGATGGCCCAGCTTTCGTTACCTCGGTCAATAACGCCTATGAGGATCCTGTCCTCCTTCTTTGGCGCATAATTGCTTTGGAAGTTCGGTAAGAGAGCTTCAGCCATCTCCAGCGTCTTTCTGGCATTCGGCGATAGCGTCTCTTGTGAAACTCCCTCGTATTTCTTCAGGATCCTTGCGGCCGCTCTTTTGTCCAAGTACTCAGAGCGACTGGGAGATGTCTTTTGGGGTGTACACACGCCGCCAAGCCAACGAAATATGGCTGCAATCTCCAGGATGCCGGATATCCAAAGAAAAAAACCTGGCCGTAATGGGAACATAAAAGATCAAGACATATTTATGCCCCAAGTAGAAGAGAAATCTCCATATTAATAGGCGTATTAACTGGGCACTGCCTTATTGATAGGCACGCAGAAAGGCTAGGTTTGCCCTACCGACGATGCTGTAGGAGCTGCAAAGAGGAAACGGTGAAGCACGTCATCTGGAACTTCCCGTTTTTAGCGGCGGGAGTTCCCTTCCTGGATAGCCTAAGCCAGATCGCGGAACTGGACATAAAGGACTTGATGGCCTTCATAAAGTCATCTAAGTGGTCCGAGGAGGAGCAACGGTGTCGGTTTAGGAGTGTCAGTCCCGGGATTCTGCTATGTGGAAAATCCTAACAACTCAGGGATTTTCCATATGGCCGGGTCCCGGGACTGACTTTCCTTGTGTTGGTGGTATCACATCGGGCCTTTCAAAACTGGCCTAAGTGTGCCTCTGCGGCAGCCGGGTGTATGAATTAGCCCCCACTGAATTAACCTCCACCGGGCAAAATGACTTAAGCCCCACCAATGTCTCAGTGAATCTTTCCCCACCAAAAATGACAGAAGCCAGACTCTGACATACTTGGTTAAAGGGCTCACCGGGGTCTTTTTCGCAGCGTCTGTACACCATGAGGTGCGGCTGTAAGCGAGCGTCTGTCTTGAAGCAGGCGGCTCGCTATATAAATGTGCAAAACTTTTCCCTCCGAATCCAGGGTGTTATGCGACACCGTGCCCATTGGACGTTTGCAGCCGGGAGCCAAATCGTGGCTGTAGTCGAACGGAGCCTCACTGATACCGGGCCGCCTCAGGGAGTAACTATGGTCTTACCGCGGTATGGGTACCCCCAAACTGCTATCAAGTAAGAGTGACTTGAGGGGAGCAAGCAGCAGTGCGGCTGCCTACGCAGTCAAGCAGAAAACGGCGGAAGCTAAACTTCCATCAAGCGCTGGTACGAAACCCAATCTCTTCACATCTGGGGCAATGGTCTCACGACCTGGTTTCAGAGTTTCGAAAGAGAAGGACGACGCCGCAAAGGGAGAGACCGCGATGGCAACTACGAGTCTGAATCCCCCCCAAGAGGCATCTCCCCGACGCTTTGCGTACTGGGATAAAAGAAAGGCAGCAAGGATCCTTAAAAAATATGAGGGAGCATCGCAGGAGAAGCTGTCGCCGGAAGAAAGGAAGGTGGTGGAGGAAGCGAAAGCTCTGATACCAAATTTCCAGAGGCCCTATGTGCCTAAGAGGGTGAACGGTAATCCCTTCAAACGCCAGAGATCGGACGGAGAGGTAAACCCCCATCCGAAGCGGCATCAGTTCAACCCCGTAGTGGGAAAACTCAGCTTTGCTGAAGTAACCAAGGACAGAATCCTTATAGGTTTCATTGACCGAGGTAACGACAGTTGGTCCATCCCCAAAGACCGGTGGCTGTATGTCCGGAATGAAATGGGCAGGGCCCTCCTCGATTTAATGCGTGAGTCTCCGGGTAGTCCGCCGCGAGGTACTGACGCGGGCTGGCACCAAGGTCAGATCAAAATATTCGCGTGCGAGGATGCAAGAACTGTCGCACTGTATAAGGCAGCAGTTGCAAGACTGGGTGAAGTCTACCCAGGGGCAAGACTAGATGCCGTCGACTGGAAGGACATTCCTGCTCGGCCAAGGGCAAGGGCATGGATTCCTGCCGTCCCTGCAGAACCCGAGAATATTCTTGAGATGCTGCAGGTCTGGAATCCGTCTCTCCCGACGCATGATTGGGGCGTCAATCTGGTCGATGATGTGGTTGGGCCCAATAGACAGGTGGTTATCACTCTGAATAAGGAGGCGCTCGATCCCCTTAAACGGTGCAACGGACGAGTGCATTACGGCTTGGGTCAGATCGTGATCCACGTATACCGTGGCGATGCACAGCGCGCTGCTATTCCGGACGCTCCGGAGGAATCGGAGATCGAGGCATCGGAAGGGGAAGCAGAGGAGTCCGACGCGGAAAGTATGTTATCCGCCACGTCAAATTGCGATGGTGCTGCGAACAACTCGGCGATAGAAGAAAGCCTGCTTGACGAAGAAGGCCTCGACGTCACGATCGTGGCTAAACCTGAGCACAGTAACGTTGATGCTGCTTCAGACAGCAGGGTTCCCGCCACGCCAAATCGTGCAGGTGCTCTGAACAACTCCTCGTTGAGAGACAGCCCCCGGAACAGGCCAGACCTCGACGACACGCTGGCGGCAGGGAAGTCTGAGCTCTCTCATGTTGGTGGTGCTTCAGATAAATCTGCACAAATCTAAAGCAGCCTCGGCTGTTTTAAGCAGTCGTCTTTCTAAAGGCGACGTAGACGTGGTCCTTATCCAAGAGCCCTGGGTCAATAGCTCTAGGATCTGTGGATTGGGGACTAAGGGGTACAAGCTTATCTAAGCTAATGAGGAGGGCAAGGTCAAAAACTGTATTTTGGTAAAGTCTGAGCTAAACACCTTTCTATTACCCAACTACTCAAATGGTGACGTTACAGCTGCCAGCTTAACAGTCGGCAGCACCAGCCTAACGATGGCGTCGGTCTATATGCGCTATGACGCCGAAGAACCTCCTCCACAAAAGGAGGTGAAAGATCTGGTGGATAATTTCTGTACGGGCCATCTTATTATTGGAGCTGACGCTAATGCTCATCACGTCCAGTGGGGAAGCTCCGATTTTAACGTTAGGGGCGAGTCTCTGTTTGACTACCTACTAACAACTAACCTGGTGGTTTGTAACGTGGGTAACGAGCCTACTTTTATAACTAAAGCTCGTAGGGAGGTTATAGACCTCACTGTTTGTAGCGAAGGCGCTTATGAGTGGGTCAGAAAATGGCGTGTTCTTGATGAGCATTCATTTTCTGACCATCGGTACATAGAAATTGTGTTAGACTTTATTGTTGAGCAGCCAGTTATGAAACGAAATCCACGCAACACTAACTGGCAGCTACATAACCAAATATTAGCTAGGGACCTACCAGTATTACCTCCACAAGCCCCCTCATCAGTGGGAGAACTGGATGATCTGGTAACGACCTTTACAACGGCGCTCTCAAATGCCCTAGAGCAGGCTTGTCCAGTACCAAAACCACGCGGCAAACATAGACCCCACTGGTGGTCTTACGACCTGGATTCGTTCCGTATATCATGCAGGAAGCAATTTAACAAGGCCAAGAGCATCGGTACGGAGCCTGAATGGCTCGAATATAAGGCTAAACTGAGGGCCTATAAAAAGGCTCTAAGGCAAGCGAAGAGAACTTCGTGGAGAAATTTCTGCAGCGGGGTCGAAAAAGTCGATGATACAGCGAGACTTAGACGAGTGCTATCAAAAACTCAAACAGCCATTAGCTATTTACGGAAGCCTGACGGATCTTGGACCAGCACGGAAGGGGAAACCCTGGAGCTGCTCCTGAACACACACTTTCCGGGGAACTTGTATGATGCACCTGTAGCATCTGCAACAAACCTGGCGGTAAACATACCCATTACGGAGGAAAGGGTAAGGTGGGCAATCAAAAGCTTTGAGCCGTTCAAGGCAGCTGGGCCAGGGGGGGGGGGGGGGGGGGGGGGGGGGTAAGATAGTGGCATATGTAGACGATTTAGCTATTGCATATAGGGGCAAATTCCCACAAACCCTGTGTGACTTGATGCAAGTAGCACTGCGAGAAGTTTCTTCATGGTCCTCTCGCTGCGGACTTAGCATCAACCCGGGAAAGGTGGTGCTTGTCCTTTATACCAGGCGGTACAAGATACCACCGTTGAACCTACCAGAACTAGATGGCGTGCGCCTGAACTTAGCTGATAAAGCCAAATTCCTAGGCACAGTTCTAGATAGAAAGCTTAACTGGAAGGAGAATGTCATCCAGCGCCAGAGGAAAGCGTGCATTGCACTTTACACGTGTAAAAGAGCCATTGCCAAAAAATGGGGCTCAGCCCCAAAATTTGCAGATGGATCTACACTGCGATAATCCAGCCAATTATGCTGTATGGAGTCGTGGTATGGTGGCCTGCGCTAAGAAAGGCAACAAACCTAAATCTGTTAGGGAAAGTCCACAGATCGAGCATGATCTGTATAAGCGGGGCGTTAAGAACAACGCCCAATGAAGCTCTCCAGGCCATTCTTGGCTTTTTGCCACTCGATCTGGAAGGGTACCGGGCACCAGCAGCATTGGCTGTGCGTCTAAGGGAAACGTCCGTCTGGGGCGCAAGCACTATTGGACACTCCTGTATTCTAAGATCTTACAGCTTTCTCCCTCTGAGCACAGATCGGTGTGCGACCACAACAGTCGGAGATTGTTGTTTTAGAATAAACATTCCCAGCAGGGAAGACTGAGAAACCATAGATCGGTGTCCCGCTACTAATGGCGGCACTTTTATATACACCGACGGCTCGAAGTTAGACGGCAGAGTCGGAGGAGGGGTTTACTCAAGGGATTTGGACCTAGAACTCTCCTTTAGACTACCTGATCACTACAGCGTCTTCCAGGCTGAAGTTTCAGCAATCATGGACGCCGTGACTTGGATAGGTGAACGCACCATCGGACAGGATATCTGTATTTTCAGCGACAGCCAAGCGGCCATCAAATCCCTTGGCTCTTACTCGTTCAACTCTGAACTGACGCTCAGCTGTCGTCGATCTCTTCAAGAGATGGCCCAACAGAACCACGTGAACCTTACATGGGTCCCGGGACACAGGGACATTGAGGGAAACTGTAGGGCAGACGAACTTGCCAGGCAGGGCACGACCAAGCAGATTCTTCAAGATAAAGAGCGCATAGGTATGCCGTTTGCCACGTGCAAGCTAACACGTGCAGCATACACTCCGCGAAGCCAACGAAAGATGGCTACAAGCCCCAGGGTCTCGGATATCCAAGCAAACCTGGCCAAAATGCGATCTTAAAAGATCTAGACACATATACGCCCTAAAAAGGAAGGAAATCTCCATATTAATAGGTGTTTTAACCGGGCACTGCCTTATTGGTAGGCACGCAGCAAGGCAAGGCGTTCCCTACCGACGATGCTGCAGGAGTTGCAAAGATGATGAGGAAGAGGAAACGGTGGAGCACCTCATCTGCAACTGCCCGGCCTTACGCGGAGCGAGAAGGCGCTCTCTGGGAGTTCCCTTCCTGGTTAGCTTAAGCCAGGTCGCGGAGCTAGACATAAAGGACTTGATGGCCTTCATCAAGTTATCAAAATGGTTCGAGGAGGGGTAGCGGTGTCGGTTAGGAGTGTCAGTCCCGGGTTTCGGCTATATGGAGAGTCCCGACAGCACTGGGACTTTCCATATGGCCGGGCCCCGGGACTGACTTTCCTAGTGTTTGGTGGTATAACAACGGGCCTTTTATTACTGGCCTAGGTGTGCCTTTGCGGCAGCCACTTCTACCTACCTACCTACCTACTTCATTTTTAATTTATTTTGCTTGCTTTAAACTTCAAGTTTTTAAATCAAAATTTTAACAAAAATTCAATTATACATTTGTATGTAATATTTAGAAAGAAAAAGTAGTTGTAAGAGATGGATTTTTATTATATGATTATTTACAAAATTATGGTTTCTCCTTTTACGAAATGTGCAGTTTTAGTGATTTTAACCTTTCGTAAAAGGAAAAATTCCCTTCTATTATTTTATAATTTACAAAATTATGGTTTCTCCTTTTACGAAAAGTGCACTATTAGTGATTTTAACCTTTCGTAAAAGGAAAAATCTTTGACAATTCAATCTTAATAGAGTGATTATTAAAAACTCTTCTGCGTATTCTGCTTAAAAATGAATATGGAAAAATAAAAACTTTTCTCATGTTCCTGGATTTATAATTGATTCTTTTTTTGGAAAAAAAAAGTTATAAGGAGCAATTAATGGTTTGTGTTTTTGCTTTCGTTAATGGAATCCGCGAGTCGCAACTCTTCAACTAATACGATGGATACCGTTCAGAAAAACTCACAAAAAAAATATCAGATTTACTCTTATGGCTTGAAAATAGAATGAAGTACTATAGCTATAATGTTATACTTAATCAAATAGTTTTTTGTAACGGAGACTTACGAAAATATGGAGAAAGAAGGCAAAGAAATTAAATAAAATTTGAAAAGTATTATATTTTTACGTTGCTAACTGTTTGTTTTATTTTTATAAAAGATCACGGAATTAAAATGAAATAAGCCACGAAAATGATTTTATCCCCACCAATCAAAATCATTTAAGCCACACCCAATGAAAATGACTTTAGCCCCACTTTCCGCCATTTTTATTTCGTTGTAAAATTGGTGGAACTTAAGTCATTTTGCCCGGTGGGGGTTAATTCAGTGGGGGCTAATTCATACACCCGCGGCAGCCACTTGAACGTAACCTAACCTAAGCTCATGGTTAAAAATAATGTTATTAAACGGCTTTCTTGAAAGGTTAATACGTAGCACTAGTTTATATTTAGTTGCAATCGATTACATGAACACCATGTTACCTCGTGCATACTACAACTATCGGAGTAATTGCGTACAACTGAAAAAATCTTCACGTCATCAGCGAAGATAAGACATTTTGAAAATTTGAAACAATCGTTAATAAATAATAAAAATAATAGCGGGCTACAATGTGTACCTTGTGGTACACATGACAACGCGCCGATCGTAAGAATAGATGATGGTTTACCTATTTTGACTATCAGTTTTGGACCTCTAAGAAAGCTATTAAAGAATGCAAGTAGCTCTCCTATAATGCCAAAGCACTCTAGTTTTTTAGAAAGAATGAAGTGGTTAACTTTATCGAAAGCTTTATAGAAGTCCGTATACACAACATCCAATTGCAAACGGTTCTCAAAAGCACCAACTGTGCTGTTATAAAAAATGGTTAGATTCGTACAAGTTGATCTACCAACTGTGCTGTTATACGAAATGGTTAGATTCGTACAAGTTGATCTACCCGGAAAGAAACCACGCTGGTATTTCGATATGACCCCTGCAGCGAAAGCAACTAGTTGAAAACTACTTTACAACTAGTTGGTGCACCGGGCCCAACTAGTCAGTGTTTTGTCTTTTTAAAATGTTTTTATTAGGTCGCTTTCGTCGTTCTTGTGCCCGGATTTTTGCATTCGATTTTGAACCAATTTCCTGTTGTGCCGATAGGTGGCGCGTGGGTCGCTATATTTTCAAAAATCGCATTTATGGTCCGATTTGGCTGAAATGCGGAACATGTATTACTACTATGAAAATAAATATTTTCCTAAAAAAAATTCCGCTAGGTGGAGCTGAGATCGGGGTAATACAAACTGAAAATCCTAATTATGGACCGATTTAGCTGATATTTAGCGCGTGTATTACGTAATCAAGTTCCAAATGTTCAAAAAAAATTGGAACCGATAGGTGGCGCGTGAGTCGCTCTATTTAAGAAATGCGAAGGTCTGTTTTCGGTGTCGATTTTTCAACAAACTTCCCGTTGAGGTAGAATTTTGAAATTTTCATCATCGTTTAGTTTTCTGCCCCCGCGCAATATAACAAAAAAAAAAAATTCCGATAGGTGGCGCACGGTAGAGATATTTGAAAAGTTTCATTTCCAGAGATTTTGCTTTGGATTTTGAACTAACTTTCCGTTGAGCTGGGGTTTTGAAATATTCACCATCGTTCAGGTTTCGCTGACAATGCATTATACGAAAAAAAAATCCAAAATATTGATTTAATTGCAAAAGTCCCAGTTATCGGCCTATCTTTCTTATTGCTATCTGAATATTTCGTACACATGCTATAATGCGTTTTCAGCGCCATCAACAGCATCGAAATTTCGAATATTTGAATTTCACTTATTCGAACATGCAATCTTCAACGCCATCTGCATACATTTAGGCGCAGTCTTTGTTACACAGAGGAAAGATGATGTATTTTATATTGCTTAAAAAAGAATAATTTTAATCATGGAACCATAGAAACACCGCGTAAAGCTTGTAAACGTATAAAATTGACGAATGCGTAAATGAACTGTTAAAATTTTTATGGAACGAAGTTTACACAAATTCGCTAAACTTCCGCGAGGAGTTTAGTGTGTAAACACCTCGGAAATTTACCCAATTCGATGACGCTGTTCGTCATGCAGTTTTTCAAAGCAGTCAATGCACACTAGACAAAAATAGAAGAATATGCTAAAAAATGAATCAAAAATTACTTTTTTAATGGGAATTTCAAACTAAAAAGTATTTTTATCTATAGCGTTCATCTAACTGAGCTGTTAAATGTATACATTTACGCTTTCCTTAAGTTACATATGTATATGGTTACATGAGTACCACAAATATGACACAGAATATCTAATTACAATCTTAGAAATTTTCACAGACTAACAACTAGGTTAGGTTAGGTTCAAGTGGCTGCCGCAGAGGCACACCTGAGTTGTTGGGATTTTCCACATAGCAGAATCCCGGGACCGACACTCCTAAACCGACACCGTTACTCCTCCTCGAACCACTTAGATGACTTTATGAAGGCCATCAAGTCCTTTATGTCCAGTTCCGCGATCTGGCTTAGGCTATCTAGGAACGGAACTCCCAAAAAGCGCGTTCTCGCGCCGCTTACAGCCGGACAGTTGCAGATGAGGTACTCCACTATTTCCTCCTCCTCATCATCTTTGCAACTCCTGCAGCATCGTCGGTAGGGCACACCTAGCCTTTCTGCATGCCTACCAATGAGGCAGTGACCGGTTAATACCCCTATCAATATGCAGATTTCCCTCCTAGTTAGGTTTGTTTCGATATCCGACACCCTGGAGATTGCAGCCATCTTTCGTTGGCTTGATGGAGTGTGTGCTCCTTTAGCATTGGTTTGCATGTGGCAAACGGCATACCTAAGCGCTCTTTATCCTGAAGAACCTGCTTGGTCGTGCCCTGCTGGGCAAGCTCGTCTGCCTTACAGTTTCCCTCAATGTCCCTATGTCCCGGGACCCATATGAGGTTCTGTTGGGCCATCTCCTGAAGAGATCGACGACAGCTGAGCGTCAGTTCAGAGTTGAACGTGTATGAGCCAAGGGATTTGATGGCCGCTTGTCTATCGCTGAAAATAGCGATATCTTCTCCGATAACACGTTTGCTTAACCAGGCCGCGGCGTCCAGGATTGCCGAGACTTCCACCTGGAAGACGCTACAATGATCAGGTAGTCTGAAGGAGAGCTCAAGGTCTAAATCCCTTGAATAAACCCCTCCTCCAACTCTGCCGTCCAACTTCGAGCCGTCGGTGTATATGGAAGTGCCACCATTTGTTTCGGGACACCAATCCGTCCTCTCCCAGTCTTCTCTGCTGGGAATGTTTATTTTGAAACAGCTATCCCCGACTGTAGTGGTCGCACAACGATCTGTGCTTAGAGGGAGAAAGCTGTAAGATTCCAGAATACTGGAGTGTCCAATAGTACCCGCACCCCAACTGGAGGTTTCCCTTAGGCGCAGAGCTGATGCCGCCGCTGACCGAAATTCTTCCAGATCAAGTGACAAAATGCCCAGAATGACCTGGAGGGCTTCGTTGGGCGTTGTCCTTAGCGCACCGTTTATACAGATCATATTGGATCTATGGACTTTCCGCAACAGATTCAGGTATGTTGCCTTGTCGAAACTTCTCGCAGTGCCACTTGCATCAGGTCACACAGAGTTTGTGGGAACTTGCCTCTGAATGCAATAGCTAAATCGTCTGCGTATGCCACTATCTTCCCGACCCCCAGCTTTTGTCACGTAGCAACGAGTTGACTGTGAGGTTCCATAAAATCGGGGAAAGAACACCACCCTGGGGCGTTCCCCTTGTGACATAAGCGTGATAACTCAACCGTACCAAGTGAAGAAGCTATTTTCCTTCCCCTTAAAAGTTGGTCTATTAAACCAGTTAGAGGTCTATCTACGCCCAGATTAGTTAGAGCGGAGTTGACAGCCTCCGGGCTTATATTGTTGAAAGCCCCCTCAATTTCTAGGAAGGCCACACAGCGATTTCTCAATGACAGATACTAGGCTGTGCAGAGCAGTTTCTGTGAATTTACCTTTGGTGTATGCATGCTCATAGCTAGAGATAAGGTTGCTATCAATAGTCGTTGAGAGGTAGTAGCTTAGTATTCTCTCAAAGGTTTTGAGTACAAAGGACGAGAGACTGATCGGTCTGTAGTCTTTGGGCTTGTAGTGGGATGCCTTCCCAGCCTTAGGGATAAACACTACCGGGCGCTTCTCCAGGAGCCCGGAATGTGGTTGAGAGCCAGACAGGCTTTGAAGAGAAATACCAGCCATTTAGCTGATGTCTCCAACGAGTTTATAAGTTGCGCGGGGATTATCCCGTCCGGCCCGGCAGCCTTATACTGTTCAAAGCTCTTAACTGCCCACCTTACCCTTTCCTCAGTGATGGGTATATTTACTGCCGCTGCAGGTGCTAGAGGTGCGTCATGCAGATTGCCACGAAAGTGTGTATTCAAGAGCAGCTCAAGGGTTTCCTCTTCCGTGCTGGTCCAGGATCCGTCAGGTTTTCGCAAAAGCTGATGGCTGTTTGAGTTTTCGAGAGGACTCGTCTAAGTCTCGCTGTGTCGTCGACCTTTTCGACGCCAGTGCAGAAATTTCTTCACGAGGTTCTCTTCGCCTGTCTCAGATTTTTTTTGTAGGCTCTTGGCCTTGTTAAATTGTTTCCGGCATGATTTGCGGTGCGAGTCCAAATCGTAGGACCACCAATGTGGCCTGTGTTTACCGCGTGGTTTTGGCACTGGATTTGTACAGATTAATCTGAAGCACCACCAACATGAGAGCGCACAGACTTCCCTGCGGTCCCCATATCGTAGAGGTTTGCCCCATCCCGGAGGTTGCCTATCGACGACGAGTTGTTCCGATTAACTGCCCGATATGGCGTTGCGGGAGTCCTGCTCTCTGTAGCATTAGATATTAATCGCTCAGCGTTGGCTGCTACCACCGTGACGTCGAGGACTTCTTCGTCCTGTAGGCTGTCCTCCATCTCCGAGTTGTTCACAGCACTATCGCCAAGGGACGTGGCGGATAACATGCTTTCCGCTCCGAATCCTCCGCTATCTCTTCTGGTAATTCGTTTTCCGGTTCCCCCGGAGCAACCGAGAAGGCAGCGCGCTGAGCATCACCACGATATACGTGGATAACGATGTGGCCTACGCTGTAGTGTACTAGGCCACTGCACCTTTTGAGGGGCTCGATTGACTCTTTATTCATGGTGAACACCACCTGTCTGTCGGGTCCTACCGCATCCCCGACCAGATTGACACTCCAGTCATGCGTTGGGAGGGACGGATTTATTAGCCGTAGCATCCCGAGAATTCTCTCGGGTTCGTCAGGGATGGCCGGAATCCACGACCTTGCCCTTGGACGAGCGGGAATGTCCTTCCAGTCGACGACCTCTATCTTTGCGCCCTTGTAGACTTCACCCAGTTTAGCAGCTGGGTGCCAAACCGCATCCGTTACTCGCGCCGAACCACCCAGAAACTCCGGAGCAACGTTGAGAAGAATGTTGCCGAGTTCATTTCGCACGTAACGCCACCGGTCCTTGGGGATGGCCAGAGGGTCATTGCCTCGGCCAAGGACGCCTATAACGATCCTGTCCTTGGTTACCTCAGCAAAGCTTAGTTTGCCCGCTCCAGGGGTATTCTGATGCCGCTTGGAAGGGGGATTTAACTCCAGGTCCGATCTCTGGCGCTTGAAAGGGTTAACTTTTAAACTTTTGGCATGTAAGAATTTTGGAAATTCGGTTTCACAGCTTTCGCTCGCTCTACCGATCTACTGGAATTCGGCGACAGCGATTCCTGCGGTATCCCTTCATACCTCTTCAGGATCTTTGCAGCCAATCTTTTCTCGTGGTATGTGAAGCGGCGGGGAGATATCTCCCGGTAGTGCGGACCCGTAGTTGCCATCGCGGTCGCTCCCTTTGCCGAAATCTCAGTTGCAGCTTCCTTCTCCTTCAAAACTCCGAGGCCAGATCGTGGCAACCGCACTGGTGCTAGCTCCCATCAAGTCAATCTTACTCGATAGAGGGTTGGTTGACCGACTCGTAGTTGCCATCGCTGTCGATCCCCTCTTGATTGTGGAACGGAGGTTGTCCTCCGGCGTTGTTGTTGCTTTCTCGATTGCTCCTCCATAGCTCTCCTCTGCTGAGGAGTGAAATTAGGCGTTGTTTGTTTTTTAGATTTTTTTTTTTTTATTTACGTTAATTGAGTTCATCTTGTTCGTACGACCCATCGCCGGACAATGCCAGCTTAGGATCAAGGGAAGAGTAGGGGAAAATGTGTCATCCACCGCGGCAGAGCCCCGTACCGCGGTAAGGACATGCTTACTCTCTGAGGCGACCCGGTATCAGAGAGGCTCCGTTCAAATACAGCCACGATTTGCCACCCGGCTGCAAACGCCCAATGGGCACGGTTTCGCATAACATCCTGGATTGGGAGGGGGAAGATCTTTGTCGTCGCGCCAGAGAGGCTAGGCTGCTCTCGTGATGAAGTGCCGTACGGAGCTATGATCACAAGGGCAGCGTAGCCCTCTGGCTATCGACTTAAGCCCTCGTACCGCGGCAAGGTCTCCACCCTTCACGAGGGCTATATCGTGAAAAGATGTTTTTTTTTTTTTAGAAAAACCCATATCGGTAATAAGATTGTTAGAAATTAATGCGAACCATCTTTAGCGTGCGCCAATGTTTTTATACATTTCAAACTCCAAGTACTATTTAATACCTATAAGAATTCCCACTCACAAATGTTCCGGATAAGCTTTACGTAGCGAAGAATATATGTAGGCAGAGGGGAAATTATTTTCCAGTTTTTAGTTCATTTTAAAAACATTTTAAATTAAAAATATTTTTTATTCTATTTTTTATTTCCATATAAGCAACTGGTATTTTTTACGTGTTGATGTCTTACGAAATGTCAATTGTCAGATTTCGAACTGAACATACCAGTCATCTACTAGTCATTGTATACTATAATGATACTAATAGTAAAATACCAGTCCCATACTAGTTCAACCTGGACTAGTATGATTTCCATAAAATTAACTAGTCCCCATACTAGTTCAAAAAGGATTGGTATGAAATATACTAGTCCCATACTACTCCCAAAAGCATTGAACCTGGACTAGCATGATTTCAACCAGAATTTTCATGACTAACCCTTTATTTTATCATTAGCCCTAATTTTCATGTTTATTCTTAAGAAAGCCGCGACTATTTGTATTTACCATATCACGAAAAAGTATATGTGAATTACAACAGAAAAAAGAAACAAACGAAACGAATAAAATTTGTATTTTTTAACTGGTGTAATTTCATCCAGAAAAAACTAGTTGTATACTAGTAAGGGATGGATATTTCGGGACTAGTATATTCAGCCAGAAAATTCTAATTGTATACTAGTATGAAATGGATATTTCCTGACTAGTATGAATTCAACCAGAAAATCCTAGTTGTATATCTATATGAAAATTCTAGTTGTATACCAGTATGGAATGGATATTTCCTGACTAGTATGAATTCATCCAGAATTCTTCTACACCTTTTTCAGTTTATATTCAGAAAGTTACAATTTATATTCAGAAAATTACAATTGATATTCAGAATATACAATAGATATTCACAAAATTCTAATTAATATTCAGAAATTTCATTTGATATTCAGAAAATTACAATTGATATTCAGAAAATTAAAATTAATATTCAGAAAATTACAACTGATATTCAGAAAATTAAAATTGATATTCAGAAATCCAAATTTATATGAAAAAATTTTAAATTTGTTAATTTTAATTTTCTGAGTATCAAATGGAACTTTCTGAATATTAATTGTATTTTTCTGAATATCAAATGAAAATTCTGAATATGAATTGTAATATTCTGAATATGAAATGGAAATTCTGAATATTAATTGGAATTTTCTGAATATCAATTGTAAATTCTGAATATCAAGTGTAACTTTCTGAATATAAACTGAAAAAGGTGTAGTTGTATACTAGTATGGAATGGATATTTCCTGACTAGTATGAGTTCTGCCAGAAAATTATAGTTGTATACTAGTATTTTTCTGACTAGTATGAGGTTTCGCTACAGGGACGCTACTGACATGTTCAAATAATTTAACCTGAAGGATATGATCGAACATCTTAGCTATAGTGGTTTGCTTTACTATGGGCCTGTAGCTAAGGACATCATTGCGGTCACCAGACTTGAAGACTGGAAGAATTGTGCATATCTTCCATTCATCTAGATATATTCCGTTATTGAGACACTTTAGGAACAGTAAAGCAATAATATTAGATATAGCCTTTAAGGATTTTTTTGAAAAATAACGGAGAGAATCCTTCGGAGTCTATACTCGCGCTGGAATCCAATGATGAAATTGCCATTATAACATCATCTTCTGACAGGGCGTTGAATTGTCCTTTGGGTATCATATACTTTTTGGAAAAATTTAGCTAGCAAATTACAAGAGTCTACCATGTTGTCAGACGTGTCTCCAATAAAGTACAATCTGGTTTGGAAACCATTTGTTTTCCTTCGCGTTTAAATAAAATATCAGAAACCTGATGGGTTCGATTTAAGATTATTTTCAATCTTATACATATAATCTTATACATATAATTTCGAAAAAAAAAGTTAATACGATCTACTTCAGAGTTATGTCCCTTAAATTTTTGGTTTTAGCGTTTTTAGCGTTCTTTAAGTTACAAAGTCTAGCGGTAAACTTAGGTGGTTTGTTACAGGCAACTAATCTTTTTAGAGGAACATAGCGAGATATAGAAAGTTTAAGATTTTCGCATAAAGTTTTGTATGAGTCAGCAGGACTACTCGACAAATTTAAAAATGCCCAATTAAAAGTATCTAAAACCCCACATAATGCCTAATAATGAGCTTTAGAGTAAAACTCCCAACTCTTCCGTTTCGATTTTATAAAACTCAGTCTTAATCACCTCGCTTTGTGGTGTATACTGTTACTCAAGATTGGATGTAGACATTCCTTACACGATAGTTTTAAATTACTAGAAGAAAATATTAAATCAAGTATTCTACCATTATCATTTAAAATCGAATTCATCATCATCATTTATTGGCGCTTAACCGCCTAAGCGATTTTGGCCGTTGCATATCAAAGCACGCCAGTCATTCCTTTTTAGCGATAACTGACGCCAATTGGAAACCCCAAGGGAGTTCAAGTCATCCTCCACCTGTTGTTTCCATCTCAGTCGAGGCCTCCCCCTTCCTCTGCTGCTGAATTCAGTCGACGATAGGAAACCTTCTGTGCTGGAGCTACTTTGTCCATTCGCATAACATGGCCCAGCCAGCGGAGTCTTTGGGCTTTAATTCGCTGGACTATGGTCAGACCTGCGTAGAGCTCGTACAGTTTATCGTTAAATTTCCTTCGATACTCGCCGTTGGCATCACGGGAAGGACCATAAATCTTCCGGATAACTTTTCTCTCAAATACTCCAAGGGCCATCTCATCTTTTCTTCACATTGTCCATGAATCTGAGCCATACATCAGGACAGGTATGATGAGAGACTTATAGAGCGTGATCTTTGTTCTTCGAGAGAGGATTTTACTTCTCAATTGCCTCCTCAGTCCAAAGTAGCACTTGTTGGCAAGAGTGATTCTCCGCTGGATTTCTAGACTGATATTATTTTCGCTGTTGATACTGGTTCCCAAATAGACGAAGTCCCTCACAGTTTCAAATTTGTAACTATCAACAGTGACATGGTGTCAAGGCGCAGGTGCGCCGATTCTTTCTTTGATGACAGCAAATACTTCGTCTTGTCCTCGTTCACGGCAAGACCCACTTTTTTCGCTTCCTTATCCAGTCCAGAGAAGGCAGCGCTTACGGCGCGGTTGTTAAGGCCAATGATATCAATATCATCGGCATATGCCAGCAATTGCACGCTCTTGTAAAAGATTGTACCATTGCAGTTTAGCTCTGCTGCTCGAATTATCTTCTCCAGCATCAGATTGAAGAAATCGCACGAAAGGGAGTCGCCCTGTCTGAAGCCTCGTTTGGTTTCAAATGGCTCAGAGAGGTCCTTCCGTAGGAGTCCAAATCGTAGGACCACCAATGTGGCCTGTGTTTACCGCGTGGTTTTGGCACTGGATTTGTACAGATTAATCTGAAGCACCACCAACATGAGAGCGCACAGACTTCCCTGCGGTCCCCATATCGTAGAGGTTTGCCCCATCCCGGAGGTTGCCTATCGACGACGAGTTGTTCCGATTAACTGCCCGATATGGCGTTGCGGGAGTCCTGCTCTCTGTAGCATTAGATATTAATCGCTCAGCGTTGGCTGCTACCACCGTGACGTCGAGGACTTCTTCGTCCTGTAGGCTGTCCTCCATCTCCGAGTTGTTCACAGCACTATCGCCAAGGGACGTGGCGGATAACATGCTTTCCGCTCCGAATCCTCCGCTATCTCTTCTGGTAATTCGTTTTCCGGTTCCCCCGGAGCAACCGAGAAGGCAGCGCGCTGAGCATCACCACGATATACGTGGATAACGATGTGGCCTACGCTGTAGTGTACTAGGCCACTGCACCTTTTGAGGGGCTCGATTGACTCTTTATTCATGGTGAACACCACCTGTCTGTCGGGTCCTACCGCATCCCCGACCAGATTGACACTCCAGTCATGCGTTGGGAGGGACGGATTTATTAGCCGTAGCATCCCGAGAATTCTCTCGGGTTCGTCAGGGATGGCCGGAATCCACGACCTTGCCCTTGGACGAGCGGGAATGTCCTTCCAGTCGACGACCTCTATCTTTGCGCCCTTGTAGACTTCACCCAGTTTAGCAGCTGGGTGCCAAACCGCATCCGTTACTCGCGCCGAACCACCCAGAAACTCCGGAGCAACGTTGAGAAGAATGTTGCCGAGTTCATTTCGCACGTAACGCCACCGGTCCTTGGGGATGGCCAGAGGGTCATTGCCTCGGCCAAGGACGCCTATAACGATCCTGTCCTTGGTTACCTCAGCAAAGCTTAGTTTGCCCGCTCCAGGGGTATTCTGATGCCGCTTGGAAGGGGGATTTAACTCCAGGTCCGATCTCTGGCGCTTGAAAGGGTTAACTTTTAAACTTTTGGCATGTAAGAATTTTGGAAATTCGGTTTCACAGCTTTCGCTCGCTCTACCGATCTACTGGAATTCGGCGACAGCGATTCCTGCGGTATCCCTTCATACCTCTTCAGGATCTTTGCAGCCAATCTTTTCTCGTGGTATGTGAAGCGGCGGGGAGATATCTCCCGGTAGTGCGGACCCGTAGTTGCCATCGCGGTCGCTCCCTTTGCCGAAATCTCAGTTGCAGCTTCCTTCTCCTTCAAAACTCCGAGGCCAGATCGTGGCAACCGCACTGGTGCTAGCTCCCATCAAGTCAATCTTACTCGATAGAGGGTTGGTTGACCGACTCGTAGTTGCCATCGCTGTCGATCCCCTCTTGATTGTGGAACGGAGGTTGTCCTCCGGCGTTGTTGTTGCTTTCTCGATTGCTCCTCCATAGCTCTCCTCTGCTGAGGAGTGAAATTAGGCGTTGTTTGTTTTTTAGATTTTTTTTTTTTTATTTACGTTAATTGAGTTCATCTTGTTCGTACGACCCATCGCCGGACAATGCCAGCTTAGGATCAAGGGAAGAGTAAGGGAAAATGTGTCATCCACCGCGGCAGAGCCCCGTACCGCGGTAAGGACATGCTTACTCTCTGAGGCGACCCGGTATCAGAGAGGCTCCGTTCAAATACAGCCACGATTTGCCACCCGGCTGCAAACGCCCAATGGGCACGGTTTCGCATAACATCCTGGATTGGGAGGGGGAAGATCTTTGTCGTCGCGCCAGAGAGGCTAGGCTGCTCTCGTGATGAAGTGCCGTACGGAGCTATGATCACAAGGGCAGCGTAGCCCTCTGGCTATCGACTTAAGCCCTCGTACCGCGGCAAGGTCTCCACCCTTCACGAGGGCTATATCGTGAAAAGATGTTTTTTTTTTTTTAGAAAAACCCATATCGGTAATAAGATTGTTAGAAATTAATGCGAACCATCTTTAGCGTGCGCCAATGTTTTTATACATTTCAAACTCCAAGTACTATTTAATACCTATAAGAATTCCCACTCACAAATGTTCCGGATAAGCTTTACGTAGCGAAGAATATATGTAGGCAGAGGGGAAATTATTTTCCAGTTTTTAGTTCATTTTAAAAACATTTTAAATTAAAAATATTTTTTATTCTATTTTTTATTTCCATATAAGCAACTGGTATTTTTTACGTGTTGATGTCTTACGAAATGTCAATTGTCAGATTTCGAACTGAACATACCAGTCATCTACTAGTCATTGTATACTATAATGATACTAATAGTAAAATACCAGTCCCATACTAGTTCAACCTGGACTAGTATGATTTCCATAAAATTAACTAGTCCCCATACTAGTTCAAAAAGGATTGGTATGAAATATACTAGTCCCATACTACTCCCAAAAGCATTGAACCTGGACTAGCATGATTTCAACCAGAATTTTCATGACTAACCCTTTATTTTATCATTAGCCCTAATTTTCATGTTTATTCTTAAGAAAGCCGCGACTATTTGTATTTACCATATCACGAAAAAGTATATGTGAATTACAACAGAAAAAAGAAACAAACGAAACGAATAAAATTTGTATTTTTTAACTGGTGTAATTTCATCCAGAAAAAACTAGTTGTATACTAGTAAGGGATGGATATTTCGGGACTAGTATATTCAGCCAGAAAATTCTAATTGTATACTAGTATGAAATGGATATTTCCTGACTAGTATGAATTCAACCAGAAAATCCTAGTTGTATATCTATATGAAAATTCTAGTTGTATACCAGTATGGAATGGATATTTCCTGACTAGTATGAATTCATCCAGAATTCTTCTACACCTTTTTCAGTTTATATTCAGAAAGTTACAATTTATATTCAGAAAATTACAATTGATATTCAGAATATACAATAGATATTCACAAAATTCTAATTAATATTCAGAAATTTCATTTGATATTCAGAAAATTACAATTGATATTCAGAAAATTAAAATTAATATTCAGAAAATTACAACTGATATTCAGAAAATTAAAATTGATATTCAGAAATCCAAATTTATATGAAAAAATTTTAAATTTGTTAATTTTAATTTTCTGAGTATCAAATGGAACTTTCTGAATATTAATTGTATTTTTCTGAATATCAAATGAAAATTCTGAATATGAATTGTAATATTCTGAATATGAAATGGAAATTCTGAATATTAATTGGAATTTTCTGAATATCAATTGTAAATTCTGAATATCAAGTGTAACTTTCTGAATATAAACTGAAAAAGGTGTAGTTGTATACTAGTATGGAATGGATATTTCCTGACTAGTATGAGTTCTGCCAGAAAATTATAGTTGTATACTAGTATTTTTCTGACTAGTATGAGGTTTCGCTACAGGGACGCTACTGACATGTTCAAATAATTTAACCTGAAGGATATGATCGAACATCTTAGCTATAGTGGTTTGCTTTACTATGGGCCTGTAGCTAAGGACATCATTGCGGTCACCAGACTTGAAGACTGGAAGAATTGTGCATATCTTCCATTCATCTAGATATATTCCGTTATTGAGACACTTTAGGAACAGTAAAGCAATAATATTAGATATAGCCTTTAAGGATTTTTTTGAAAAATAACGGAGAGAATCCTTCGGAGTCTATACTCGCGCTGGAATCCAATGATGAAATTGCCATTATAACATCATCTTCTGACAGGGCGTTGAATTGTCCTTTGGGTATCATATACTTTTTGGAAAAATTTAGCTAGCAAATTACAAGAGTCTACCATGTTGTCAGACGTGTCTCCAATAAAGTACAATCTGGTTTGGAAACCATTTGTTTTCCTTCGCGTTTAAATAAAATATCAGAAACCTGATGGGTTCGATTTAAGATTATTTTCAATCTTATACATATAATCTTATACATATAATTTCGAAAAAAAAAGTTAATACGATCTACTTCAGAGTTATGTCCCTTAAATTTTTGGTTTTAGCGTTTTTAGCGTTCTTTAAGTTACAAAGTCTAGCGGTAAACTTAGGTGGTTTGTTACAGGCAACTAATCTTTTTAGAGGAACATAGCGAGATATAGAAAGTTTAAGATTTTCGCATAAAGTTTTGTATGAGTCAGCAGGACTACTCGACAAATTTAAAAATGCCCAATTAAAAGTATCTAAAACCCCACATAATGCCTAATAATGAGCTTTAGAGTAAAACTCCCAACTCTTCCGTTTCGATTTTATAAAACTCAGTCTTAATCACCTCGCTTTGTGGTGTATACTGTTACTCAAGATTGGATGTAGACATTCCTTACACGATAGTTTTAAATTACTAGAAGAAAATATTAAATCAAGTATTCTACCATTATCATTTAAAATCGAATTCATCATCATCATTTATTGGCGCTTAACCGCCTAAGCGATTTTGGCCGTTGCATATCAAAGCACGCCAGTCATTCCTTTTTAGCGATAACTGACGCCAATTGGAAACCCCAAGGGAGTTCAAGTCATCCTCCACCTGTTGTTTCCATCTCAGTCGAGGCCTCCCCCTTCCTCTGCTGCTGAATTCAGTCGACGATAGGAAACCTTCTGTGCTGGAGCTACTTTGTCCATTCGCATAACATGGCCCAGCCAGCGGAGTCTTTGGGCTTTAATTCGCTGGACTATGGTCAGACCTGCGTAGAGCTCGTACAGTTTATCGTTAAATTTCCTTCGATACTCGCCGTTGGCATCACGGGAAGGACCATAAATCTTCCGGATAACTTTTCTCTCAAATACTCCAAGGGCCATCTCATCTTTTCTTCACATTGTCCATGAATCTGAGCCATACATCAGGACAGGTATGATGAGAGACTTATAGAGCGTGATCTTTGTTCTTCGAGAGAGGATTTTACTTCTCAATTGCCTCCTCAGTCCAAAGTAGCACTTGTTGGCAAGAGTGATTCTCCGCTGGATTTCTAGACTGATATTATTTTCGCTGTTGATACTGGTTCCCAAATAGACGAAGTCCCTCACAGTTTCAAATTTGTAACTATCAACAGTGACATGGTGTCAAGGCGCAGGTGCGCCGATTCTTTCTTTGATGACAGCAAATACTTCGTCTTGTCCTCGTTCACGGCAAGACCCACTTTTTTCGCTTCCTTATCCAGTCCAGAGAAGGCAGCGCTTACGGCGCGGTTGTTAAGGCCAATGATATCAATATCATCGGCATATGCCAGCAATTGCACGCTCTTGTAAAAGATTGTACCATTGCAGTTTAGCTCTGCTGCTCGAATTATCTTCTCCAGCATCAGATTGAAGAAATCGCACGAAAGGGAGTCGCCCTGTCTGAAGCCTCGTTTGGTTTCAAATGGCTCAGAGAGGTCCTTCCCGATTCTGACGGAGCTGTTGGTATTGCTCAACGTCATTTGGCAAAGCCGTATAAGCTTTGCAGGGAAGTCAAATTCAGACATGGCGGCATACAGGCAACTCCTTTTTGCGCTGTCAAAAGCGGCTTTGAAATCGACAAAGAGATGGTGTGTGTCGATTCTTTTATCATGGGTCTTCTCCAGGATTTGGCGTATCGTGAAAATCTGGTCGATGGTAGACTTACCAGGTCTAAAGCCACACTGATAAGGTCCAATCAGTTTGTCTACGATGGGCTTCAGCCTTTCACACAACACGCTAGAAAGAACCTTATATGCAATATTAAGAAGACTAATTCCGCGGTAGTTGGTGCGGTTAGCGGGATCGCCTTTCTTGTGGATTGGGCAAAGCACACTTAAATTCCATTCAGGAGGCATGCATTCGTCTGACCATATTCTGCATAAGAGCTGATGCATGCTTTTTACCTGCTCTTCGCCTCCGTGTTTGAACAGCTCGGCGGGTAGTCCGTCTTTTCCAGGCGCTTTGATGTTTTTGAGCCGGGATATAGCTATCCTCACTTCATCATAGTCAGGTGGTGGGACGACTTTTCCATCGTCAGGGATTGGGGTATCGGGTTCGACGTCTCCCTCGCAATTTAGCAGTGAGGAGAAGTGCTCCCTCCATAATTTAAGTAACTTTGTACGTCGATTACCAGGTCGCCATTATTGTCCTTACAGGAACTTGCCCCGGTCTTAAAACCTTCCGTCATCCGCCGGATTTTTTCATAGAATTTTCGGGCATCATTCCTGTCAGCCAGCATCTCAAGCTCCTCACACTCACGCCTTTCGGCCTCACTTTTCTTTTTTCTGAAAAGGCGTCTCTCTTCCTTCTTTGCCTCACGATATTGTTGCCATACACTGCGGGTTGCGCCCGTTCGCAACATCTCCTTGTAGGCAGCGTCCTTTTTTTCGAGGCAGTTTTGCATTCTTCATCGTACCAGTAGTTCTTGCGGGCTCGCTGGAACCCTATAGTGGCCTCAGCGGCGGTACGCAATGAGTGAGAGATATGCTTCCATTGCTCGGTTACATCGTTAGGTCGGGGATTGCCCTCTGCTAGCAGGTGTGAGAGTCGAGTTGGGAAATTATCAGCTGTCTGTGTCATGCGCAGCTTCTCGACGTCAAACTTTCCTTCCGTTACTGTGCGCACTTTCTTCGTTGCACAGAGGCGTGTGCGTATCTTGGCTGCGACAAGATAATGGTCAGAGTCAATATTGGGACCACGCAGTATACGCACGTCCAGAACGGTGGAGCTATGTCTGCCGTCAATCAAGACATGATCAATCTGGTTTCTAGTTCTTTGATCAGGGGACTGCCATGTGGCTTGGTGTATTCGCTTATGCTGGAACCCGGTACTACTGATGACCATATTGCGAGCAGCGGCGAAGTCAATCAACCTAGTGCCGTTGGGGGATGTTATATCGTGGAGACTGAACTTTCCAACTGTAGGACCAAAGACTCCTTCCTTGCCCACCTTGGCATTAAAGTCGCCGAGCACGATTTTGATATCATGCTGGTGGCAGCGATCATAAGTCTGTTCAAGTTTATCGTAGAAGGAGTCCTTCTCTGCGTCGTCCGTCTCCTCAGTCGGCGCATAGGCGCAGATAAATGTTATGTTGAAAAACCTCGCCTTGATGCGGATCGCAGCGAGACGCTCGTCCACAGGAGTGAACGCTAATACTTGGCGGCGAAGTCTCTTTCCCACCACGAATCCTACACCACGCGCTTTGCCGCGTGTCTGGCCACTGTAGTATACGTCACAAGGACCGATGGTCGTCTTTCCTTGCCCCGTCCATCGCGTTTCCTGCAGGGCGGTGATGTCGGTCTTTGCGCCTACGAGGACATCAACCAGTCGGGCAGCGGCACCATCCCTTGACATTCCCGGTACATGCCCTAATATCCAAATCATTATGCCTTATTCGTTTTGCCGGGTCGTCAACATTAAAGGGGGTTCTCATCCGAGGCTTTGATTTTGTTTTCATTGGAATTAAGTTTTTTACGTGGCGGGTCCCAAACCCAGCGCACAACCCCTTTCGGGGTTTTTGGAAAATATTTACACATTTATATAACGAGCCGCTTGCTTCAAGACAGACGCCCGCTTGCAGCCGCACCTCATGGTGAACAGACGCTACGCAAAAACCTCGGTGAGCCCTTAAACCAAGTATGTCAGAGTGGCCCCACCGGGGCTCCCTCTCTTTCTGCCGCGAGCCTAGGTAGCTCCCGTTGCCCAGAGTGCACGAACGAGGTCACTTAGCAACCACACTCCATTAAAATCGAATTGGGTTGATTAACACCATTTGAACACAGGGTTATAATAATATGATTATCCATGTCTGATCTAAAGTTGCTAGGAAGTAAAATGTTATTGTAAGATAACCAGGATATGTAAGGAAGGTTGAAGTCACCGATAAAAATTATCTCATCGAAATAATTAGCAGGATTAGTGATCAGAGCTAGGATATCTAAGTGTTTTTGATAGGCTTCAATATTACTACATGGAGGAATATACGATAATAATAAAATAATTGTTTTATTACAAGATAACTTAACCTTTACACAGACTTGATCAATGAGCCCGTCCTCTAGATCAAGTGAAATTAAACTACTACATAAATCTGATTTTACAGCAAGCATGACCCCGCCTCCCTTGTCATGACCCGTAGCAATAGAGCTGCGATCCCTTCGATAGATATTGTATTTACTATCAAAAAATTCACTGGACAAAATATTATTGTTGAACCAAGTCTCAGTGATGGCTATACAGTTGAATTCAAGTAGAGATTACAGCCCTGCATGAATGGATTCAAACTTAGAGTACAATAGAATACAGTAAATTTGAATTTTCCATTTGAATAGCCAAAAAACTCGGCCTTGAATATTTTATATTTTGAATATTCACTTTGCCTAAAATTTTCAAAATTGAAAAAAAAGAATATGAATGAATGAAAATAATTTTATTCATTCTAATACGGTGTTTCCACCAAAAACAAACACCGTGTTTGTTGGTTTTGGGTTTGAAATAATTGTCAACTGTTTCCACTGCGTGTTTGATATAAATTGTGTTCAATCTGTCATTCGTGTAATTTTATTATTCCAAAATTTTGTGGAAAATGCTATTTACCCCAAAAGGCAGATCCAGGGTTGAAAGCCCACTGGTAGCCATTTGGGTCTT
Source organism: Campiglossa producta (assembly GCA_964058755.1). Lineage (NCBI taxonomy): Eukaryota > Metazoa > Arthropoda > Insecta > Diptera > Tephritidae > Campiglossa > Campiglossa producta. The sequence goes on along the minus strand of CAXKVI010000006.1, from coordinate 28,658,820 downwards.
ATAAAAGCTATAACCTTTATAACATAGTCCAACTTTTCGGTGGGACCTATCAAACAAGTGTTTGGCGTTGCATTTTGAAAAATATTAAAAAATTTTAAAATTTTAAATATAAATTAATTTAATTTTAATTGTCAACAATTTTGACAAACTGAAAGCAATGGTAACATGATTACGATAAGAATTTAAAAACTAAAAGGAAATAATGACGTAAATGAACATTATTGCCATCTTTTAATGATAAATCGTATGCAAACCCAAAGCAAACACGCTTTTAAAAGGGGTTCGAAATGGGTTTGGGTTATGAAATTTGTATGAGATTTGACAAGGGTTTCGAGTAGTGTTTGATTTTAAACACGCTAGGGATAGAAAACACGGTGTTTGCTTTTGGTGGAAACACCATATAATTCAAAACAAATATATTGGCTACACAGCTTACAATTTCACATATTTTTTTTATAAAGGTGTAGAGTTTTGGCTTTATAGAACACAAATTGGTGTATTTTATTTGTAATTGTAGAGTTTTGAGTTTTGTGAGGGTTAGAAATACATCTGGCTAAAAGTTCTTGGTTTAGTGGGCTGCTATAAATACCCCTGCATTTGGTTTTCAATCCTGAAATAATTCAGAAAAATCCTTCAAAAAACCCTGACGATTTGAACCGCATTCCGCTAACATTTTGATAAAATGTTTTGAGATACTGGCTATTTCCTTGAATTTGCCCAATGTTTTTTAAGATACTCCCCGAGGAGATGGATCTCTGGAAAAAAAGAACAAAAAGGACGAGTCATTACGCTCACAGGCCAGATGTCGGCCTTGATTAGTTTTTCATAGCAGTAATCTAATGCACCCAATTTAAAGTTAACTTTTCTAAGTTTGCTAAGATCACTATCTTTCCTTATTAGCGCGCGGCACACCATCAGCTTTTTATCGGTTATAGCATGTTTAGGGACATAAGCCAGAATATCATTGTGAAATACATTTGGTGAAAAAGAAGAAATATGAAGCTATTTAAAATCAGACACAACATTTAACTCCTTATTTCTGCATATTGTTTTCAAATGGAATGGTTGTTTGGGTAACACCACAGGAGCGCCGTCAGCTATTAGGTCAACAATAGTGTCGTTTATAGTAGAAATGCGAATAGAAGATGAAGAAATATCGACAGCATGCGTGTTGTTGACAAATTTTGCACAGTAGCTCTCACCCTCGGCATCGTTAAATTCCCAGTCGCTTAGGTAACAACAACAGCACTATAAGCATTTCGATAGAACGATGCACCATCTTCGTCTTTCGACGAGCACATAGAAACCGACTTATCAGTGTCGCTGTCACTATTAGCGCCACTACTGGTGGTGGAATTGAGTTAATTGGCTCCATTTGAATTAAGTAGATGGATGTTTTTAATATCACACTTAAGCGAAGAAATGTTTAAGTCATTATCGTTAAGCGAAGCTTGCCTTGAAATCACTGCTACGTATAAAGTGTCATATTTGACAATTTGACAGAAAGTTCCTTATGGTCTTCATGCAAAGTAACTACTAATGATAGTATCCGAACATTTTCTTCTCTCAGAGCAGCAATTTGATCGGAAACCGAAAGTAGTATTAGACTAAGAGCTGGCTACGAAAAAAAAATGATAAGGTGCAGTAAAAGTGATGATATAAATACGTTTCTTACTAGTTGAGAATCGGCGTAGCGTTGCCGGCAGAAGTCCTTACCGGGGAGGGATGCGTTGGCGTGCGTTCGAACACACTGAAAAAAAAATCTACAAGAAACGGCCGTCAAATTAACAGTAAACCCTGTCATTTTTCGTCCAACATTTTGAAAGTGACCCCCTATCATTTTTCGAATATACTATCATATTGACATGAATTACTGTAAATTTGAAAGTGGAGACTATCATATTGACATGAATTACTGTAAATTTGAAAGTGGACTCATATCATTAATTGATATTTTTCAAAAATCACATGTTTTTACTGCCAATTTTACAGTAAATACTGTAATATTTACAGTATTACCAAAATCGCTTTGAAAGTGGTTTTGATATGTTACTTTCAATGTGCACTTTCAACCTTTTTATTTCAGTGCATGTAAATTTTTATTGAAAAAAAAAAATCATAAGGTGCAGTTCTGAAATTTGGAGAGGTTATAGTTTTTAACTCTAGAAATAAGGTAAAATTATTGGCAGAACTCTCGGTCGGGGATAAAGGGTTGGCAGAAGTCGAAAAAGTTGTAAAATTTTTATTGAAAATTTAATGATAAAGTGCAGTTCGAGCTATTTTGTTTTAACGTTAGCTGAAAGCTTAGTATATATATACTAGGATATATACATATCGCAGCCCGGATAAATGATTGTCGTATGTTACATTTGACGACTTTTAGAAAATGAGACTTGAAGTTTGAAGTTCATTTGCTAAAAAACGCTTCATTGCATTTAGTCCAAAGTTTGGGAGAATTTTAGGTTAGGTTAGGTTCAAGTGGCTGCCGCAGAGGCCCACCTAGGCCAGTATTAAAAGGCCCGTTGTGATACTACCAACACTAGGAAAGTCAGTTCCGGGACCCTGACATATGGAAAATCCCGGTATTAACGGAATTCTCCACTTAGCAGAATCCCGGGACTGACTTTCCTATACCGACATCGTTACTCCTCCTCGAACCATTTAGATGACTTGATGAAGGCCATCAGGTCCTTTATGTCCAGCTCCGTGACCTGGCGTAGGCTGACCAGGATGGGAACTCCCAAAAAGCGCATTCTCGCGCCACTTAAAGCCGGGCAGTAGCAGATGAGGTGCTCCACCGTTTCCTCCTCCTCATCATCCTTACAACTCCTACAGCATCGTCGGTAGGGCACACCAAGTCTTTCTGCGTGCCTACCAATGAGGCAGTGCCCAGTTAATACGCCTATTAATATGGAGATTTCTCTTCTCCTTAGGGCATAAATTTGTCTTGATCTTTTATGATCCCATTTCGGCCTGGTTTCTTTGGATATCCGGCATCCTGGAGATTGCAGCCATCTGAGCGTCAGTTCAGAGTTGAACGGGTAAGAGCCAAGGGATTTGATGGCCGCCTGGCTGTCGCTGAATATAAAAATGTCCTGTCTGATAGTGTGTTGGCCTATCCAAGCCGCGGCGTCCATGATTGCTGAAACTTCAGCCTGGAAGACACTGCAGTGATCAGGTAGTCTGAAGGAGAGCTCAAGGTTCAAATCCTTTGAATAAACCCCTCCCCCAACTCTGCCGTCTAACTTCGAGCCATCAGTATAAATGGAAGTGCCGCCATGAGTGACGGGACTCCGATCCGTGCTCTCCCATTCACAGCGATCTGAAGAAAGCTATAGGATCCCAAAATACAGGCGTGTCCAGTCGTGCTTGCGCCCCAGCCGGACGTTTCCCTTAGACGCAGAGCCGATGGTGCTGCTACTCGGTGCCCTTCCAGATCGAGTGGCAAAATGCCAAGAATGGACTGGGGTGCTTCATTGGGCGTTATTCTTAACGCACCGCTTATACAGATCATGCAAGATCTGTGTACTTTACCTAGCAGATTAAGGTTTGTTGCCTTGCTCAGCGCAGGCCACCATACCACAACTCCATAGAGCATGATTGGTCGAATGATTGCATATTTTGGGGCTGAGCCCCCATTTCTTTCCAATGGCTCTTTTGCACATTGTTGTATATCAGAGTATCAGAGCAAGTACTCTAAATGTTCGCTGTGAAACATAAACAGTTTATGAGGTTTCTAATTTCACCTATTGTCCCACGCAAAGATCTATATATGTAGATATGTGCAATTGCACTGCCAAGCGGCTACACGCTTGGTATGTGTGCATGTGTGTATGATCGCACTGAGTATGCACTGAATTGGACACCGAGCCATGCACATATGAATGCATGTAAATATGTGCATGGCTGGAGTCTCATTTAGCTTTAGGGATTATAAGTAAATATGTAACGTAGTAAATAAGTAGTACATAAGAGTTTTAGGGTATAAATAAGCTTCTGAAGTTCAATAAAATCAATCATTGACATTCGGCACTTCGCGGTGCTTGGTCAAAATAATTTAAATTCTTTTCAATACTTTTCATGGCGATCCTGCCAGTGATACTGCAGGCCAATTGCTCATTCTAGCAATTGCCTAAAATTCCCTGCGGGGAAAACCGGCAAAAGTTGTAAAGTAAAAATTGTAAATTTAAAAAAAAAAAAAATTTTTTTCGGCCCAACAAAATAACTTGGACAAATTATGGTCACTGGTTGGTGCTGATAAATTTACCGAATTACAGAAAGAGAAAAACAAAAAAGGGCGCCCGTCATCGATTTGGTGCAAATCATTTACCACAAACTGTTGGGATATGGACATCTGCCAAAGCAGCCCGTGATAGTAAAAGCCAAATATGATGAAGAAATGAAGAAATTGAATCTCAGCGTGCAGAGAGAAGTGGGATAATAAGATCGGTCATCATACAAAAGCGCTAAAGCAGTCTTAGATAAGTTATTTTTTTTTTGTAGATAAACATTCTGGACGGCCTAACGGCTGCCTGCCCGACAAGCAAAAATTAAATTTTTTGCTGTATAAACTCAGCAATTAAATTGATATGTCCCAAGAAGAGGACATAGTCACACAAATCCAGTTTGATCAAGTCTTTTCTAACGCGGTTAGGTTGGCTTTGGAAGCATTAGAAAAAACTAGATAAGAACAAGAACAAGTAAGACAAGGCCCTAAGCCGCTGACAATTGAAGAATATAATAAAAGAAATAAGGTTCGAAAAATTGAGGAACCAAAAATTCCAGAGCCAATCAAGCTAAAGAGAAAAAGAGGAGGTAAAAAATTCAATAATAGAAGAGCATTAGCTCAACTATACGAAAAATTTAATCTGAGTTCAAATCGGGCAGAAAAAATACAATTAAGAAAAGAAATTAGAAATTTGAGAAACAGAATTAATGAAGAAAGAAAGTAATAAATTTTTTTTGTCTTTTGAAAATTTTTTTTTTTGCTAATGTCTAAACGTTTTATTAAAGGCCCACTGGCCACAATTGAGGAACTTCAAAAAGAAGTTGATGAAATGTATAAAGAGCCAGATTATGAAAAGGAATTAATTTGGTTGACCAAATTTTGGAAAGACATTGGCATGCCAAGGGAACCAACTCTTGAAGATATAACAAATCCTTCCACCAAGGAAGAAGAATTAATAAGATTAATGAGAAGTTGTGGATTCAAGCCTTATGGAGAATAAATAAGAAAAATCTAAACATTAAATATTGAATTTTTGCATATTTCTTTTAAAATGGGAAGCAAGGAATCGAAAGTCACTGATCCAAATGCTAACGTGGTAAACACAGTTCAGATAATAGACCACACTGAAGCTTTGGATGCCATAAAAATTTACCTCTTGATCATTGCTGTCATCAATGCAGTGAACTTATTCTTGAGATTTTACTCAACCCACAACAAAATTCTGAAAAAGAAATACCAGAGCCGCACTGACGGTCTGGATAAAGTGTAAGTATAAAGTCTCGTTTTCCTCTCAATGGAGAAATGGGAGGAAATCTCAAGGGAACTCATTGAAAATAAGGTAAATGCAGAAAAGTCATATAAATGCATATGTAAGAACACAGATATAAAAACAGAGACTGTAAAGAAGCATCTAAATGTTCTACTGTCATCACTAAATAATTTAGGAAAACTCTTACGCAGAGTCTATCAAATTCTAACAAAAGCGCATCAAACAGAATCCTACCAAATATTTTCGAGCGTTAGATACAAATTGGTATCCTCGTTATCCAGGTATAACATTAATGTTGAAATACCAACCTCCTACGAACGACATATAGAGATCGATTTCGACACTTGGTTGTCCGAAAGTGAGTCAGATAGTGAGGAAGAACAAAAGGTACATACAGATGCCAATAAATCCGCTCAAACTGAGATTGTTGAGCGAGAAGAAACATCTACACAAACAAATATCGTAACACCAGTTGAACAAAACTCCCAAACAGACATAAACATGGCGCAAACAATGGTAGCGTTCATTAAAACTGCGTCATCGATCTTGCCTGAGTTCGATGGCAAACCCGAAAACTTATCCAGTTTTCTGGACGCCCTTGATATCCTCGAGCAAATCAAAGAGACACATGAGGCTGTCGCAGTATCCATGATAAAGACAAAGTTAAAAGGCACAGCCAGAAACTTTATTGGTTCTGAAGCGTCCATAGAGGAAATAAAGCGAAAACTAAAAAGTGCGATAAAGGGTGAGTCGGTAGAAGTTTTAACTGCAAAACTCTTGAACATCCAGCAGCGCAGTAAAACTGCAAATCAGTACACTGCTGAGATCGAAAAACTCACAAAATCATTGGAAGGAGCATACATATCTGACGGTCTAACAACAGACCTCGCAACTAAGTATGCTACACAAACAGCTGTCAAAGCTATGTGTAAAAACTGCTCCAATGACAAAGTAAAAACAATCATGCAAGCTGGAACGTTCACCTCGATGAACGAAGCTGTATCTAAATTCACAAATAGTTGCACAGAAATCACGGGTAACCCTAATTCATTGTTGCATATACGCCAACAAAACTATTTTCGCGGTAATTTCCGCAGAGGTTATCAATCTAGCAACTATAGAGGTAACCAAAGGCGTACATACCCAACACGCTTTAACAATTTTAATAACAATAATAATAATCGATCAAATAGCCAAAGATCGGGTCGCAACTTTGGATCACGGGGATCTAACCGTAACAATACCAGAAACGTCAGAAATTTTAACCAACAGGAAAACCAGCAAACTCCACCTCAATAAGTAAAAAGTTATATGTTTTCAATTTACACCTCAATAGCTATATATCCTCCAAAACAACTTTAAATAATTCAATTTCAACCCTCCTGATCGATACAGGAGCGGATATATCAATTATAAAAAAGGGTCAAATTGACAGTAATGTCACAATTAATTACTCACAAAAAACTGATTTAAAAGGCATTGGTCAAGGTTTAACAAGCACTATTGAAACGGTTAAAGCAGATTTAAGGGATGATTATCTATTAATTAAACACAAATTTCACATAGTTGAGGATAATTTCCCAATTCCTTGTGATGGAATTTTGGGACTTGACTTTATTAAAAAATATAATTGCATTTTAGATTACAGTAAAAATGGAGACAACCTAATACTGCGTCCATATGATTACCCAGAAAACATAATAATACAAATGACAAATAGACCAACCATTAATTGCATAACAATACCTGCAAGATCGGAAGTAATCCGACAAGTCCATATTGAAAATGGCAATTCTGATTTATTAATACCTCACCAAAAATTATCTGATGGCATTTTTATAGCCAACACATTAGTAAATTCAAATCAAACCTTTATTAGAATAATTAATACAACAGATAAAAATGCAACCATTCAAAATTAACACAGAAGATTTAAATGATTACACAATAATAAAAACTAAATCTGAATCAATAGAAAATAAAAAGGAAAAATTAGAAAGATTAAATAAAAATTTCCCACCTTTCGCTAGTCAATCACTTAACACACTATGCTCAGAATTCATCGATATATTTTCATTAGAAACAGAACCAATTACTACTAATAACTTTTACAAACAAAAATTACATATGAAAGATAGTACTCCTGTATATATTAAAAATTATAGATTACCCCAAGCCCAAAAAGGTGAGATTAACAAACAAATTAATAAATTAATTGAAGATGACATTATAGAGCCGTCTATGTCAGAATATAATAGCCCCATTCTCCTGGTACCGAAAAAGCCGTTGCCAGGAAAAAACGATAAAAGATGGAGATTGGTAGTCGATTACCGACAAATAAATAAAAGATTAACTGCAGATAAATTCCCATTACCAAGAATTGATGATATACTAGATCAATTGGGTAGAGCTAAATATTTTTCATGTCTGGACTTGATGTCGGGCTTTCATCAAATTGAGTTACATAAAGACTCTAGGGACATCACATCGTTTACGGCGGACGATGGTACATATCGTTTCAAAAGATTGCCGTATGGTTTGAAAGTAGCCCCTAACTCATTTCAGAGAATGATGACTCTCGCATTTGCAGGTCCTAAACCATCCCAAGCTTTTCTATATATGGACGACTTAGTAGTATTGGGATGCTCCGAAAAACATATGATTACAAATTTAAGAGATGTATTTTCTACTTGCAGAAAATATAATTTAAAATTACATCCGGATAAATGTTTATTTTTTAACCAAGAAGTCACTTATCTTGGACATAAATGCACAAATAAAGGGATTTTACCTGATCCTAGCAAATTTGAAGTTATTTCAAACTATCCAATTCCAAAAAATGCTGAGGAAGTTAAACGATTTGTAGCTTTTTGTAATTATTACCGAAGATTTGTTCCAAATTTTGCAGCTCATTCTAGAATTTTAACAAGATTATGTAAAAAGAATGTTTCTTTTGATTGGACAGAGGAATGTCAAAAAGCTTTTGTCTACTTGAAGGAGGCATTAATACACCCAAATATTTTGCAATACCCAGATTTCGATAAAGAATTTTGTATAACAACAGATGCCAGTGGATTTGCCTGCGGCGCAGTTCTTAGTCAAGAATATGAAGGCAAACAACTACCAATTGCCTATGCGTCAAGAGCATTCACAAAAGGTGAAAGCAATAAAGCCACAATTGAAAAAGAGTTGGCAGCAATCCATTGGGCTATAGCTTATTTTAGACCATACGTTTACGGCAGAAAATTTTTAATTAAAACAGACCATCGCCCCTTAACATACTTATTTTCGATGAAAAACCCCTCATCGAAATTAACTAGAGTTCGCCTGGAGTTGGAGGAATATGACTTTGAGGTGGAGTAAATATAAATGACTTAAAAGACATGTCAGTAAAAGCATGTCAAATAATGAAGGTTACGACTCGATCGCGAACCAATAAAAATTCCAATAATAAAAATTCCAATAATAAAAATTCCAATAATGAAAATATTAATGAAAAATGTCACAATGAGAACCCAAAAATTTATGAAGCGCTTAATAAATGTGAAGTAAAAAAGCTAGCTCAGCTCGTTTTCGATCCCCCGAAACTGCAGTTCAAAAGAGGAAAGAAAAGTTGTAGCAAAATAGATATTAATGATTCAATTGTTGAGGCGAAGATTGATTTAGGTCAATTCTTTGCCAGGCTAATGAAAGAGGCCGACAATTTGAAAATAAATAAATTACAGTTGTCCTTAGGAGACAAATTGTTTAAAAATAATTATACACGTGTAGACACATTTAAAAATATTGGTACCAAAGTTCTCAAAAACTTAACTATTGCATTAACTCCGGAAGTTGTGCATGTGACAGATAAAGAAATAATCAAAAAGATATTGCAAAAATATCACGATGATCCTGTTAATGGTGGCCACCCGGGAATCAATCGAACAAATAATAAAATCAGACAAAAATATTACTGGAAAAATATGAAAAATGATATACGAAATCATATTAAAAAATGCATGAATGCGGTAAAAACAAAATAAATAAAAATTTAAAAGAACCGATGATAATAAATGAAACACCAACAAAAGCTTTCGATACGGTGCAAATTGATACAATTGGACCATTGCCCGTGTCGGAATATGGAAATGAATATACGGTTACCATAGTATGTAATTTGACAAAGTATCTGATCGCAATTCCAATTGCGAGCAAACACGCAAAAACAGTGGCCAAAGCAATTTTTGAAAATTTTATTTTGATTTATGGTTGTATGAAAACAATCATCACGGATATGGGAACTGAATACAAAAACAATGTATTTGAGGAATTGTGTAAACTTTTAAAAATTGAACACAAGACTTCTACCCCATATCACCATCAAACTTTGGGCACTGTTGAGCGTAGCCACAGAACTTTCAACGAAGACATCCGTTCTTACATATCCATTGACAAAAATGATTGGGATGAATATTTGAAATATTTTGCGTATTGTTACAATACAACACCATCTACAGTTCATGGTTATTGTCCATTTGAACTAGTGTTTGGAAAAATACCTCTGACTTACGATTTTTTGCAAGACCATACCGTAAGCCCATTATACAATTATGAGGCTTACGACAAAGAAATTAAATTTAGATTACAAATAGCTCAAGAAAGAGCTCATAAATTGGTAAAAGAAGCAAAAGAAAGACAAAAAATTTATTATGATAAAAATCTTCAAATTAAGGAAATAAATTTAGGAGATTTAGTATTAGTTAAGAATGAATCAGGTCATAAGTTAGATAATAAATATAAAGGGCCCTATAGAGTAGTAAATATCGATAAGAACAATAATTTTACTTTAACTCCTCATAAAATAGAAAATATAAATTTAAATAATCAATTAAGTGATAGAAATAAGAAAATCATAATTCATAAAAATAGGCTTAAGCTATTTGAATAAATTCACTTCAAAAATTTTTTTTCTTTACCCATAAATTTTACTTATTCATAAATTTTCTACATTAAGCCATAAGAAATAGTTGTATACAAAATAGGTACAAGTGTTTATCATAAACAAAAAGTCGACACTTATCTATCCGAAGTGCTCAAAAGAAAAACAAAATTTTTTTTTGCATGAATAATTTTACAAGTAAACATATATGAATTATTGTACTACCCACTTGAAAAAAAAAAAAAAAAACTTAAACACTGTAACACAAGTAATAACCAGACAGAACATAAAATTTTTGTAAAAAAACAATAAAAAAAAATCTCAAAAGTGTCAAATGAAATTATGTTCAAAAATTATTTGTAGAAATGTACAAAAGAGAAAAAAAAAAACCCACGTAAGTAAATCACAGCTCTAAAATCGTTCATATGTATTCACGATTTTTTTTAGGATGGGAGGTGTTGTATATCAGAGTATCAGAGCAAGTACTCTAAATGTTCGCTGTGAAACATAAACAGTTTATTAGGTTTCTAATTTCACCTATTGTCCCACGCAAAGATCTATATATGTAGATATGTGCAATTGCACTGCCAAGCGGCTACACGCTTGGTATGTGTGCATGTGTGTATGATCGCACTGAGTATGCACTGAATTGGACACCGAGCCATGCACATATGAATGCATGTAAATATGTGCATGGCTGGAGTCTCATTTAGCTTTAAGGATTATAAGTAAATATGTAACGTAGTAAATAAGTAGTACATAAGAGTTTTAGGGTATAAATAAGCTTCTGAAGTTCAATAAAATCAACCATTGACATTCGGCACTTCGCGGGGCTTGGTCAAAATAATTTAAATTCTTTTCAATACTTTTCAACATGTAGAGCGCAATACACGCTTTCTTCTGGCGCTGAAGAACATTATCCTTCCAGGTTAGTTTCCTATCCAGAACTGTGCCTAAGAACTTGGCTTTGTCAGCCAAGTTCAAGTGCACGTTATTCAGTTTTGGTAGTATTAGCGGTGGTATCTTATAGCGGTTGGTGAAAAGGACCAGTTCTACTTTGCCTGGGTTGATGCTCAGTCCGCAGCGCGAGCACCATGAGGAAACCTCTCTCAGTGCTACTTGCATCAAGTCGCACAGGGTTTGTGAGAATTTGCCCCTGTATACTATAGCTAAGTCATCTGCATATGCCACTACCTTCCCGCCCCCCCCCCCCCCCCCCCCAGCTTGTGTCTCGCAGCATCGAGTTGACAGTGAGGTTCCATAGAAGCGGGGAGAGAACACCACCCTGAGGCGTTCCCCTTGTGACATAGCGTGATAAGTCAACCGAGCCCAGTAATGAAACTATTCGTCTACCCCTTAGCAGTTGATCAATAAGTCCAATAAGAGACCTGCTTTTGTCCAGACTTGTTAAAGCGGTGTTTATAGCATCAGGGCTTATGTTGTTGAAGGCTCCTTTTTACCACAAGACAGTACTCCTTTTCATACAGCGATTTTTCAACAGAAACTACTGATGAGGGGACTTGTGGGGGCAGTGCTGGCAAGTCTCTAGATAGTATTTCATTGTGTAGCTGCCAGTTAGTGTTACGTGGGTTGCGTTTCATAACCGGCTGCTCAACAGAAAAGTCTAGAAATAATTCTACGTACCGGTGGTCGGAGAATGAGTGTTCATCGAGAACGCGCCATTTTCTGACCCACTCATAAGCGCCTTCGCTGCAAATAGTGAGATCTATGACCTCTCTACGGGTTTTAGTAATAAACGTAGGTTCGTTACCCACGTTGCAAACTACCAGGTTAGTTGTTAACAAATAATCAAACAACGACTCTCCTCTAGCATTGATATCGGAGCTTCCCCACTGGACGTGATAAGCATTGGCGTCAGTTGCGATAATAAGATGACCCATGGAAAAATTTGCCACCAGGTCTTTTACCTCCCTCTGTGGCGGAGGTTCTTCGGCGTCGTAGGACATATAGACAGATGCCATCGTCAGACTGGTACTGTCGACTGTTAAACTGGCAGCTGTGACGTCACCATTGGTATAGTTGGGCAAGAGAAAGGCATTCAGCTCAGACTTAACCAAAATACAGGCTATAACCCTGCCCCCCTCGCTGGCTTGAATTAGCTTAAAACCCTTAGTCCCCAAACCGCAATTCCTTGAGCTGTTGACCGAGGGTTCTTGGATGAGGACCACTTCTATGTCGCCTTTAGAGAGCAGCCTCGGCTGCTTTAGATTTGTGCAGGTTTATCTGAATCACCACCAACATGAGAGCGCTCAGACTTCCCTGCCACCGCCGTATCGTCGAGTTCCACCTCGTCTGGAGGCTTATCTTTCAACGACGATTTGTTCAGACCACGATTTGGCGTAGCCGAGATCCTACTAACTGTGGCAGTATTGACATTGGTGCGCTCAGGACTAGCTACTATCACTGTGACGTTGAGGTCTTCCCCTTCCAGCAGGCTGTCTCCCATCTCCGAGCTGTTCACTGCTCCTTCGCCATTTGACGTGGCAGATACCATACTTTCCGAGTCGGACATCTCCGACTCCTCTACCGGCACTGCGATCTCCGAGCCCTCCGGTGTAGCCGAAATAGCAGCGCGGTGTGTATCGCCGCGGTATACGTGGATCACGATCTGACCCATGCCGTAGTGCACTCGTCCATTGCACCGTTTAAGGGGCTCGAGTGCTTCCTTAGTCAAGGTGACCAGATTGACACCCCAGTCCTGCGTCGGGAGAGACGGGTTCATGATCCTCAGCATCCTGAGAATTCTCTCAGGTTCAGCAGGGATAGCAGGAATCCACGCTCTTTTCCTTGGCCGAGCCGGGATGTCCTTCCAGTCGAAAACCTCGATTCTTGCCGCTTGGTAGATCTCACCCAGTCTTGCAGCTGCTCCCTTGTACATTGCAACAGTTTTTGCATCCTCGCAAGCGAATACCTTGATTCGGCCCTGGTGTCATCCCGCATCAGAACCCATCGGCGTGGCACCCGGAGACTCATCCATAATGTCGAGAAGGGCATTACCGATAGCGTTCCGGACGTACCGCCAGTGGTCCCTAGGGATGGCCCAGCTTTCGTTACCTCGGTCAATGACGCCTATGAGGATCCTATCCTTAGTTACTTCAGCAAAGCTGAGTTTACCCACTACGGGGGCGTGTTGCTGCCGCTTCGGGTGAGGTTTTAAATCCACGTCCGATCTCTGGCGTTTGAAGGGATTTTCTTTAACCTTCTTTGGCGCGTAACCGCTCTGGAAGTTCGGTAGGATAGCTTCAGCCATCGCCACCGTCTTTCTAGCATTCGGCGATAGCGTCTCTTGTGAAATAGCCTCGTATTTCTTCAGGATCCTCGCGGCCGCTCTTTTGTCCAAGTACTCACAGCGACTGGGAGATGTCTTTTGGTGTAAATTTCGACCCGTAGTTGCCAGTTATAGTTATAGTTACTCTCCGAGGCAGCCCGGTATCAGAGAGGCTCCGTTCGATTACAGCCACGATTTGCCTCCCGGCTGCAAACGTCCAATGGGCACGTGGTCGCATAACACCCTGGATTGGGAGGGAGAAGATCTTAGTCGTCGCGCCAGAGAGGCTTGGCTTCTCTCGTGATGTAGTACCGGTGGCGCTATGATCACAAGGGCAGCGTAGCCCTGTGGCTATCGACTTTAGCCCTCGTACCGCGGCAAGGTGTCCACCCTTCACGAGGGAAAATTTTACTGGTCCAAGAAATTATCTATTATATTAATAGGTTAACAAATTTTACATATAAATATTTGCCAAGCTTAAACCCATACTAAATATGCATAAATATTTATGAAATGCATATGGATTTGTTGGCTTACCAATGAATGAAAATTTCTCATGCCACTTGAATTGGTTATCTGACAATCAATTTGTAAATAAAGCGATAGCCCAGTGGGAAGCGTCAGGGGGTAGTGGTCGAGCGGTTGATGGTTCGAGTACAGTTACAGCTATCGGCCAAAATTTTTTTCTTTTTTGCCATTGAAAATTGTTTTTATTTTTATATATTTTTATATTTATAATCTTGACTTTTTAAAATTTTTATAAACAATATTTTTATGTTTGTGATCTCTATTTTCGAGAAAAAAAATTTGGTGCGAATATTTTTAGTTGACGGAAAGCATGTGAAATAATAATTTTAGATCATAAATATACATACATACCACCCATTATAGAAATGCTATAACCGCTTATACAATTTCTTTTTTTTTTTTGTAAATTTTTCAAAAAATTACCATTAATATCAGTCTGACTGCTCTAATTTTTGAAGATGTAAGCTGCAATTTGCGAATTTTTTTCAAACATAGTGGTGTGTTTATTCAATTTCGGTAGATTATTTCGATAAACTTCTCGATTTCTATCGATTGAGATAGAGTTGCTGATAGATTCCTTATTTAAAGTATAAAAATCGACAACATATTTTATGGATACTTAAATTTTGAACTAAACCAAGTGATAAGCGGAAATCTTAAATTTTACTGAAGACAACTAATAATTTCTTTTCATATGTATATATGTATTAGCTTTTAAAAGGGCAGATTTGCAACCCGAACTTGTTTTGCTGGCACGCTATTTTTTAGAAAATATTTTAGGTTATATTCTTGCGACTTTTCAATTTTTTCCTTAGCCCTTTCGCGCATGTTTACTAGATCCCTAGGACCATCGTTTGACCACTTATCTTCTAGGAATTCAGTCAATTCGTCCACCACACAGCCACGTTGGCTTACACCAAACAGCTATTCGCTAGGCGTATATCTAGTTGTGCTGTGAACAGTATTGTTGATGGCATACTCCACCTGGGAGAGTTTAGTAACCCAATCACTATGCTCAGTAGACTCAGTTAGTATGCTTAGCATAGCCTTAAGTATTCGGTTGACTCTCTCAACCTGACCGTTCGCTTGTGGAGTATTTTTCTAAGGCACAGCAGACTTCTTTCGTGCTAGTAGAATTAACCGGGTACAACTTTACATACTTAGTAAATGCGATCGATGACTACGAGTATATGCTTACGTTTTGACTTGATAGCTGGTAAAGGGCCGAAGTGGTCTAAGTGAATGGTATCGAATGGTGTTGGTTCCTTCGGAATGTTGAAGAGATTGTGTTCATTACATCGGGCTGGTGCCGAAAATATAATTCACTTTATGCAGTTTTGAATGAAGTGGATAATTCTATCCCTCATCTTATCAAACCAGAAGTTTTTTCGTATTTGATCGTAACATTTATTTACACCCAAGTGACCGATTTTCTCATGTACCATTCGGATTATGTTCTCTTGCATCTCCAACGGTACACATAATAATAATTTTTGGTCGATTCGACGAAATACCAAGCCATCCACTAGTTCATAACCCGCTACCTCCTCCTTTTCCAGCTTTATTGCCCACTTTTTCAATTCGGCGTCCCTACTTTGGGTAGCTGGGATCTGAAAATCCAAATCGTCGGGATCCACGGCAGCGACAAGATTGCATTTGGCATTGCCCGCAGGCTCATCCAAAGATTCACTTAACATATTAGCTTCTACTACGCTCGGTAATATATAACCAACCCCAACAAACATGGTATCCTCCGAATCTACTTCCAACAAGCCTTTATCTTCCAAAGTGACCTCGGCACAAGTTTCCCCATCCTCCAGCTGAGGGTAAAGACTTAATGCATCCGATGCTGAATAGTATAACTGAAATTTTCTAGCTCTAGTGCCCTTCGAGCTATCCGCGGGTTAACCTGCTTTTTGTTAAGGGTCATCGTGAGTGAGTTGCAATCCGTTATGATTTTGAACTGTATTCCTTGTAGATAAATCCTAAATCTTCTAAGGGCGTATATAATAGATAATGTTTCTAATTCGAAACTACATGGCTACTAGGTCGCAATGCAACTCTGTTTCACGCCTAGGGTCGTATATGGCTAACACCGGGGATTCAATTAGCCGATTTCTTAATTCGTTAAAGCGTTCAGACAATCATCCGTGAAACGCAATTTCGCATCCTTGCGCAACAGATCTAACAGCGGTTTAGCAATTTTCGAAAAGGACGGAACAAACTTTCGGAAGTATGAAAATAAGCCTATACTTCTTCGGAATGGGATAATTAGCTATTGCGCGTACATGAGCGTCAGAGGGTTGTATTAGCGAAGGAGTGACTAGGTATCCTAAGTATTCTATTTTGTTGTATCCAAACTTGCATTTCTTTAGTTTAAGTTGTAAATTCCTTTCATATATGTAAGATTATAGATTTGTTCTAAGAAAAGTGAACAATTGTAATCTAGTTTATTAAATATTGTTTAAATGAAATTGAATTATTATGAAGTTAATTAAAATGAATTACATTGCAATTTAAGAAAAAGTATGAAATATTAAATTCGGCTGATGAAATTCACGTCCGCGTCGTTCGGCTTTTTCAACACAACTCCCCGTTTTTGTTCTTCTCTTCTCTTACAGTGCCGGCAAAGGACGTTGCCACCTGCATTCCCACAACTCGGCCATCCTATTATGCATTCGCCTCGAATGCGTCGTCAGTATTTTGAACGTCGAACCAATATTTCATAAATTCAGAACATGAAGATGTTCGCTTTGGACCCTCACACGCAACTGAATCTTTAATTACGTCGTACGTATTGTTGGGTTTTACTTTAACAACTTGATATGGACCCAAGTATTTTGGCTTCAATTTGAGACCACCACCTAGTTGCGTTCGCTTAATTGCAACTACGTCGCCCACTTTGTACATTGTTGCTGGTTTTCGCCTAAGGTTATATGTTCGTTTGTTTTCTGTGCTCACTTATTTTCTCGTAGCACTTAAGTTTGTCCTTAAAATCTTTTAAATCTTTTGCGTTATAAAGCACTGATTTGTTTATACTCAAGTCATTAATACCATCTATGACGTATTGCATCAACGATTTGTCTTCTACCCCGCCGCGAGACGCTGTTTCCTTCATTCGTAATAAATATTCTTGCACATTTTCTTTATTCTTCATTTTCGTTTCCGACATTAATTTGTGTATTTGTGCGCTTGATCTCTGATTTGAATTCGTCTAATAATGCATTTTTTAGAGCACTCCAACTTAAAATACCACGCTCGCTCATTACAAACATTTTTGCACACCCTTTCAAAGACCGTTTTGCAAATATAAATTTCTGTAATTCATCCCATGCCATCATGATGGACATTTCTTCAAATTCTCTGACCCATATTTCGATAGGAAATTCGTCATTCCCCGAAAATGGTCTAATAGAGTCCTCCAAATCTCTAAAACTGAATACAAATTTATGTGATGATATGCCCCTATCATTTCTCTCCATTGCTGTCTCAACATTTCGTGCCACTACTGTTGAATGAGCTCCCATTCTATCATTATTTATCATCGTTTCTCTATCCGCCGTTTTGTACATATTATTTGCAGCAGAATCGCCGTTTACTTCAATGCTGCGCACACTCGCGTTACTTGCGCTGCCGCCGTCTTCGTTTGCGTCGTCGTCTTGATCGCCATCGTTTGCAAAAACAGCATCAACTAACAAATTACCCCTTCTTAAATTTGTAAATATGTGTGCAGCCAAATCGTCGTTGTTATGCTGCAAATTTAACATACTAGAAATTATAACCAAATCATTGCTCGACAAATTTTCAGCTATGAATGTTATTTTTTTGTCATATTCTTCGTCATTTTTATCAAAAGAAAATCCGTCGAACTCGCGCAACCGCTTTCGGTTATTTCTATCGCCGTCGCTCTCAAATATATACTTGTGTAGCAATATAATGTTTTGCTTTTCCTCAGTGCGCAACATTTCGCGAATTTTCTCAAACTCAACCAAGCACGCCATAGTTATTTTGTGCTTTATGTTCACCTTTACGTATATATGTACACTTATATGTTCACAAATATCCTCACACGTCGTACGTATTACGTATTTATGCTTATTTTCGCATATACATATTCACATTAATTCACTTTTATGAAATTGTTATATTCACTCAATAAGTGTAATATTATTAAGCTTATTTATTGCCTTTTATGGCTTTTATGGATTTGTACATACGCGCACAATTTACTTCTAGAAAATTCTTAGTCACACAAGTTTCGACACGCCTTCTTTTTTTCAGAGGTTGAGCCCAAATATGTAAGATTATAGATTTGTTCTAAGAAAAGTGAACAATTGTAATCTAGTTTATTAAATATTGTTTAAATGAAATTGAATTATTATGAAGTTAATTAAAATGAATTACATTGCAATTTAAGAAAAAGTATGAAATATTAAATTCGGCTGATGAAATTCACGTCCGCGTCGTTCGGCTTTTTCAACACAACTCCCCGTTTTTGTTCTTCTCTTGTCTCTTCTCTTCTCTTACAGTGCCGGCAAATGACGTTGCCACCTGCATTCCCACAAATATTCTCCTTAGCACTTTACTTACTATAGTAATATGACATTCAAAGTTCGCCGAGGCGATCAAAATATCATCAATGTACACTATAATCTCTTTTGAGTCTATCAAATCACGAAATATATTATAAATAAACCTTTGAAAGTTCAACCGGAACGGCATTCGGAGATATTCAAACTGACCATGTGGAGTCACAAATGAAGTTAAAGGAATAGAATCCTCATCCATGGTCAGTTGATTAAACCCGTCTTTTAAATCCAATAAAGTAAACCACCTTTTCCCAGACATATATTGTATGCAATCGTCAATTACGGGCAGCGGAAAATTGTCCCGAACTGTTTTCTTATTAAGGGCCCTATAGTCGACACACATGCGTGTCTCCCCACTCTTCTTCTTTACTAAAACTATAGCGGAAGCATAAGGAGAGTCACTCGGCCGTATAATATTTCTATTTAACAAATCATTAGTAATACTTTCAACTTCGGCTCTGTGGTGAAACGATAATCGTCTAGGAAGACAGTAAAAGGGGGTATCATCTGTTAAACGGATCTTCATTTTATAATCATAGGGTTTTCCTTCGGTAACTGAGGGCGATAGATACGAATTACTTACGACGGTCATTATCGCTTATCGCTTTGGCTTATCTAACTCAGGTCCTAAGTCTATATCAGATTCTGGTGGGAAATCAATGGCATTAAGATCGCGTAATGTATCAACGTATTCACTATTGCGATCACCACATTTGCTACCTACAAGGTCTACTTTATTGTCATTTACCGAAGACATATTAGGATCGCTTTCAATAATTTCATCTCGGTTATTTTTATCATCATCATTTATTGGCGCTTAACCGCCTAAGCGATTTTGGCCGTTTCGTATCAAAGCACGCCAGTCATTCCTTTTTAGCGATAAGGGACGCCAATTGGAAACCCCAAGGGAGTTCAAGTCATCCTCCACCTGTTGTTTCCATATCAGTCGAGGCCTCCCCCTTCCTCTGCTGCCGAATTCAGGCGACGATAGGAAAACCTTCTGTGCTGGAGCTTCTTTGTCCATTCGCATAACATGGCCCAGCCAGCGGAGTCTTTGGGCTTTAATTCGCTGGACTATGGTTAGATCTGCGTAGAGCTCGTACAACTCATCGTTAAATTTCCTTCTATACTCGCCGTTGGCATCACGGGAAGGACCATAAATCTTCCGGAGAACTTTTCTCTCAAATACTCCAAGGGCCATCTCATCTTCTTTTGACATTGTCCATGAATCTGAGCCATACATCAGGACAGGTATGATGAGAGACTTATAGAGCGTGATCTTTGTTCTTCGAGAGAGGACTTTACTTCTCAATTGCCTACTCAGTCCAAAGTAGCACTTGTTGGCAAGAGTGATTCTCCGCTGGATTTCTAGACTGATATTATTTTCGGTGTTGATACTGGTTCCCAAATAGACGAAGCCCTCACAGTTTCAAATTTGTAACTATCAACAGTGACATGGCTGCCAAGGCGCAGGTGCGCCGATTCTTTCTTTGATGACAGCAAATACTTCGTCTTGTCCTCGTTCACGGCAAGACCCACTTTTTTCGCTTCCTTATCCAGTCCAGGGAAGGCAGCGCTTACAGCGCGGTTGTTAAGGCCAATGATATCAATATCATCGGCATACGCCAGCAATTGCACGCTCTTGTAAAAGATTGTACCATTGCGGTTTAGCTCTGCTGCTCGAATTATCTTCTCCAGCATCAGATTGAAGAAATCGCACGAAAGGGAGTCGCCCTGTCTGAAGCCTCGTTTGGTTTCAAATGGCTCAGAGAGGTCCTTCCCGATTCTGACGGAGCTGTTGGTATTGCTCAACGTCATTTGACAAAGCCGTATAAGCTTTGCAGGAAAGTCAAATTCAGACATTGTATGCCGCCATATGTATGTATGCCGCCGTATGCAACTCCTTTTTACGCTGTCAAAAGCGGCTTTAAAATCGACAAAGAGATGGTGAGTGTCGATTCTCTTATCATGGGTCTTCTCCAGGATTTGGCGTATCGTGAAAATCTGGTCGATGGTAGACTTACCAGGTCTAAAGCCACACTGATAAGGTCCAATCAGTTTGTCTACGATGGGCTTCAGCCTTTCACACAACACGCTAGAAAGAACCTTATATGCGATATTAAGAAGACTAATTCCGCGGTAGTTGGTGCGGTTAGCGGGATCGCCTTTCTTGTGGATTGGGCAAAGCACACTTAAATTCCAATCCGGAGGCATGCATTCGTCTGACCATATTCTGCATAAGAGCTGATGCATGCTTTTTACCAGCTCTTCGCCTCCGCGTTTGAACAGCTCGGCAGGTAGTCCGTCTTTTCCAGGCGCTTTGTTATTTTTGAGCCGGGGATATAGCTATCCTCACTTCATCATAGTCAGGTGGTGGGACGACTTTTCCATCATCAGGGATTGGGGTATCGGGTTCGACGTCTCCCTCGCAATTTAGTAGTGAGGAGAAGTGCTCCCTCCATAATTTAAGTACTCTTTGTACGTCGGTTACCAGATCGCCATTATTGTCCTTACAGGAGCTTGTCCCGGTCTTAAAACCTTCCGTCATCCGCCGGACCTTTTCATAGAATTTTCGGGCATCATTCCTGCCAGCCACCATCTCAAGCTCCTCACACTCACGCCTTTCGGCCTCACTTTTCTTTTTTCTGAAAAGGCGTCTCTCTTCCTTCTTTGCCTCACGATATTGTTGCCATACACTGCGGGTTGCGCCCGTTCGCAACGTCTCCTTGTAGGCAGCGTCCTTTTTTTTCGAGGCAGTTTTGCATTCCTCATCGTACCAGTTGTTCTTGCGGGCTCGCTGGAACCCTATAGCGGCCTCAGCGGCGGTACGCAATGAGTGAGAGATATGCTTCCATTGCTCGGTTACATCGTTAGGTCGAGGATTGCCCTTTGCTAGCAGGAGTGAGAGTCGAGTTGTGAAATTATCAGCTGTCTGTGTCATGCGCAGCTTCTCGACGTCAAACTTTCCTTCCGTTACTGTGCGCACTTTCTTCGTTGCACAGAGGCGTGTGCGTATCTTGGCTGCGACAAGATAATGGTCAGAGTCAATATTGGGACCACGCAGTGTACGCACGTCCAGAACGGAGGAGCTATGTCTGCCGTCAATCAAGACATTATTATAGTCGCGGAAATTTTCACTCCAATCAACATCAAACGATTTAATTAACATCGAGTCAGAAACGCTACGCTTTATTTTAGAAGTGATATGACGTTTATTAGTTTTATTTTTAAAACAAAAACTTAAATTTGACAATTCATTTTTATTTTCAATGCAGCTGTTCTTAAATTCATTTTCAGCCTGGTTATAAATTTTAATTAAATGTATGTTGGAAATTTTCATAAAATCTTGACCGAGCATCAATGGTGTGTTCATTGTACCATCTGGGACTATTATTACTGGAATGTGTTTTATTGTATTTCGAAATTGTATTGCACATAAAATTGTGCCAACCGAATAAATTCTTCGTTTGCCAATACCGATAAACTTTGTGGGTGTTACTTTAGATGACAATGCAATATGAGGCGGAATTTAAGATTTTTGTATCAAACTAATTGGGCTACCGGAATCAAAAAGAGAAAAATTTTTCATAAAGCGTGTGAATCTAACTCGATTTGGTTTGCAAAAGGCCACACTTACCGCTTGTTTAAAGTTTACATAATCCTCTTCATCCAGCATGTCTTCGGAAATTTATCCAACAACGGCAGATCTATTTCGGGCAATTATTGTGAATGTGACCCATCTGATGACAAATGAAGCATGATCCTGCAGGCCTAGGTGGTTTTGGACAGGTGCTCTGGTAATGCCCAAATTGGGAACAATTGTAGCATCTGACAGCGGTTAGATCGTTGGAAACAGCGGCTGTAGCTTTCTTTTGTGGTGCGTTTCGGACAATTGATGTGGCAACAGGTTTACTAGCCAAACTTGATCTTCGTTGCTCATAGCGGTCCATCAGTCGGATGAGTTCAGTTATGATCTTAGCACCATACAATATTTCAATTTGGTTGCTGTTGCCTTGGATGCCATCAATAATTATGTCTACCAATTCGCTCTCTTCAATGTCAGCTTTAGATGCAATGGATTGCATGGCGACGACATAGCTGATGCAAGACTCCGAGCTCTTCAATTTGCGAGCCCGCAACTGGCGGTAAACCTCTTGTCTAGTAGTGGTACGCTGAAGCATTGTACGCAATAAGGATTTTAGATCGGCATAGTTAGCGAGACCGTGATTGAATACACATTCTTTGGCCGTCAAACACCGTCGTAGGGCCAAACACTTACTTCTATCATTATAATTTTTTGCCCCGATATAATCCTCAAATTGAATCAACCACCTGTTAACGTCATAGTGATGTTCACCACTGAATTTAGGAACGGCTGCGTCAAGTTCTTCCAGATTGATGTGCTTCCTTCCGTATACTTGGTGTCCGTCTTCTAAATACTCCAATCGGTTTTGGAGTTCGATCATCTCACTTCTCAGTTTCAACACTCTAATTTGCTCCACAAGTTTTTCCCTCACCAGAAGCAAACGACGAACCAAAACTTTCTGGCGTAACGACAGGTTGCATCATGTCGTTGTATGAAACATTCGTCGGTAAATTAACTGGGACAGCGGACACGGCAATCTAATAAGGTGAGTTAGCCATAGTGGGCACAGCTGCATCAGTTATAGCTGTGAAATGTACACCAGCGTCAGAAGGAACAGCAGTGACGTCATCAATTAAACTTTCCGCCTTGAGTATTTCAGCAGCAGCGGTAGTTTCTTCGAGGGCAGCAAAAACAACTGATGCGGCGGTGGTGCTAGCTATGGTAGCTGGTACACTAGATATGGTGGTGGTATGATCGACATTAGCAGCGGTTTATCAACGGCAGTGGTATTACTAACATGTTTGGCGGCGGTGGTATTGGTCATCGTTGGTACAAATTGTGAAATAGTAGCCAGTTCAGCGGTGGCTGCGGTTTTATTAAAGACAGCGGTAGTGGTAATTTGTTTAGCAGCAGTAGTAGTGGTTATTGCTGGTGCAAAATGCGTATTAATAGCAAGTTCGGCGGCAGCAGCGGTGGTGGCGACTTGTTTAGCGGCAGTACAGGTGGTGATGGCTGGTGCAAGATACGCATTAGTGACAGGTTCGGTGGTTTTATTGATGGCACCTGTAGAAACTTGGTTTTCACCAGTAGAAATTTTCTTTACTCCAGCAGTGACCGGCGCAATAGCGTATTGCGCCTTAGTAGAACTATTTGTATTATGAATTTTACTTAAGGCACGCGTTAGAGGCATATTTTTGTTCGCAGAAAATTTATTTCGATATTTTTCTTCAAGAGATTAGCGGATTGCCAACCCCACACCTGAGAGCTATAATCTTTCCTGGTTTAATCAATTTAAGCCAAAGAGATTCAGCCGTGAATCGTTGATTTTATTTTTAATCAATTATTTTCTTGTTGCCTCCTTTTCTTCAGCAAACCGGAAAAAGACGGAAGCTGTCAAATCCGGCTGCAGGGTTGCTTTTTACAGGGTGCCATGCACAATTATTATAATACATCAGAGTTGCTATTTCCACCCAAAATGTATTCAAAAAAGTGTGCTTGACAGTAAGTCTAAGTTCGGGTGAAACCGAACATTACATACCCAGCTGTGCACATAAAGTGGGCGTGATCGTTCACCGATTTTTCTTATTTTCTGTGGTAGTACTCTACATAAACATAACATGCCTGGTACCTAGTTTCGTAAATCTATCTCACACCGTTCTGAAGTTGTTAGCAGTCGAATTTAAAAATTGCTTGACTCATAAGTGGGCGGCATTATAGCCCCTTACAAGAGAAAATATTTAACTGTCAAGCACACTTTTTATACCCAGCTGTACTTGTACACAGGGTATTATAACTTTGTTAGGATAACGGTTGGTTGTACAGGTATAAAGGAATCGAGATAGATATAGACTTCCATATATCAATATGATCAGGATCGAAAAAAAATTTGATTGAGCCATGTCCGTCCGTCTGTCAGTCCGTCCGTCCGTCTGTCCGTTAACACGATAACTTGAGCAAATAATGAGATATCTTCACCAAATTTGGCATGCGTACTTATTTGGGTTCAGAATAGATTGCTATTGAAAATGGGTAAAATCGGACCATAACCACGCCCCTTTTTCGATATCGAAAATTTCGAAAAACCTATAAAATGGGTTAATTCAATATTAGAAGCAGCTACAATGATAAAATTTGCAATATGTATTGATTTAGATGTTCTAAGGCCGATTTTATAAAAATTTTTGAAAAGGGGGCGTGGTACCGCCCACGTATATTTGAAGAAATTTTAAAATTTTGACTTTTAATAACTTCAGAACAGTTTATGCTAGTATAACGAAATTTCGTAGAGGATATACTATTGTTGTGGTAAATTCAGCTATAGAAAATAAACGAAATCGCTTCGCGACCACGCCTACTTTTTCATAAAAGTTATATTGAAAGTAGGTGGAAATATTGAAAAGTCCATATCTAATTAACTGATTTCGCTATAATAATATAATTTGGTACATACATCAACTTTCATATTCTTTACATAATTTTTTCAAAATTTTGGAAAGTGGGCGTGGCACCGCCCACTTATGAGTCAAGCAATTTTTAAATTCGACTGCTAACAACTTCAGAACGGTGTGAGATAGATTTACGAAACTAGGTACCAGGCATGTTATGTTTATGTAGAGTACTACCACAGAAAATAAGAAAAATCGGTGAACGATCACGCCCACTTTATGTGCACAGCTGGGTATGTAATGTTCGGTTTCACCCGAATTTAGACTTCCTTACTTGTTCTGTTTGACATTATCCCCTGGTTCCGATTGAGAGTAACGTCAAATTCAAGCACACTTTGTTGAATACGTTTTGTTTCCACCCCTTCAAAATAAACGCCAAGCCAATTTCATACTCATATCTATTTATATACACATATACATATATGCGTAAATACTCCAATTCTCTCGCTCATTGAGTTCAAACAGTAGGTTCGGCGTTGAACTCATATGTATATTGAAATGTTACACTCCAAATAGATGGCGTCGGCGCGAATAGCCAATTTATTTCCGCATGAGAGTTGCCCCAATATGTGTTGTTATGTACCAAAGGATTAAAAAAAGTGACAATTTGTTTTTCTCATATCTCGCACGCTTTATTATAAACGAAAATAGTTTAAAAATAAAATTTTTAGGAAAGAAGCAATCAACATTTTAACTTTCTGTATTGAAATTCATCAAGAAAAAAAATTAGATTGAAATAGATACACCCATTGCCGTCAATTTTGTATAATATGAAATTTTGCTTTTTTAAAAAAATAAAAATCACACATCTTTCTCGTGGAATTCTATAATAAAAATGAGATAACTATGGTCGCCATATATTTCAAAGTTTTAATAAAAAAAAAAAAAATTAAAAACTAAAAATGTTATATTGTTGTGTCATAAAAATATATTTAGAGTAAAATGTAAAATGTAATTGAACTATACAATTTTTTGGGAAAACTTAATCAAAATTATATTTTTTCCATAAAACTCTAATATGTATGTATATATCTATATAGAGATTCAAAAGCCCAATAAAGCTTCACTTAATTGTAGAATTCCATATTAAAAAAATTTATTCAAGGAATTGATTATGGACAGGACACCAAGGGCATGAAAAGTTGCAGGCTGAATTGGGTATCTTGAAACCACTAGAACTGCTCGGAAAAATTCCAATGTAATAGATTTGTTTAAAATGAAATTCTACAAAGTTTTATGTTTTCATAACACCATTATTAAAATGTGAAATAGGGCAACCATGGTCAAACTTTTAATTTGAACAAAATATGTCGCAATCATGGTCGGCTGTACTACCACCAAACAAAAAAATGTTTCAAAAAAATAAAATAATAATTTAATATCGTTACTGTTGTTGGAGTACCAAGCTTATTTTGAGAAATTTGTATATGTGTGTAAACTATCAGCAATGGAAATAGTTTGATTCTCTCGCTCTTTGAGAGTTAGATTAATAGCGTCAAACTCATATTTCGAAGTAGGCTGAACTTCAAAGGAAACCACTCTTTATCTTCAGCCTCTCCCTCATTAAAGACGTCCTATAATGAGAGGGAAATTATTTTCATTCCCTCGCTCATTGAGTACTTTGAGTCCATTATATATATATTATATTAAAAGGCTAACAAATTTTACATATACATAAATATTTGCCAAGCTTAAACCCATACTAAATATGCATAAATATTTATGAAATGCATATGGATTTGTTGGCATACCTCTAAGGCAGTGCACAATTATCTAATATATAACCAATACTGCTTCATTTATCTGTAATAAGCGAATGAAAATTTCTCATGCCACTTGACTTGGTTATCTGACAATCAATTTGTAAATAAAGCGATAGCCTAGTGAGAAGCGTCAGGGAGTAGTTACAGCTATCGGCCAAATTTTTTTTCTTTTTTGTCATTGAAAATTGTTTTTATTTTTTATAATTTTACTGAAGGCAACAACTGATTTCTATTCACATGTACAAATGTATTAACTTTTAAAAGAGCAGATTTGCAACCCGAGCCCCAAACAAGTCTAGACCAAATTTAATAGAAAAATCAATATATATTTTAAATCAAATAAAAAATCCATATAAAGTGTCTTAAATATTGCTAAGTTATGGTTAAAGATAAAAGCTAGAAAATCCTCAAACTTTTTTCGACCTAACCAGAATTTGTAATTTACCAACAATAAAAAGATAAAAAAAGCCATATATAATAAATTTCTTTAAATAGAACTCATATTTCTACATAATGAATTTTATTCTTTCACTCAATAAGCTCCTCCTATTATTAGATAAATTATTTTCACTCCCTCGCTCATTGAGTACTTGGGTCCATTATTTATAATATAAATTTTATGTTAAATAAATTGTATATTAATAGTCTAACTTTGTTGTTGGTATATTGTTAAATTTGATAACTGCATTGTGCATAAGGTAATGGCGCGGCGGTGAGCGTATGGAATACGGTGTGTACAGGTGCAAGACCCGGTTACGGAATTTCGTTTTTTTCTAAAATTATGTTTTATATATTTAAAAACCTTTTATCTTAACTATTACAATTTATTTAACCTAAAATTTTTTTGTTCTTCACCTGCTCAAAACGATCGCATAAATTAGTAGCTATTTGTTAAGCACAATGTCATCATTGCATTAATCAAACGCAACATAAAATCTCGAAAACCGAATATTTGCATGGCATTTGGAAAGGGCTGCTACAATTTAAAATTTTTATTATATAATAACAGCCACTATTTTTTTAATTCTATGATGGCCTCATTTTGACTATATATGAGTGTTTAAGCTATACATACATTGAAGTTGGTCGAGGACGGACGGCCACGGACCTAAAGGCAGCTATTGACAAAAAGTTGATCAGATGTTTGAATAAGTTCAACTATTTTAAACAACAACGTGTATGACGTATGACAAATAGTTATCGGATTTTGATCTAAATTTAAGATGTTTGAAATTAGTTAAATATGTCATTTTGGTTTTTATAAAAATAAAATAAACATTTTTTCACTTATAAGCACGTTCTGCTTATAACCAAACCAAAAATGTATCTTAAATATAAAAAATTGAAAAATTTCACTCAATATCTCGGAAACTAAAAGAGATATCAATCGATCAGTTTAGTATAACTGCATTTATAACTCAATTCGACCAAATTTTCACATACGACAATCATAGGATCAAAAAAATTTCAGGTTTTTGTGTCATGAGGTGCAGAAAATTATTTCAAATATTTTTATCTGAGTTAGAAATACATATTTATGTAAGTCCTAAAAATATGAAATCAATTGACAGAATACTAAATTACTGAATAGTAAGTAACACATTCTATTATAATTACTTTTAACTTTTAGCTCCAAATTCACATTTCATTTTATTTGAGAACAAGGAAAGATAATGAAAATAAAAATTCACAGGTTTTGCATCAAGCAATCATAAAAAAGGGGGAAAAAATCTTTCTTTTTATTATAGTAGGTAATACGTTTTATTATGATGAATCATTCTTAAGTTCAGACTTATTATTCTCTTCAGATTCAGTGCTACTACAACCAATGCTATCATCAGTGGCACACGTACTATCTTCAATAGAAGATTCAGTGTTATGTATCTTCGCTGTTAGTATCAGTATCAGTGCTATCGTCACAGTTCGAGTAACTATCTTCAGTATCAGAGTCAGCGTTATAAGAGCAAGGGTTATCGTAAGCACCAGAGGCGGATTCAGTTAAAGTCAAACGGCTAATTAAGGGCAAAACTTCTTCTTCGTTCATCAGATCAGTAGTTGTATTAATTCGACCAGATTTTCTTGTGTGATTTTCACGGACCCTTTTATAGACAAATGTCTGAGTCAAGCCATGATTTATACTTGGTTAAAAACTTGGACCTAATGCTACGCACACCACTATCTTTCCACCTCAAAGATAGGTGAGAGCAGAATGTAACTATCTTCTTTCTGACTTCTGCCATAAACGACTCATCATCAACCCATTGGTTTCCTTTTTTTCTTTTCACATACTTAATAAGAAATTCTACTGCATGATTCGAAGATCTCTCATTGGGTAAAACCGATATTTCCAACTCCTTAAACAAATCCCGCTTTTTTATACCCAGCGTACTAGTACTAGTACAAGGGTATATTAATTTTGTTCACGTAACGGTTGTATGTAACGGCACAAAATAATCGAGATAGATATAGAGTTCCATATATGAAAGTTCTTAGGATTAAAAGAGGAGTTCATTAAGGCATGTCCGTCCGTCTGTCCGTCCGTGTACACGATAACTTGAGTAACTTGAGTTACTTTCTGACTAAGGTAGGTTGCTATTGAAAATGGGAAATCGGATGATAACCACGCCCCCTTTTTCGATATCGAAAATTTCGCAAATCACACAAATTGACTTATCTCGGCAGCTGAAATGGCTAAAATGATATAATTTTATAGGTGAATCCCCCTGGTCATTCTCTTATGATTTTTTCATTAATTTTTAAAAAGTGGGCGTGGCACCGCCCTCCAACCACGCCCTCCAACCACGCCCACTTACGATATCGAAAATTTCAAAAATCACACAAATTGGCATATCTCGGAGGCTGAAATGGCTAAAATTATATAATTTTATACGTGAATCCCCCTGGTTATTCTCTTATGATTTTTTCATAAATTATTTTATAGTGGGCGTAGCACCGCCCACTTTTAAGAGAGGCGTTTTTGAAAATTTGACTGGTCGTAACTTTTAAACTGATTACGATAGAAGGATGGAATTTTGCACAAATCATACTAGTATTGTTGGGAGTATACTTGACGAAATTGGATAAAATCGCCCTCCAACCACGCCCACTTACGATATCGAAAATTTCAAAAATCACACAAATTGGCATATCTCGGCAGCTGAAATGGCATAAATGATATAATTTTATAGGTCAATCCCCTGGTGATTCTCTTAAGATTTTTTCATAAATTTTTTTATAATGGGTGTGGCACCGCCCACTTTTAAGGGAGACATTTATGAAAATTTGAATGGTCGTAACTTTTAGACTGATTAGGATAGAACGATGGAATTTGGCACAAATCATACTAGTATTGTTGGGAGTATACCCGATGAAACTGGAAAATATCACTCTCCGACCACGCCCACTTTCGATATCGAAAATCACATAAATTGAAATAATTCGGTGACGGAAATTAAGTAAATCATTCTAGGGCCTAATGATTGTTATCCCGTTCTAAAAATTACCGCTGGGTATTAAATATTTGGTTCACCCGAACTTAGACTTCCTTACTTGTTCAAGGTTATTTTTGTATTTGCTGAGTTTATTGTTCTAAAACAAACCATATAAAACAAGGGGAAAAATAATAAATCATACCGTAATTCCATTATATAAACTAAAATATCTGGCAAAGTAAGAAAAAGTAATGTTCAAGATTTAGTACACGTTTAGTAGATATATTTCTTGATTGGGAAAAATAATTTTCTTACTGGACGATTGTGGCACTAAATTTTGGCACACTGTTAAATGCTAAAAATAAATTTTTTTTTTATACTTACTTAAATTGTTATTTTGACTGACCTTATTGAACAATTTATAAGCTTCTAATGGCCTAAATACAATATCTCAATTCTAAAAATAGTTCGAAAAAGAAAAAAAATAGTTATACTAAAACTCTGGCCTTCTACGCATAGATTATTCACACAGTATTGCCAGTGGACATTCTATAATAGCAGGGTGACAGAATTAGCCCGGTCTTCTAAGTTCGAGTTGGGACTTTTGTCCACCTAGAATTATCATTCCGACCACTGTGCGACGCGGAAAAGGTTTGTTTTTTTTTTATGATGAGGCGCGTGTTCATAGAGACGCTCGCATCTTGTCGATGTATAGTTCTACTAAAGTAAAATTATTAGATGACATTACACAAAATGCTCGTGGAATCGACGATAAAAATATGCTAGATAAAAGTAATTGTTGGGCTGAAAATGCAGTAATTTATTACCATAACTCTTGCAAGACTTTATATTTCAAAAAATATATTAATAAACCAGAAACAGCTATAACAGATTGGCATAATAGCAGGCATTTTCACGAACTAGCTTTTAACGAAATTATTAGTTTTATAGAAGAGGAGATTCTAAAAAACAAGAAAAGTTTTTTTCTTAAGTTTGTCACCGAAATGTACAACAATATTTTGGAAAAGTTGCACAGAGAGATATCCGATTTATTTGATACGCCTGCTACAGATAATCGCATTCTAGAAAAATTGACAGAGCCTTTCAACGGTGACATTACAATTATTTCTATGCATAATCAGAAAATTATATGTTCAAGTGATAGAACTCATATTACTGAAGAAACATATACAGATTTACAGAATTATGAATGTTTACAACGTGCAGCTTTTATATTGCGCAAAATTTTATTTAAAATGCCAAAAAAGCCGTTGCCTAATGACATTAAATTGACAGACTTGACTACTGGTGAGTGTGATGTGCCAATGGAGTTATACAATCCCTGCAGTCAACTTAACTAGTTTTATACTAATCAAATACCAGTCAGCCAGGCGGCCTAAACTAGTTCGAGTTCTGTAATTTTTCCATACTACCAACTGGTATTTTTAACACGGCGATGTCCTACAAGATGGCAATTGTCCTTCTCTGCATCAGCACCATACCAATTGGCTGACTAGTCAGCTTCTGCATCAGGAATATACCAGTTGATATACTTGTTATTATACACATCAGTATCATACCATTTAAGATACTAGTTCGTATATACGTCAGGATCGTACCAGTTGAAAGAATAGTTCATATATACATCAGAATCATACCAGTTGGCAGACTAGTTCCTATATATATCAGAATCATACCAGTTGAAAGACTAGTTCATATATGCATCAGAATCATACCTGTTGACAGACTACTTCTTATATGCATCAGAATCATACCAGTTGACAGACTAGTTCATATATGTATCAGAATCATGCCAATTGACAGACTAGTTAAAAAAAGCATCGGAATCATACCAGTTATCATACTAGTTCATATATGCGTCAGAATCATACCAGTTGATATAGTAATTCATTTATGCATCAGAATCATACCAGTTGACATACCAGTTCATTTATACATCATAATCATATCAGTTGACATACTAGTTCAAATTTGCATCAGAAATATACCAGTTGACACACTAGTTCATATATACATCAGAATCATACCAGTTGACATACCGCTCAGTCTATGCGGCAGGACATACTAATCATTATGCCCATTCAGATCGTACCACTTGTCATATACTAGTCCACGAATTTGACATTCATTCCAGTTGGCATACTAGTCGGTCTATGCACCAGTATAATAGTCAGCCTCTACATCAGCAATATACCAGTTTATTCTTTAGAAAGAAGCGACTATTTGTATTTACCGAAAAACAAAAAGCATCTGTGAATTACAAGGAAAAAAAGAAGCAGTTACAAGAGAAAAAGAAAAGCAATTGTCCTCTTCTGCATCAGCACCATACCAATTGGTATACTAGTCAGCCTCTGCATCAGCATTATACCAGTTGATATACTAGCTCATACATAGCCAAAAATGAGCTAAAGGCTCTGAGTTGGATTCTCGGTAAAGTTAACACAAGTTTTTTTTTTTCTATATTTTTTAAATTATGTTGTTTATTGTATTTTTAATTTAATTATTGAATTCAACTTGCAATGGCTCCTTTCAAATTCTGCGTTCGTCAAGTTTGACTATATAGGTGAAGGCCCAATTGCATTCAACTTTGTAGGATCCACTTTCATACAAAGTTTTTAAACGTAAAGCGAAGCGAAATTTTTGGAAATGCTTAAAAACGAGGCGCGCATTTGTCAAAGTTTTATGTAGTTGGGGCTTTGGAGTTGTATTATTAGGTAAGGTAAATTAAGGTTACTTAAGGTTAAGTTAGTCGTCCTCTGCGGAGTTATAGATAAAAGTAAGTCTTATTTTTCCCTCGTGAAGGGTGGGTACCTTGCCGCGGTACGAGAGCTTAAGTCGGTAGCCAAAGGGCTACGCTACCTTTGTGATCATAGCTCCGTACGGAACTTCATCACGAGAGCAGCCTAGCCTCTCTGGCGCGACGACAAAGATCTTCCCCCTCCCAATCCAGGGTGTTATGCGAAACCGTGCCCATTGGACGTTTGCAGCCGGGAGGCAAATCGTGGCTGTATTTGAACGGTGCCTCTCTGACACCGGGTCGCCTCAGAGAGTAAGCATGGCCTTACCGCGGTACGGGGCTCTGCCGCGGCGGACGACACATTTCCCCCTACTCTTCCCTTGACCCTAAGCTGGCCTTGTCCGGCGATGGGTAGTACGAACAAGATGAACTCAAATAACCTAAATAAAAACGAAAAATCTAAAAAAACAAACAACGTCAAATTTCACTCCTCAGCAAAAGAGAGCTATGGGGGAGCAGGCGAGAAAGCAACAACAACGCCGGAGGACAACCTCCGTTCCACAATCAAGGGGGGATCGACAGCGATGGCAACTACGAGTCGGTCAACCAACCCTCTATCGAATAAGATTGACTTGATGGGAGCTGGCACCAGTGTGGTTGCCAACGCAGCTAAGCGGACAACGGCGGATGCTAAACTCCCATCAACCGCTGATATGAAAACCAGTATCTTTACGTCTGTGGCAGCGGTCTCACGACCTGGCCTAGGAGTTTCGAAGGAGAAGGAAGGTGCAACAGAGGTGTCGGCAAGGAGAGCGACCGCGATGGCAACTACGGGTCCGCACTCCCGGGAGACATCTCCCCGCCGCTTCACATACCACGAGAAAAGATTGGCTGCAAAGATCCTGAAGAGGTATGAAGGGGTACCGTAGGAATCGCTGTCGCCGAATTCCAGTAAATCGGTAGAGCCAGCGAAAGCTGTGATACCGGATTACCAAAATTCTTACATGCTAAAGAGGTTAAAAGTTAACCCTTTCAAGCGCCAGAGGATGGACCTGGAGTTAATTCCCCCTCCCTAGCGGTATCAGAATACCCCTGGAGCGGGCAAACTAAGCTTTGCTGAGGTAACCAAGGACAGGATCCTTATAGGCGTCCTTGACCGAGGCAATGACCGTCTGGCCATCCCCAAGGACCGGTGGCGTTACGTGCGAAATGAACTCGGCAACATTCTTCTCAACGTTGCTCCGGAGTTTCCGGGTAGTTCGGCGCGAGTAACGGTTGCGGGTTGGCACCATGGTCAGATTAAATTACTCGCATGCGAGGATGCAAAAACCGTAGCGCTGTACAAGGCAGCAGCTGCTAAACTGGGTGAAGTCTACAAGGGCGCAAAGATAGAGGTCGTCGACTGGAAGGACATTCCAGCTCGTCCAAGGGCAAGGGCGTGGATTCCGGCCATCCCTGACGAACCCGAGAGAATTCTCGGGATGCAACGGCTAATGAATCCGTCCCTCCCAACGCATGACTGGAGTGTCAATCTGGTCGGGGATGCGGTAGGGCCCGACAGACAGGTGGTGTTCACCATGAATAAAGAGTCAATCGAGCCCCTCAAAAGGTGCAATGGCCTAGTACACTACAGCGTAGGCCAGATCGTTATCCACGTATATCGTGGTGATGCTCAGCGCGCTGCCTTCTCGGCTGCTCCGGGGGAACCTGAAAACGAATTACCAGAAGAGGAAGCGGTGGATTCCGATGCGGAAAGCATGTTATCCGCCATGTCCCTTGGCGATAGTGCTGTGAACAAGTCGGAGATGAAGGACAGCCTACAGGACGAGGAAGTCCTCGACGTCACGGTGGTAGCAGCCAACGCTGAGCGATTAACATCTAACGCTACAGGCAGCAGGACTCCTGCAACGCCATATCGGGCAGTTAATCGGAACATCTCGTCGTTGATAGGCAACCTCCGGAATGGAGCAAACCTCGACGATCTAAATCACAAATCTAAAGTGGCTTCGGCTGCTTTAAGTAGTCGTCTTTCTAAAGGCGACGTGGATGTGGTCCTCATCCAAGAACCCTGGGTCAATAGCTCGAGAATCTGCGGATTGGGGACTAAGGGCTTCAAGCTCATTCGAGCCAGCGAGGAGAGCAAAGTCAGAACGTGTATTTTGGTCAAGTCTGAGTTGAAATCCTTTCTCCTACCTAACTACACCAATGGTGAAATTACCGCTATCAGTCTAACGGTCGACAGCACCCGCCTGACGGTGGCGTCGATCTATATGCCATACGACGCCGAAGAACCCCCACCATAAACGGAGGTGAAAGACCTGGTGTAAAATTTCTGCACGGGTAATCTTATTATTGGAGCGGACGCTAATGCTCACCATGTCCAATGGGGGAGCTCCGATATCAATGCCAGGGGTGAGTCTCTGTTTGATTACCTCTTAACAACTAACCTGGTAATTTGCAACGTGGGTAATGAGCCTACTTTTATCACTAAGACCCGCAGGGAGGTCATAGACCTCACTATCTGTAGTGAAGGCGCTTATGAGTGGGTCAGAAAATGGCGGGTTCTGGAAGAACATTCATTCTCGGACCACCGTTACATAGAAATGGTTCTATACTTTATTGTAGAACAAACCTATCATGAAGCGCAATCCACGTAACGCTAATTGGCAGTTACACAATGAAATATTAGACAGAGACCTGCCAGTACTGCCCTCACAAGCCCCCTCATCAGTAGAGGAGGTGGAGGATCTTGTTACTACATTTACATCGGCGCTCTCAAATGCTCTAGGACCGGCTTGTCCAGTGCCAAAACCACGCGGTAAACACAGGCCACATTGGTGGTCCTACGTTTTGGACTCGCTCCGCAAATCATGCCGGAAACAATTTAACAAGGCCAAGACCCTCGGCTCCGAGCCTCACTGGCACGAATATAAAGCTAAACTAAGGGCCTACAAAAAAGCTCTGAGACAGGCGAAGAGAACCTCGTGGAGAAATTTCTGCACTGGCGTCGAAAAGGTCGACGACACAGCGAGACTTAGACGAGTCCTCTAGAAAAGTCAAACAGCCATCAGCTATTTGCGAAAACCTGACGGATCCTGGACCAACACGGAAGAGGAAACCCTTGAGCTGCTCTTGAATACACATTTTCCGGGGAATCTGCATGACGCACCACTAGCATCTGCAACAAACCTGGCAGTAAATATACCCATCACTGAGGAAAGAGTAAGGTGGGCAGTTAAGAGCTTTGAACCGTATAAGGCTGCCGGGCCGGACGGGATTATACCCGCGCAACTTATAAACACGTTGGAGACATCAGATAAATGGCTAGTATTTCTCTTCAGAGCCTGCCTGGCTCTCAGCCACATTCCGGGCTCCTGGAGCAGCGCCACGGTAGTGTTTGTCCCTAAGGCTGGGAAGGCATCCCACTACGAGCCAAAAGATTACAGACCGATCAGTCTCTCGTCCTTTGTACTCAAAGCCTTTGAGAGGATACTAAGCGACTACCTCTCAACGACTATTGATAGCAACGTTATCTCTAGCTATCAGCATGCATACACCAAGAGTAAATCAACAGAAACTGCTCTGCACAGCCTAGTATCTGTCATTGAGAAATCGCTGTGTGAAAAGGACTACTGTCTCGTGGCCTTCTTAGACATTGAGGGGGCTTTCAACAATATAAGCCCGGAGGCGATCAACTCCGCCTTAACTAATCTGGGCGTAGATAGACCTCTAACTGGTTTAATTGACCAACTTCTAAGAGGAAGGAAAATAGCTTATTCACTTGGTACGGTTGAGTTATCACGCTATGTCACAAGGGGAACGCCCCAGGGTGGTGTTCTTTCCCCGCTTTTATGGAACCTCACAGTCAACTCGTTGCTACGTCACACAAGCTGGGGGGGGGGCGAGAAGATAGTGGCATACGCAGACGATTTAGCTATTGCATTCAGAAGCAAGTTCCCACAAACTCTGTGTGACCTGATGCAAGTAGCACTGCGAGAGGTTTCGAGGTGGTCCTCTCGTTGCGGACTTAGTATCAACCCGGGGAAAGTTGAACTTGTCCTCTTCACCAACCGGTACAAAATACCGCCACTAAGCCTACCAGAACTAGTGGAACGCGCCTGGGCTTGTCGGATAAGGCCAAGTTTCTAGGCATAGTTCTGGACAGGAAATTGAATTGGAAGGAGAATGTTCCTCAGCGCTAGAAGAAAGCTTGCATCGCTCTTTACACATGCAAAAGAGCCATTGGCAAAAAATGGGGGCTCAGCCCTAGAGTATGCAGTTGGATCTACACGGCCATCATTCGCCCAATCATGCTGTATGGAGTAGTCGTATGGTGGCCGGCGCTGAGCAAGGCAACATACCTGAATCTGTTGCGGAACGTCCATAGATCCAATATGATCTGTATAAGCGGTGCGCTAAGGACAACGCCCAACGAAGCCCTCCAGGCCATTCTGGGCATTTTGCCACTTGATCTGGAAGGGTGTCGGTCAGCGGCGGCATCAAATCTGCGCCTAAGAGAAACCTCCAGTTGGGGTGCGGGTACTATTGGACACTCCATTATTCTGGAATCTTACAGCTTTCTCCCTCTAAGCTCAGATCGTTGTGCGACCACTACAGTCGGGGATAGCTGTTTCAAAATAAATATTCCCAGCAGAGAAGACTGGGAGAGGACGGATTGGTGTCCCGAAACAAATGGTGGCACTTCCATATACACCGACGGCTCGAAGTTGGACGGCAGAGTTGGAGGAGGGGTTTATTCAAGGGATTTGGACCTTGAGCTCTCCTTCAGACTACCTGATCATTGTAGCGTCTTCCAGGCGGAAGTCTCGGCAATCCTGGACGCCGCGGCCTGGTTAACCAACGTGTTATCGGAGAAGATATCACTATTTTCAGCGATAGACAAGCGGCAATCAAATCCGTTGGCTCATACACGTTCAACTCTGAACTGACGCTCAGCTGTCGTCGATCTCTTCAGGAGATGGCCCAATAGAACCGCGTAAACCTCATATGGGTCCCGGGACATAGGGGCATTGAGGGAAACTGTAGGGCAGACGAGCTTGCCAGGCAGGGCACGACCAAGCAGGTTCTTCAGGATAAAGAGCGCTTGTGGCTGCAATCCCCAGGGTGTCGGATATCGAAACAAACCTGGCCAAAATGGTATCTTAAAAGGTCTAGACGCATTTATGCCTTAACTAGGAGGGAAATATGCATATTGATAGGGGTATTAACCGGTCACTGCCTCATTGGTAGGCATGCAGAAAGGCTAAGTGTGCCCTACCGACGATGCTGCAGGAGTTGCAAAGATGAGGAGGAGGAGGAAACAGTGGAGCACCTCATCTGGAACTGTCATAAAGTCATCTAAGTGGTTCGAGGAGGAGTAACGGTGTCGGTTTAGGAGTGTCAGTCCCGGGATTCTGCTATGTGGAAAATCCCAACAACTCAGGGATTTTCCATATGGCTGGGTCCCGGGACTGACTTTCCTTGTGTTGGTGGTATCACAACGGGCCTTTCAAAACTGGCCTAAGTGTGCCTCTGCGGCAGCCACTTGAACCTACCTACCTAAGTCTTATTTTTACATCAAAAAGAGTCAAAGTAAGAATGCTTTCATGCTGGGCCATACACTCGAGTTAAAGGAAAATTGTTAGAGTTAATTTATATTGTTGTTGTCAATATACTCAAGTTCATGCCGCAACGTAAAAAAATGGCGGTTATATAACCTCTAACGAGACTTTTGCCGAACTTCTCTTCCAACTTATAGTGTGCTGCTTTGATTTTTTTCCTTCAAGTTGGCGGGACCTAGTTTTTTTTTTAATTTACAAATCTGTGACTGTTAAAAGAGTTGAATGCAATTAGGTTAGGTTAGGTTCAAGTGGCTGCCGCAGAGGCACACTTAGGCCAGTTTTGAAAGGCCCGTTGTGATACCACCAACACTAGGAAAGTTAGTCCCTGAGTTGTTGGGATTTTCCACATAGCGGAATCCCGGGACTGACACTCCTAAACCGACACCGCTACTCCTCCTCGAACCACTTAGATAACATTGTGAAGGCCATCAAGTACTTTATGTATAGTTCAGCGATCTGGTTTAGGCTATCCAGGAGGGGAACTCCCAAAAAGCGCATTATCGCGCCGCTTAAGGCCGGGCAGTTGCAGATGAGGTGCCTCACCGTTTCCTCATCATCTTTGCAGCTGCTACAGCATCGTCGATAGGGCACATCTAGCCTTTCTGCGTGCCTACCAATAAGGCAGTGCCCAGTTAGAACAGCTATTAATATGGAGATTTCCCTCCTTCTTAGGGCGTGAATGCCTCTAGATCTATTATGATCCCTTGACTGGTTTGAAGCTAATCCGCAATGAACTAGAATAAATACACCACAAAATGTATAGTCAATAAAATATATAGTTTGCTGAGTAGTTCGACATTGACTGGCTTAAAGGTGATCAGAAATGAACTAGTATGAATACACCACAAAATGTATAGTCAATGAACTATATTGTTTGCTGAGTAGTTTGGCCTTGACTGGTTTGAAGCTAATCAGCAATGAACTAGTATAAATACACCACAAAATGTATAGTCAATGAACTAAATTGTTTTCTGAGTAGTTGGACATTGACTGGTCAATAAACTATATAGTTTGCTGAGTAGTTCGACATTGACTGGTTTGAAGGTGATCAGAAGTGAACTAGTATGAATACACCACAAAATGTATAGTCAATGAACTATATTGTTTGCTGAGTAGTTTGGCCTTGACTGGTTTGAAGCTAATCAGCAATGAACTAGTATAAACACAACACAAAATGTATAGTCAATGAACTATATTGTTTGCTGAGTAGTTCGACATTGAATGGTTTAAAGGTGATCAGAAATAAACTAGTATGAATACACCACAAAATGTATAGTCAATTAACAATATTGCTTGCTGAGTAGTTTGGCATTGACTGGTTTAACGCTAATCAGCAATGAACTAGTATGCATACGCTACAAAATGGTTAGTCAATGAACTAGTATGTTTGCTGAGTAGTTCGGAATTTGACTGGGATGTTTTTCAAACTGTCATTTGCGGTCAAGGGGGTCACTCTGTATTGCGATGCGAAAGAAAATTTTTTCGCATTTGCCTTAGCGACACTCTGTAACTCAACTATCGCAACGGAAATTGACATTTTCGGATTTGTTTTTTCCCTTTTCGCATTCATTTTTTCCCTCTCGAATCGCGTACACTCTGTATCGCGAAAGTGAAATGTCAATTGCTTTGTACATTCGGATTTGTCTTCCTACAACAAAACGCAGTCGAACCGCTATCGCACCGCTAAACAATTTTGAATAAAATAAAATTTTTAAACATATTCTTGTAAATTATTGTAGAGCTATTAGTATACTTACCTTTCTTATCGAAAAACATGTTTATTTTGGCGCTTATTTCGCAAAATTAATAAAAAAAAATATTTTTTTTTTTTGAAAAATATTTTGTTTAACTTTTAAATTTACAAAATAATTACCAAAAATTTCTAAGAAAACTTCAATTAAAGTAATAAAATTATGTTTATACGGACGTGATTTTGCATATGCTCACGCATGCACACATATTTCAATACACATAAAAGTTATACATATATATAGGTACAAATATGTTTTGCAAGTACAAGTGTTTGCAGCATAGCATACAGTTAGGCGCCAAATTAAAAGAAATGGTATGGGTAAAAGCATAGGACAAGAGCCTTCACTTGAAGTATGCAATGAAAATTGTCAACTTGCGGTTAGTTTTACAACAATGATGCCAACCCAAGCAAGAAAATAACCAAAGGCCGCAGAACGCAGCACTGTTAGCAATGCTATAGCAATACATTTGCTTATCGCATCGCATTTCACTTTCGAATCGCATTGAATTTCGAATCGCAATACAGAGTGACCCCCCAGATAAGCGCACAAGGAATAGTTCGAATTGTTTGCGAAAAATAAATTCAATTTCGCAAGACGTAATATACGCCACCCACCATGGTAAAATAAAAACTGGAAAGCATATAACTCTTGCAATATTATTAAAGAGTATAACCAGTAGCAGAAAACTAATTGATTTAATAAATAGATTTGGTCACTGCTGTAGTTATAACGTCACTGAGGAATTAGAAACTGAAGCAGCCTTCTCTTTATGCAAAAAATCCAAAAGTGTGCCCGGAATATACTATATTATCCTCTAAACACTGTACAGGTGTCGCATTTGACAACGATGATAGATTTGTTGAGACTAGCAACGGTAAGGATGCCCTTCACGATACCGTAGGTATACTTTATCAAAATGTAATTCCTGGCGAAAACGTTAACTTTTCTGAAAGTGAAGATAGTAATAGTAGTACTAAACAAGTAAGGAAAGTTGTCTTCGGCTGTGCCGAAGGCTATATACCTTTCATGAATAAGCGTCACGATTTTCACTGTTCGATCCCCAGTACAGCCTGTTTCAATTTAACTATATTTACTATACACATTACACATCTTTGTTATAATTTAAAAAAAACTTACAAAATAATAGGATCCGAGTTATCGGAACAATCGATTGTATGGAGGCTATATATTATACGTGTTCAATTGTACTGACTTACACTATACACATTACATATGTAGAAAGTACTAAAGGTGCAATATTTTACGTTCCTAACTTTTTAAATGCGGAAGTATTGGCCAAAAAACCTTATATCGGAACAACCGGTTGTATGGGGCTAAATATATGTTATATTTACCCGATCTTCTTGATTTTCCTCTACACACTACATAAATTGAAAGTACTCAAGTTGCAAAATTTTATGTTCCTAACTTTTTAATTGCAGAAGTTTTGGCCAAAAAACCTTATATCTGAACAATCGGTTGTATGGGGGCTATATGTTACATTTGTCCGATCTTGTTGATTTTCCCTATATACACTACATAAATAGAAAGTACTCGAGTTGCAAAATTTTACGTTCCTAACTTTTTAATTGCAGAAGTTTTGGCCAAAAAACCTTATATCTGAACAATCGGTTGTATGGGGGCTATATGTTACATTTGCCCGATCTTGTTGATTTTCACTATATACACTACATAAATAGAAAGTACTCGAGTTGCAAAATTTTACGTTCCTAACTTTTTAATTGCAGAAGTTTTGGCCAAAAAACCTTATATCTGAACAATCGGTTGTATGGGGGCTATATGTTACATTTGCCCGATCTGGTTGATTTTCACTATATACACTACATAAATAGAAAGTACTCGAGTTGCAAAATTTTACGTTCCTAACTTTTTAATTGCAGAAGTTTTGGCCAAAAAACCTTATATCTGAACAATCGGTTGTATGGGGGCTATATGTTACATTTGCCCGATCTGGTT
Organism: Campiglossa producta; assembly: GCA_964058755.1. Lineage (NCBI taxonomy): Eukaryota > Metazoa > Arthropoda > Insecta > Diptera > Tephritidae > Campiglossa > Campiglossa producta. The sequence goes on along the minus strand of CAXKVI010000006.1, from coordinate 28,616,160 downwards.
GATTTTCACTATATACACTACATAAATAGAAAGTACTCGAGTTGCAAAATTTTACGTTCCTAACTTTTTAATTGCAGAAGTTTTGGCCAAAAAACCTTATATCTGAACAATCGGTTGTATGGGGGCTATATGTTACATTTGCCCGATCTTGTTGATTTTCACTATATACACTACATAAATAGAAAGTACTCGAGTTGCAAAATTTTACGTTCCTAACTTTTTAATTGCAGAAGTTTTGGCCAAAAAACCTTATATCTGAACAATCGGTTGTATGGGGGCTATATGTTACATTTGCCCGATCTTGTTGATTTTCACTATATACACTACATAAATAGAAAGTACTCGAGTTGCAAAATTTTACGTTTCTAACTTTTTAATAGCGGAAGTTTTGGCCAAAAAACCTTATATCTGAACAATCGGTTGTATGGGGGCTATATGTTACATTTGCCCGATCTGGTTGATTTTCACTATATACACTACATAAATAGAAAGTACTCGAGTTGCAAAATTTTACGTTTCTAACTTTTTAATTGCGGAAGTTTTGGCCAAACAACCTTATATCTGAACAATCGGTTGTATGGGGGCTATATGTTACATTTGCCCGATCTGGTTGATTTTCACTATATACACTACATAAATAGAAAGTACTCGAGTTGCGAAATTTTACGTTTCTAACTTTTTAATTGCGGAAGTTTTGGCCAAAAAACCTTATATCTGAACAATCGGTTGTATGGGGGCTATATGTTATACTGGTCCGATCTTGTCAGTTCCGACAAATGATTCCTATATTACAAAATGGTGGCCACATACAAAATTTCAGCCAGATATCTCAAAAATTGAGGGACTAGTTTGCGTTCAAACAGACAGACGGACAGACGGACAGACGGACAGACGGACATGGCTAAATCAACTCATCTCGTCATCCTGATCATTTCGGTATACTTATTGATGGGTCTATCTCTTCTTCTTCTCATATTTACAAACATCGGACCAAAGTTATAATACCATTTCATGTTCATGAAAGGTATAAAAAAGAAGATCATTAGATGTCGTCGCTGCAGAACTACCTGTATATAATAAAAAACCAAAATTACGAGAATATTATTTCATATTATTTCATATTTCATATCTTTATTAAGTCCAATGGTTCCAAAACCTTACTGACTAGATTACATTTATTCTTAAGACTAGTTACAAATATAACAACAGTACTAAAAATTATGATGAGATCAATTAATTTGCTCGATAATAAGATTCAACACGTAGCTTAAACTGGAGTCTCGGCAATGAAAAATCGAGATCAAGATTTCTAGAAATCCGATTGAATTCTTCGAACCCTCTAATAAGGGGAGCAAAACTAAGATAATTAGCTCTACGAAATTCGGTAAAAAAAAGTATTGCACGAGCGAAGGGGTCTGTTCGGAATATTGAAACATACCTGACTAAGGAGAGCTGAACAATCGATAGCCCCAGACACTAAATCGTAAATAAACATTACATGTTGAACAGTTCGTCTGGTTTCTAACGACATAACATTAATAAGCAAGCACCTGGCATTGTAGGGTGGCAAGGGATTTTCGAAATGTAGAGGTTGCAAAGCAAATCGTATGAACTTACGTTGAACCCTTTCAATTCTTGAAGAACGTACCAAGTAAATCGGATTCCAGATTATTGACGCGTATTCTAATTTAGATCGCACCAAAGAACTATACAATATTTTTCTCGTGTACGGGTCTTTAAAATCCTTAGCGTACCTACGCAAAAAGGCTAAGTTAGCATAGGCTTTTGGGATCATATGATTAACGTGATTAACGAAAGTAAAAGAAGAGTCAAAAACAACGCTAAGATCACGAAATTCGGCAACAGATGAAAGAGATACATTTGAAATCGAGTATGATGACTCGAGCGTATTCGAAGATTTTGAGAAAGTCATATGACAACATTTATTGATGTTAAGAAGCAGTTTATTCAGAGAAGCCCAGTCATTAAGTGCATTCAAGTCATCCTGCAAGAGCGATATATCGGATGAACAGGTTATCCTTCGAAAGAGTTTAAGATCATCTGCATAAAGTAAAAAATTCGAGTGTTTTAGATGTAGACCAACATCATTTATAAAAATTATAAATAATATTGGACCCAGGATACTACCTTGCGGCACACCCGAGGTTGCTAAGAAATTATAAGACTTTACACTCTCGATTTCGACAAACAATATCCTATTTGTCAAGTAAGATTTCAGCCATAACAGAAAGGTTGAGTGAAAACCTAAATTTTGCAGCTTCCGGCGAAGTATTTTGTGCGACACTGTGTCAAATGCCTTAGAGAATTCAGTGTAAATAGCGTCAACTTGACATCCATCCTTAAATGAAGCTACACAGAATTGAGAGAACACAGTAAGGTCAGTGACAGTTGAGCGTCCACTAACGAAGCCACGTTGGCATGGATCAATTATTCCTTTAATAACAAATTCAATCTTGGCTTTGACTTCTCGAAAAGTTTGGAACACGTTGACAACTTAGATATAGGTCTATAGTTAGTCACCTCATTTTTATTTCCAGATTTGTAGACTGGGGTGATAGACGCCAATTTCCACCGGTCAATGAAAACGCCAGTAGAAAGCGACATATTGAAAATGATACACAAAGGCACACAAAGGGAATTACTACATCTTTTTAATAAAGTGGCAGACAATCCATCCGAATCATTTTTTAAGGAGGGTGATAGGGAGGATATCCCATTAATTATATCTAATTCAGAAATAGACAACGATCCGAAATCTAAAGAGTTGGATGTACCGAAACCACACCCATCAGAAATATTGTCAGAGTCAGCGACAAAATTTGCTTTAAAAAAGTCAGCAAAGAGGTTCACCGACTCAGCCAAATTGCCAGAGCACGATCCTTTGAATTTCATCCTGGATGGAATATTAGATGTGCCTTTTTTCGAACGAACGTAGTTCCAAAAGGATTTGGATTTTCCTTTAACTCATCCTCGAATCTAGAGATATATTTGTTGTTCAAAAACTTATCAAGCGTATTGAATTGTTTCATGTAGCATAGGTATTGATCTCTAAATGAGTTAACACCAGTTGCCTTATACAATTTAAAATATTTATTTCTCTTGTTCTTAAGCTTTTTCAGACCAGTACTGTACCAAGGTAATTTGTGTAATTTAACTGGGAGCAAACAGAGATTACTTTCAAAAATGCCAGACAACTCTTGAAGAAAAGTATCAAAGCAATCAGAAAGGTTTTTACCAGAGAAGATGGATTGCCAATCATTTGAGTAAATGATCGTGTTAAGAAGATCAAAATTAGCATTCTTGAAATTAAAATTTCGAGTATTATTGCTATTATTCAATGCCTCAAAATCAAAAAATTCTAGTTTAAGAGATAAGGGTACATGATGCATGTCCGAATTACAAATGGGAAAATAACATTCTGATAACTGGGTTAATAAATTTTCATCAACGAAAACTAGATCCAAAATCTTATTAAGATTGTTAACAAATGAGTTAATCTGAATAAAGTTAGCACTAAAAAGAGTATCTAAAAGATTAATTTCATGTGCAAGGTTCACAATAGTCGGGGTTAATAGATAATCATTTAGTAATTTTGACCAAACAACATTACTCAGATTAAAATCACCTAAAACACAAAAATGACTATTTACGTTATTTTCATAAATGTCGAAAATATTATTTACATGCGCACAGTACAATGAGTCATTACTGCCAGGCGGAATATATGAGGCACAGATAAACAGATTATTCGATGAACCACTAATGGAAACACAGAGTTGGTCAAGTAAAGAGTCCCTATTCGAAAGTAAAACAAGTGCAGAGGGAAGGGAACGCTTTACTGCAATTAGAACCCCTCCACCTCTAGTACATCCAGTTTTGATGGGATCTCTGTCCTTACGATAAGTGTTGTATAGATGTTGGTCAAAGAACTCAGCGTCAAAAAAATCACTATTGAGCCAAGTTTCAACAATAACATATACATCATGTTCACAACGTGATGAAGCTAGAAAAATGTCTTTAGCTTTGGTTCTCATACCCGATATATTTTGATAATAAATGCTTAAACCATTATTAGAGGGTTGATTTTCTACGACCTGCCGGGTTGGCCACCCCGCCTTTGAAAAAAACGAAAAGGCTTAATTTTGACATCTGTTGGCCAAACCGAAGAGTCAAGCAACATATTATAGATTGAGTTAGAGACCCCAAGTTTAAAATTACATTTTAACAAAGAATTTGGATCAATGTCTTTTTTTAACTAATTTATAACAGTGAATGAGAGATTGAGATACATTAATAGTTTTAGATAAGTATTCAACAATATCGATAGCATTAACCGTCGGCTTAAAGGACGACAAGTGTAACCACTTCAATCGAACAGCTACATTAAGATTAGCATTAGAATTACTAACAACAATGATATTAGGCGCTCTAACGTGCTTAATATTGCTGTTCGAATTTTGAAATTGTTGAGCAGCAGACAGCGCAACATTAAGATTAGTATTAGAATTACTACTACCAACAATAATATTAGGCGTTCTAACGTGGTCGATATTGCTATTCGAGTTTCCATACTGTTGCGCAGCAGATAGCGCAACGTCAGCATATGAGCCTTCGTTAGTCCCATCAGATGGTGCGTTATTAATATTGTTATCATTACCCTCTTCGATAGCAGCAGCGTCAACATTCGACGTCAGTGGCGACGCCGGCTTCGACGTTATCGTGTTATTAACACAGCCTGGCGAGACAATACTACTGCATAAAGTGTGCGATGATAAATCAATGAGAGAGTGATTAGTTAAAGCGGTCGCAATTGCATCTTCTTCTTCTTACTTCGTTTAGAGAAGCACACTGGTTAGAGTTAGTTGTTGTAGAATTTGCATTTTTTATTTCTATTTGTTTTTGTCTTTGTGAGTCCGAAAGATTTGTTTTGTTGGCCGAGCGATTGTTGGAGTTTCTTTTATTTTGAGAAACTGTCTGTGTTGATTTTGTGACTGATACAATGGTTTTAGCTATGTGATCAGATTTAGGACAAACAGCAACAACACTACGCATGTTTGTTACTTCAGAAGACAACGAAGAGATTGTAGCATTCTTCTCCCAATAATTGAGTTGAGAAGCCGAACTTCCGTGAAAAGCTTGTCACACTTTAGCGAAATATGGTTGTTTTCGTCTTTTATGGCATTCACTATAGTAGCAATACGAGCATTTTCAGACCGTAGGGCGGCAATTTCTTCAGCAAGAACAGACAACGATAATTGTTGGGAATTTTCTCTCTCACAATTAGCAGTTTGCACATCAAGATTATTTTTATCACTCTCACCAATAACAATTTGCTCATGGTTTTTTGGATCAATGTAATGAACAGGAGGAGGCGGAGAGCGAATAGAAGTACGGCGACCAGCCACACACATATTACAAAAGAATGGTGTATTGGAGGAGATAAGAAAATCGAGATCAACCGAAGTCATATTCACACAGTTTAAGTGGAATAGGTCATTGCACCCTGAGCACAACACTTTTTTACTTCCACGGTCAACTCTATTCCCACATACACACGGCATAATGAATGTTTAAAATTTTCTTTATATAAAGATTAATGTTTAAACGGAATTTATAATTCCAAGTAGAAAGAGTCACTGTCACAAAGCAGTATTAGACAGCAAAGTAATTAAAAATAATTGATTTCACATTTGAAAAGCGAAAATTAAACAAGAACGAACGGAGCCAATTTAAACACGTCCGCACCGCACAAAATCGTTCATCTTTTGGCAGTCGATAATGAGTTGCGCATAATTAGTCCAATAAGTTTTCAAACAATGACGAAGTTAGATATTCTGTGGGTACTCTCACATTATTGTAAAATTCCGACGCCAATGTGGATAGGATTCAACAGCAAAATTGTAAATGATAACAGTACGAAACAAAAAATTTCATATTTAACTCTGATAAATGCTTCACCTACAAATATAGCAGTCGTTTACGAAACCATGAGACATAGTCAGCAAATCGCACAAGAATGTCAACAACCATCGATGCAAGTTACTTACGATTTGGTTATTGCAAAAATGGCATTGCAAATTCAATCCGCAGAAATACCTTCCAAAATTTGTTTATACACTTGGGCGACTTCCACATAATGCTTTCATATTTCAAAGCGGTAGGAAAATTTATTGACGATTGATGGCCTTTCGCACATCATGGTTGAAAGCGAACTTTTAGCAAGTGGCTCTGTTAATGGGTTTATCAGTGGCAAACATTTTAATAGAGGTAAGCGATTACACCCCTTAGTAGAGTTAGGCCTCCAAATTCTGCACGTGCAACAATTTGTAACTGAGTGTGACATTGAAATTCCTGAAAAAGTTATCGATGAATTATTAAAATTTCAATCTGAAAAATCTTTAGATAAAATACTTGATGATGAAAACATTTCTGGTGTATTAATCAAGTATTTACAATACAAAGAAGCTACACTAAATGGCAAATTTCGAAAAACGCCCACGTCGCTCCCAACGAAGACTAATACAGTTCAGTTAGCGTGGAAGACTAGCACAGTTCGCTCTCTGCGTCGAAGATTAACACACTTCGTTCTCTGCGTGGAAGACTAACACACTTTAACTTTCTGCGTCGAAGACTAATACACTTCAGTTTTCTGCGTGGAAGACTAACACAATTCAGTTTTCTACGTCGAAAACTAACACACTTCGTTCTCTGCGTCGAAGACTAATACACTTCAGTTTTCTGCGTGGAAGACTAACACAATTCAGTTTTCTGCGTCGAAAACTAATACACTTCGTTCTCTGCGTCGAAGACTAATACACTTCAGTTTTCTGCGTGGAAGACTAACACAATTCAGTTTTCTGCGTCGAAAACTAACACAGTTCGTTCTCTGCGTCGATGACTAATACACTTCAGTTTTCTGCGTGGAAGACTAACACAATTCAGTTTTCTGCGTCGAAAACTAACACACTTCGTTCTCTGCGTCGAAGACTAATACACTTCAGTTTTCTGCGTGGAAGACTAACACACTTCGTTCTCTGCGTCGAAGAATAGGTTAGGTTAGGTTCAAGTGGCTGCCGCAGAGGCACACTTAGGCCAGTTTTGAAAGGCCCGTTGTGATACCACCAACACAAGGAAAGTCAGTCCCACATAGCAGAATCCCGGGACTGGCATCCTAAACCGACGCCGTTACTCGTCCTCGGACCACTTAGATGACTTTATGGCCATCAAGTCCTGTATGTCCAGTTCCGCGATCTGGCTTAGGCCATCCAGGAACGGAACTCCCAAAAAGCGCGTTCTAGCGCCGCTTAAAGTCGGACAGTTGCAGATGAGGTGCTTCACTGTTTCCTCCTCCTCATCATCTTTGCAACTCCTGCAGCATCGTCGGTAGGGCACACCTAGCCTTTCTGCATGCCTACCAATGAGGCAGTGACCGGTTAATACCCCTATCAATATGGAGATTTCCCTCCTAGTTAGGGCATAAATGTGTCTAGCCCTTCTGAGATCCCATTTTGGCCAGTTTTGTTTCGATATCCGGCACCCTGGGGATTGCAGCCATCTTTCGTTGGCTTGACGGAGTGTGTGCTCCTTCAGCATTAGTTTGCATGTGGCAAACGGCATACCTAAGCGCTCCTTATCCTGAAGAACCTGCTTGGTCGTGCCCTGCTGGGCAAGCTCGTCTGCCTTACAGTTTCCCTCAATGTCCTGAAGACATCGACGACAGCTGAGCGTCAGTTCAGAGTTTAACGTGTATGAGCCGAGGGATTTTATGGCCGCTTGGCTATCGCTGAAAATAGCGATATCTTCTAGGATAACACGTTTGCTTATCCAGGCCGCGGTGTCCAGGATTGCCGAGACTTCCGCCTGGAAGACGTTACAATGATCAGGTAGTCTGAAGGAGAGATCAAGGTCCAAATCCCTTGAATAAACCCCTCCTCCAACTCTGCCGTCCAACTTCGAGCCGTCGGTGTATATGTAGGTGTCACCATTTGTTTCAGGGCACCAATCCGTCCTCTCCCAGTCTTCTCTTCTGGGAATGTTTGTTTTGAAACAGCTATCCCCGACTGTAGTGGTCGCACAACGATCTGTTCTTAGAGGTTTGCCACATCCCGGAGGTTGCCTATCCACTACGAGTTGTTCCGATTAACTGCCATTGCGGGAGTCCTGCTGACTGTACCGTTAGTCTTCCTCGCAGAGAACGAAGTGTGTTAGTCTTCGACGCAGAAAACTGAAATGTATTAGTCTTCGACGCAGAAAACTGAAATGTATTAGTCTTCGACGCAGAGAACGAAGGGTGTTAGTTTTCGACGCAGAAAACTGAAGTGTGTTAGTTTTCGACGCAGAAAACTGAATTGTATTAGTCTTCGACGCAGAGAACGAAGTGTGTTAGTTTTCGACGCAGAAAACTGAAGTGTGTTAGTTTTCCACGCAGAAAACTGAATTGTATTAGTCTTCGACGCAGAGAAAGAAGTGTGTTAGTTTTCGACGCAGAAAGCTGAAGTGTGTTAGTCTTCCACGCAGAAAACTGAAATGTATTAGTCTTCGACGCAGAGAATGAAGTGTGTTAGTTTTCGACGCAGAAAACTGAAGTGTGTTAGTCTTCGACGCAGAAAACTGAAGTGTGTTAGTCTTCCACGCAGAGAACGAAGTGTGTTAGTCTTCGACGCAGAAAGCTGAAGTGTGTTAGTCTTCGACGCAGAAAGCTGAAGTGTGTTAGTCTTCGACGCAGAAAACTCAACCGTGTTAGTCTTCGTTGGGAGCGACGATATGATGTACATCGATTTGATAAATTATTATCTGATGTTTACTCGAAGTATTAGAATGGGCGATTTTGAATTATATAAATTTATTATTCCGAAAATTAGTAATCTCTATTTCGTTTTTAATCAAAGGAACTATGCAATATGGCTACAAAAATATTATAATAACACAGGCCGACAAGAAATTTGACCATAAACCAGACCATACTTTCTTAAAGGTTTTCGATGCGCTGAATTCAAATCTGGACGCAGAATTGCTCTATCACGTCATTATTTTGAGATATCCTAACCTAAAAGTGCAAAAAACACCGTTTTTGCCTATTTTTGAGGTTATATATATACGACAGATTTTTTTTTTTAAAGCAAACATTGCATCTTAAAGAAGACGTCTTCCTCTTACGAATGGCGTTGAGTTTACTCAAATATCTTTTTTTTTCGCTAAGATAGAGCAATTTAAAGTTTATAAATTTGCTAATTTTCCTATTGCTGAAAAACCACTGGATTAACGTAGGTATGATGCAGTAGAACACTTACCTCTTACTTTAAATTGCTCTATCTTACCGAAAAAAAAGATATTTGAGCAAACTCAACGCCATTCGTAAGAGGAAGACTTCTTCTTTAAGATGCAATGTTTTCTTTTAAAAAAAAAAATCTGTCGTATATATATAACCTCAAAAATGGGTTAAAACAGTGTTTTTTGCACTTTTAGGTTAGGATATCTCAAAATCCTGACGTGATAGAGCAATTCTGCGTCCAGATTTGAATTCAGCACATCGAAAACCTTCAGGAAAGTATGGTCTGGTTTATGGTAAAAAATTTTGGTCTAATTTTGTCGGCCTGTGTAATTTATTGCAAGTTGAACAAACGCATCCAGATTTAGCAGATGATTTTAAAAAAGGAATGTACGGTATTAAACGAACTGATAAAGATTTTTCAAGAATTCCTATCGATTTAACTTTAGAGCAGACTGTCAATGCTGATGCAGCCAGAAAGCTTACTGGTATTACGCATTTTACTAACTATAACGGATCGTCAACGATGGTCTAAAAGCCATGTAATAACCTTAGCGATTTCGTCTTATGTTTACGACGCATGTGGCCTCAAAAGAAGTCAAGATATCACATCCGAATTACAAAAACATCGAATAAAAAAGGCAATTTCCAGTTAAACGCGTTCATTGAAGTATTAAAGAATAATATTAATCCATTTGATAACAGCAAATTGAATGATAAAAAATTATATTACATCAGCACAGGGCGTTGTGCCTGTGACAGTGTCGCTGATTTTTTACTGAAAGTTGAAGAAAATGGTGAATCGCAAAGGAAAACTTTTATCACGAAATGTTCTGAAAATATTGACAGCAGTAATGAAAACAAAAATATAATTCTAAATAACAAAGCCGAAGAAGTCCGTCTACAATGCGATCTCTTTGGTTGTATGCTAGCGATATCTATGGAAAATGATGCAGATGTTGAAAAAATTTTTACTTTTCCGATTACTCCGATACCTATGTCACTATGCCACATGAATGGATCGATTTTCGAATTTCATCATTCATCCTATTTTTGATCGATATTGTCAAACATCTATTAAAGATTATGACCGTTCTTTGCGAGGAAGACAAGCGACTGACCGTGATTACGTCATTTCTGGACCGCAGCTAGTAAGGCCAAATGATTTTGCAAAAGAACTTAGAAATGATAATTTCAAAACAGCTCTTGCTTCTTTTTTAATAACTCAGTGGGAAAGTGACGAAGTCGCTCCTTTTATTGGAAATAAGACATTTTTTTTTAAATCACGCCCATTGCTATACATATGAAGGTAATAGCAATAAAGTTATAAACACAAGAAACAACGAATTTGCATGCCCCTGTCATGAAGAAGCAGATACATTATGCTCGGAAATATGCATCATCCTAAAGCTGAAAGTAAAATTTGGATTGAAAGCGGTGTATCAAATAAAATACGTATAATTGATGTCAATGAACTATACAATTCACTTGGAGATGAGTTATGTAAAGCTTTACCGGGCTTTCATGCAAAGCCTTTTCCGATCTCGGAGATATACGGTGTAATAAAGAAGAAGTTTTTCAAATGTTAGAAAGTTATACAAGCCACTTATATGGAGTTGCATCTAAAAAACAAATTCAATTTGTAAATAATACTCGATTCGAAATGTTTTTAAGAAATAATAAAATAAAAGATGTGAATGCGCCATTTAGAAAAAAATCCATTAAAAAATTCGACGCATCAAGTTTGCCTCCTTGCCAATCGGAACTACGACAACAATTTGAAAGAGCGAGATATATCGCAAATATCTGGAGAAATGCTAATCTATCAGTTCCAACAGATCTTGAACCGACTGATTGCGGCTGGATAGAAAAATTTGATGGACAAACCACGTACGAATTTAAATGGTTTGAGGGCCCGCAATTACCGTCAACAGTGAAAGATGTCATAATAGATAGTGAAGTATGTGAAGGTTAATTATTTAATCATTACATCATACATACGTTTTGTTATACACCAATTATTTATAAAAATATAATTTTTTTTTTAGATGATAACTCAGATATTGAAAATTCCAGCGATGACGATGAAAATGATGAAACAGATTGCGAGTGTTAAAAAACTTTACTTTTACAATTATAATAAATAAGACTTCTAATCCTTATAACTTTATAATTAAAAAGTACACATAAGTGGCCAAACCTGCCTAAAATTAATAAATGCATAAAACTTTGTCAGGATGGTTTTTGATGCGTAATGGTCAAAATTAGTGGGTGTGCGTTTAAATAAAACAACTTTGAAATTTTGGGACACTCTAATACACATGTACAAATATTTATATATGTATATATCTTAGCATATATATACTTAGCCTTCAGCTAACGTTAAAACAAAATAGCCAGAACTGCACCTTATCATTAAATTTTCAATAAAAATTTTACAACTATGTCGACTTCTGCCAACCCTTTATCCCCAACCTAGAGTTCTGCAAATAATTTTACCTAATTTCTAGGGTTAAAAACTCTAACCTCTCCAAATTTCAGAACTGCGCCTTATGATTTTTTTTTCCATAAAAATTTTACAACTTTGTCGACTTCTGCCAACCCTTTATCCCCGACTTAGGGTTCTGCCAATAATTTTACCTTATTTCTAGAGTTAAAAACTGCACCTTATGATTTTTTTTTTTCAATAAAAATTTACATGCTTGAACGCACGCCAACGCATCCCTTCCCGGGAAGGACTTCTGCCGGCAACCCTACGCCGATTCTCAACTAGTAAGGAAAGTATTTATATCATCACTTTTACTGTACCTTATCATTTTTTTTTTCGTAGCCAGCTCTCCGTCTATATTACTTGCTGTTGGTCGTTGGCACACTCAGAAAAAAGTTTCCTTACCGCAAGGAAAAAATGCCTTATTTTAAGGAAAAATTTCCCTCATTTGGCTCCAAAGAAATGGCATCCTTAGCATAAGTAAAATATTTTCCCCAGTTTAAGGAAACCGTTTTTCCTTACTTTAAGTACTTATTTCTTTGTTCTAAGGAAAATTTTACTTGTAAGCAGGAAATCTTCTACTTGTATTAAGTAATTATTTTACTTGTCAGCAGGAAATCTCTTACTTATATTGAGGAAATTCATATGGCAATTTTACTTATATTGAGGAAACTTAAATTTCCTAGGCCTTGGGAGATCTAATTTAGGATTTTTCAAAAATAAAACGCAAATTTTCAATATTTAAATTTTTATTGGTTCATATGTAGTTCATTTGTACTTTAATTGTATGTTAATATATTGTTATTTATAAAATAATAGGTACTAATAATATAAAGATTGAATTTTAAATTCTTTTTTAGTCAATTTGTATTCAGCGTTTTAGTTACTATCAATTAATAAATAGTTATTTTTATAAATAAATTAATAAAGTAGGTAGGTTCATACCGCTACCTTCATTTACAAAGGCCCTATGTGACACATTTTCCGAAAATGCCTTTGCACATATTTTAAGGTATTCCTAGCAATAGTTACGGATATAATTGCGTTCAATGTACAAAAATTATTTTTTGTTTATGTCTGATAGGGCCTTTGTGAATAAGGTAACGATATGTATGTATGTACGTATATGTTTTTCAAAAAAATTGTTTAGGTTTAATTAATATCATATTGTTAACAATATGCATATGAACGGGCGGATAGGTGATATCTTTTATGTTGAAAAATTCAATTTCTGAATTTAGCTTTTTTATGTGATATGATAAAAAATGCTTTTTATACATTACAGTTTCCAGTTTTTCACACAAAATATAAATTTGATTGTTTGCTACAACTAGTTCTTTAATAACAAAAGCTTTAAATAATGGTTTATAAAAATAAATCACAAATTCAGACTTATACAAAGTTCCATAGTAATTAATACTTTCGTAACATCTACACTGATCGATTATTTGAACATCAATTTTTGTTTTAATTATAGGATAATATAGAGAAGATTGAATTTTAGATTCTTTGCTTGTCAACTTGTATTCAGTATTTTCGCTATTAATAACTATTTCTGCGAAAGTAATCGACCATTTAATTGCTAAAGATAGAGGCAAGTTTTTCCTCGAACTAATATTTTTAACGTATGCTTTGAGCTCTCTGTGTTTCGACTCGAACGGTAAAGTCCAAAGGTATTTCAACGGCCCCGAATTTTCTATAACTCTGCAGTAATGAGTTAAAAAATGGTGTTTTGGTTTCAAAGTGTCACCAAAAATTTTTTTATATTCTTCATTATGATAATGAATATGATCTCTTACATTTATAATATCTAAGGCAGTATATTCTGACAGAAGTAATAAGTCTACTAGTTCGAGTAAATTTAATACAAATTTCCATAAATTGTCATTTTCGTCAATAACGTCACCAACTAGGAGGGGGAAGAAAATCGCAAACGTTAGCATTTCTCTGCCAGTCAATTTCAAACAAAAAGTTTTAAGGTGCCTTATATCAAATGGTGGTGACATATTTCCAATTTCACTTTCACCATAATTGAAACTTTGTTTCCGTAGATTTAAAAAGTCTAAGTCAAAAACTTTATTCGAAATATATAAAAGAATAATATTGCAAAAATCGTATTTTAATACCCCTTCAAAAACATCATGAAGGAGATCAACAGCAAAGTTGTCTATGATATGAAAACTATTTATGTTATTGAAAATTGAGTTTTCTCTTATACCTGTAAGACTTATATCATTTAAATCTACATCTTGTATGTAATTTTCTTTATTTCTAAGTTTGCTGAAGTCTTCTGCGTAAACATGTCTAGTTTCTATTTTGTTAATTTTACAGAACCTACAAAAATATGCGGCTGAGAATGATCGTGAAAATCCTAAAATACTATTAAGTGCCAAGTTATCTCCTGTTATCAGGCCGACGGAAAAATAAATTTGTTCATCACCATCTTCACATTTGACATTTATTCCATTTGTTTCCAAGTCATTTAAAATATCTATTAACTTGAAAAAGCACTTGTTATTACCAAATCGTTTGACATCGTTTGAGTTAAATAAAGCTGCAACGAATATGTTTTTAAGTTTATGTTTAAGTAATGTAGGTGCTGTTGGAAAAGAGTAATAAACCCCTAAAAGCGAAGAGCTATGAGGGCCTAGAGGGTTGTTCGTTTCAAAATCATCGAAATAAAGAAAAATTGGAATGACTGTTTTATCATCATTGTGCTTAATTCTATCTTGCCAAATCTTTCCATTGTAAAAATTTTGTAAAGTCGAAATTCCTTTTAAACGCGTTATTTCATCTTTAAACATCCGCTTTACATTAGATGCCTCAAAGTATTTACGTATTTGAAATTTCATTGGCAACAAAACCCCTTTCGTAATTTTTGCTCCGATAGTATTATCGTGGGCTATAGTCATACGCTGCACTGAATTATCAATTTTTAAAACAATTGGGTCTTCATACAAATCATTACGTTTCAGTGTTTTAAGGAATAAATGTTCCGAATCGATACTTTTAAATGGATTATCGCAAAATGACATTAAATTTAGTAGATGACTTTTGACGAAATCAATGTCTGCAATATTCTTTAACATTTCTTTTATCTCGAGTTTGAAAGGACTTAAAACTAAATGTTGGATATCTGATTGTATTCTGAAAGTTTCTTTTCTTGGAAATTGTTTTTTACCGCATTGTTTTATGGTAAACTTAAAACAGTTTTCTTTTAAATATTCTTCATTTTTATACTGAGTTCCTTGTATTTCAGCAACGTTTACAATACCTGACGTTTCTGCCTGCGGTGTACAAAAACCATTGGTTATTTGCTGAACTTCACAAATTTCTTTAGGTGCTACGTTTTTTTTTGTTTCAACACGGATATGTTTAGAAAATGCCTTAAATGAAGAAAATATTTTTTTACAGTTTTCATATCCACATATATAAGTGTCATTTGGTAACAAATTGTGATGAATTTTAGTGCGTATAATCGGATATCAAACGTGGACTCCCATTTAGCCAGTACTTCTTCGATTGGTTCAATGTTGTATTTGAGCCAATTTTTTCCCGAATTCGTATCATCCGATATGAATGAAATTGAATCTAAAATTTAAAAACAAAAATGTAACACACATGCGCTAATGATGGTTCGGTATATGTATTCAGAGTTGAGTTTCAGTAATCTAATGTCCAACCATTTAACCTATACAAACCTGGGCGTATTTTTGGGTTCGAAGCACCGTCGCTTGAATTTTTTTTAGCTTTATTCACAATGACACCATCTCGCCTAAGATTATAAATAGTATTATGGTACTTCGCATAGAGACATCCACCTGGTTTCCTTTTCTCCCGGCGAATATAGTAAATACTCTTAAAATATAATATAATATAAAAATATATAGTGGAGCCAACGAAGTATAAAACTCACCTTTTCTTCGTTGGGGAACTTTTCAATAATCTGATCTGCAATTGCATCAAATGTAGACGGGGTTGGTTTAATTTCGTCTTTTAAAAGATAGTTCGTTACACACTTCGCCAGTGCACTTCTATATTTTGATACCAATCTTCTATTGTTGTCATAGTACTGAACAATTATCTTGCCAATACCGGACGTATCCAATATATCTGAAATCGAGAACTAAGAAAATGTATGAATTACTAAAATCTTGGTTCGTGGATATTAAGCTGATTTTAAGTGAGTTTTCTTTTAATTTTTGAATCCTTTCCAAAAAAAGAAATTAACAAATATTTAAATATTAAAAGAGAACTCACTTTTTCCCATACAAAATGTAATTTTTTGCAAATCTTATGATGGGTTCCCAATACCTACTCACCAATTTAGCCACAGAATCCACAATAGTTGATGTAGCCGCAGGGGAACAATCCAGAACGTTCTCTTCATTATCCAGAACGTTATGTGAACAGCTTGATGAAGCCACAAGGTAATTATCCAGAATGTTCTCTTCACTATCCAGAACGTTCTCTTCACTATCCGCTACTTTATCTGCACAGCTTGTTGTAGCCGCAAGGGCAGAGTTGTTTGTTGCTGCTAATGCGGTATCCAGAACGACACCCTGACGAAAAACATATGTTTTATATAAAACAAAACACTACAGTTCGCAGTTGACACCTAAAGTAAACAAATACTAGCACTAATTTTTGAACACTCACCTGTTCCTTTTGCCACTGCAACAAATTGTGCTCAAAGACTACTCGTGCCCCGTATAATGAGTTGGGTACAATATCATATATGTGCTCCGGTTTTAAATACTTTAGGGTTTCGGCTGTAAATCCGCAATCTGTAATTTATGCAGGACGACTATTAGGTTATGGTAATTGTTTAAACATAGTTATTTCAAAGGTTTAATTTTACAAGACGGGCCAATATTTAATTTTTATGGAATATTGCTGAAATTGGTGTCAAAAGACGCATGTACTCTAACCAGCGCGAAGCACTGCTAGCAACAACATAAACCCGACAACTGTTTATTTCATATAATTAACCGTCTTATAAAATGCACCTTTTTAATTAATTACCACTTACCTTAAAAAATATTATAAAAAACTTCACTTTTTAATAACTGTAATCGCTGCAGCAAGTCAAAATTTTTCTCCATTTTCTCGAGCTCGACACGCGTTACTTTGGTTTATAAAATTGCATTTTAAGCTACCCTGCGGGAAATACCCTACGAGGTATGGGTGATGGTTACCAACACAAAAATAAATTATTTGTTGAAAAGGCAAATACGAGCTACTGTAGCAAGAAAGTGAAGGGTGATTTTAATTTTTAATAAGGTGTTAATGAAATTTAAAAATTGCAAATAGTGCATTTAAATATTAGCGTTTCTTGTAGAGTAGTGAGCGATAACTACAGAATAGGGTTGCACTTTCCGATAAAATGCTTATCGAAAGGATACAGAAGCGACATACAGTTAAATTTTTTCATTGGTATGGGCTGTGTACATCAGTAGGGTATTGAAACGATGAGTACTTCTTTTTGAGGTTAGGGAGTCTATCGTCATCGCTGATGTCACTGCTTAGGCTTATTGCTGTCAGTGATGATAGTCATTTGGATCAGGGCTGATGTAAGCAATTTGAATATGAGTCTTTACTGATAAAGTACGATGTCTGTCGTGGTAATGTTTTTGATCAACTGTTGGATCTATTTTGAATAGATAGCCAAAGAACATTAGAGAAAAACAGGGCAATTCTAAATATTCGCCCGGAATTTTTCGCCATTGAATTTTTTTATTCTTTCGCAAAAATTCCTTCAATTCCTTTCTCAAAGAACATTTTCAAATATTGGGAATGATCTGTTTTTGGCAATTGGCATAATACTGCGAGTTTAAATTTTGTTTTAAGTTAATAAATTAGTGGATAACTTTTGGGAGAGGGAACAAAATCCGTGTGGAATTTTGTTTAGAATTGCCCTGAAAGTGATTCAAGATCATACACAACAAAGCATCACCTTTTTCACGAGGCTCATGAAAAGATGATAGTGGTGCGACCGAAAACATATGTCAGCGAGGATCAGTGTCCCGTTGGGTAGCGTCGCAAGCAAGGCGTCGATATTTTAAGGAACTTATTACTTGTATTAAGGAAATTGGGTTCCTGAAGTTAAAGACATCATACACTTAATTTGAGGAAAAAAAACTTTAAGTTAAGGATATTCTTCCTTATGTTAAGTAAATCGAAGTAAGGAAACTGGTTCGTTGTTTCAAGGAAATGCTTTTTTCTGAGTGCACGTTGACACTATCCATAACAGTTTTGGGAAGGGGTGTAGTGGGTATTCGATGAGAAGGTCGACCCTCCGTTGAACAGGCTTTAAAAATAATGGCTTAGACGAAGCGATCAAAAACTCCAAGTCACTCGAATTTATACCAACACACTGAAGGTGGAAAAACTCGGTTAAACCGAACCGTTTCGGTCAACTCTCTGCTTGCATATACATACACGGCATTTCCATTAATCAGACAAGTAATAGATATTGAATTTATAAGCGTTATTCGTTATAGTCACTAACTCACAAGAGTTTTCGATAGTTTTACTAGATATTACTATGAAAGTAACCAAGAATAGAATTAATAAACTATTATGCACGATAGGGGTGGGACTATTCGAATAAAACTTATTCGAATAAACAACTCTTTTATTCGACGCGAATAAAAAATTCGAATATTTATTCGTTTATTCGAATAGTTGTATTGAACTACAAGATTAAACGCAAATGAACGCCTTATTTCCATTTTTCACTTTTTTAGTGTTTTGATGCAATCTGGTGGTTCAGACAACATTACACATGATCTACTCAATAGAAACTACTAAAACGTCATATTTCCTATAAAAAAGATCCGTCAAAATCAAAATTTCGTACAAATCGGAAATATTTCCTTCTCATTTGTTTGTGCGTGGAAATTTTTGCACCAAAACAACTGGACAAGGCTTATATCGCGTCGTAGATGTTGATAGACCGAAAAAAAAATTGAAAGGTCAATATTTTATTTTGTTGATTTTTAAGCTATTGCATAGATTTTATCGCGGGCTTGGCAGCTAAAAAAAAAAACCGGAACGGATAAAAAGGTTCGAAAAGCCGAATACATAAAATTAGATCTATTTATTGATGTGTAAACATCTTTGCGCTGGGGGCAATAAAGAAAAAGTTACGCGTAAGAGTAAGATGTAAGATGTAAATGTAAGAGTAAGATGTAAGATGTAAGATTTAAGATGTAAGAGGTATGGGTGTGGGGGTGTAAGATGTAAGAGGTATGGGTGGGGGGGAGGGGGAAGGTTTGTAAGATGTAAGAGGTATGGGTGGGGTTGTAAAATGTAAGATGTGAGAGGTATGGGTAGGGGGTGTAAGATGTAAGATGTATGGATGGGGGTGTAAGATGTAAGATGTAAGATGTGAGAAGTATGTCATATCATATGATGTCATATCATATGATGTCATATCATATGATGTTATATCATGTGACGTCATATCATATGATGTTATATCATGTGACGTCATATCATATGATGTCATATCATATAATGTCATATCATGTGATGTCATATCATATGATGTCACATCATATGATAACATATCATGTGATGTCATATAATATGATAACATATCATATGATGTCATATCGTATGATGTCATATCGCATGATGTCAATGTCGTACCATATGTTGTCATATCATATGATGTCATATCATATGATGTCTTATCATACGATGTCATATCATATGATGTCATATCATATGATGTCATATCATATGATGTCATATCATATGATGTCATATCATATGATGTCATATCATATGATGTCATATCATATGATGTCATATCATATGATGTCATATCATATGATGTCATATCATATGATGTCATATCATGCAATATGATATCATATCATATGATGTCATATCATGTGATGTCATTTCATGTGATGTCATATCATATGATGTCAGATCATATGATGTCATATCATATGATGTCCGATCATATGATGTCATATCATATGATGTCATATCATGTGATGTCATATCATGTCATATAAACGTAAAAAATTTGTTTTCTTTCTTTCAAAACCCCCACCGCTGCGTACGGGCCTTGCATAAGTTGATAATATGCAATAGCTTTACCGCGGCAGTCCCCGAGTGCCACACGTCCTTTTTTTTTTGTTTTTTCGGTCTATAAACATCTACGTCGGGCCTTGCCCAGTTGTTTTAACGCAAAAAACCCCATGGGATCCCGTATAAAATTGCCTGTTTCAAACAAAAGGGCATATTTCCAAATTATAAAGTTAAAAAACTACAACTACACAAACAAAAAATAAAAAAAAAATGATGATCCCAAATAAAACTTTAAATTGTGGTTATTTGAATCTGTCAAAGTTTTTTTTGGTTTCTGAAAAATTTTTGAAAGTGGAAATAAGGCGTTTTGTTTGTTCAGTCCTCAAATGGTTTGCATGTACAAATTTGTGCACATGCAGAAGTTTAGTTCAACTATTCGAATAGTTGCCAAGTATACGAATAGTTTCCAAGTATTCGAATAGTTACCAAGTATTCGAATAGTTGCCAAGTATTCGAATAGTTGCCAAAGTGGCCCCAAAATGGTCTCACATTGACCCCAAAATGGTCTTAAATTGATCCCATAGTGGCCTAAAGCGATCCCAAGGGATCCCAAAGTGGCCCCAAAATGGTCCCGAAATGGTCTTAAAGTGATCCCATAGTGACCGAAAGCGGCCACAAGGGATTCCAAAGTGGCCCCAAAATGGTCCCAAATTGACCCCAAAATGGTCTTAAAGTCATCTCATAGTGACCTAAAGTGAACCCGAGGGATTCCAAAGTAGCCCCAAAATGTTCCCAAAATGGTCCCAAATTGACCCCAAAATGTTCTTAAATTGATCCCATAGTGACCTAAAGCGACCCCAAAGGATCCCAAAGTGGCCCCGAAAATGTTTCCAAAATGGTGTCGAAATGGGCTTAAAGTGATCCCATAGTGACCTAAAGTGACCCTAAAGGATCCCAAAGTGGCCCCAAAATGGTCCCAAATTGACCTCAAAATGGTCTTAAAGTCATCCAATAGTGATCTAAAGCGACCCCAAAGAAGCCCAAAGTGGCCCCAAAAGGGTCCCGAAATGTTCTTATAGTGACCTAAAGCGACCCCAAGGGATTTCAAAGTGGCCCCAAATGTTCCCAAAATGGTCCCAAATTGATCCCAAAGTGTCTTAAATTGATCCCATTGGGACCTAAAGCGACCCCAAAGGTTCCCAAAGTGGCCCCAAATGTCAAAGGTCACTACGGGATCACTTTAAGACCATTTTGGGGCCAATTTTGGTGGCACTTTGGGACACTATGGACCCTTGGGGACCATTTTGGGATCCCTTGGGGTCGCTTTAGGCCAGTATGGGATCACTTTAAGACTATTTTGGGGCAAATTTGAGACCATTTTGGGCCAATTTGGGATCATTTTGGGGCTACTTTGAGGTCTCTTTGGGTCCATTCAAACAGTCCCAAAATGAGCCCAAAACCTATACATTATAAAATTATATTATTCGAATAAACAACTAATCGAATAATTGTCAACTATTCGAATACTTGGCAAACTATTCGAACTTTTTGGAACGAATATTTTTATTAGCTTATTCGAATAACATTTATTCGAATATTATTCGAAATTATTCCCACTCCTAATGCACGACGAATACAATTAGAAAATATAACTGTTCACAAAGCAATCAGAAATACGTCCGTCTCTCGTATTGCATTATACCATTTGTAAATATAAGATAGGCACACGAAAAAAAAAAATTTAGTGTCAAACAGCACTTAAAGGTGCTGCTGTATATATAAACTAAAAAAATTGTTATTTTAGCACTAAAAAGGAGTCAAATTAACAAAAAATATAAAAAGAACTGTTTACACCACACTTACTCACGTTGCCTCACCACACTGCCTTCACCGTGAGTCGAAGTAACAATTATTAACTGCTGTACAGAGTTGTCTACCATTAGGCTATCGTGTACTTATGCTTGCCGACGTCAAATTGTAGCTTGATTTACACTACACTTTTTCACTTTACCCCGTTTTAGTGTAGCAAAAGAACGTTGACACCAAAAAAGTGTAGCATTTGCACTTTTTCTCGCGCGCAAATGTTAAAAGGCAAAATCTTATTTCTTTTTGAAGTTATTTAATACCGACTGACCTGGCAGACGTTGTCCTGTCACAAATTTATTTCCCTGCATGTTTCTATAACCCCATCCAGGAGCGAATTTATTCAGGGGCAACATGGGCAGCTGCCCAGGGCGCCGTTTCAATAGGGGCGCCAAAACTGAGACAAGGAAATTTTTTTTATTTATCAAAAATTTTTTTTTTTTTAATATTACAACAAGAATGAAAGATTTTTAAAATTTTTTACACAGAAAAAATGAATCAAAGTACATTTCAGAACCTTCGCCCCAGTGGGACTTACATATCGCTCATTTGCTGCATTTGCTCTTTTCCAAATGCATAACTTTTCAGGAAGGGAGATTGAACCGCCATATGGTGCGCAAGTAAATGCAACATTTGGTTTGTATCTGAAGCGCTTAGTTTTCAACAAATCATAAAGAATTTTTTACTCAATATGAAGTATGATGTAACTAACTATTCTGCAGCATTAACTCAAAAGTCACGTTTTTTGATTTATGTCGGTCTTGCAGCAAATGAGCGATATGTAAACCAGCCCAACAAACATCGAGCACCAAAAACTCAAACGTTTGAGAAAACATCTATTCTCAACTTTTTCTCAAAAGTTGTTTATATAACAGGATTATTTGTTGAACTATATTAATTAAAAAAATATTATGTAAAATTTAACCGCATAAATGGAAACTCGCTTTTTATTAAAATGGGTATTTGTTTTGCATGAATGGCATCTCTGAATAATTATTTGAGATTTGAGAAGATGGTTGGTTCTCAAATGCAACTCAAATTGAGATTAGCTAAAAATGTTTGTTGGGAGTGATCGGCACACCAACACCGTCACAATTCGCCATTGTATTGGTGCGCGACAAAAAACATGCTTGCCACATTGTTTGATTAGTATTGAAATCTGACATAAATACGGATTTTGCAGATATAACGACTCCCGCGCCATCTAGCGGGAAAAAATATAAAACATGTTTGGTACGACGTATCCAAGAATAAACTGTCAAAATTTGGTAAAAATCCGTTGAGTAGTTTTTGTTTTTTATGTATACCATCTAGTTGTAGCATCAGAACTGGGATGGTACTCTGGATACCATCCCAGTAAGACACGAAAACGGTAAAATCAACAAAAAAATGTATGATTATCGTCAAGGGGAGCGAATTGTCTTCTAACGAAGAAATCAGAATGGAATCGAAGGCTCTGATATCTACGTTCTCGTCTGATTTGAAACCGGCAACTGATGAATTTGTCCATTTTTTCTTATTGCAAAGAAAATAATATTAAGAGGAAATCTTGGGGGAGCTCCGATATCAATGCCAGGGGCGAGTCTCTGTTTGATTACCTCTTAACAACCAACCTGGTAATTTGCAACGTGGGTAATGAGCCTACTTTTATCACTAAGACCCGCAGGGAGGTCATAGACTTCACTATCTGTAGTGAAGGCGCTTATGAGTGGGTCAGAAAATGGCGGGTTCTTGAAGAACATTCAGTCTCCGACCACCGTTACATGGAAATGGTTTTTGACTTTATTGTAGAACAACCAACCATGAAGCGCAATCCACGTAACACTAATTGGCAGTTACATAATGAAATATTAGACAGAGACCTACCAGTACTTCCCTCACAAGCCCTCTCATCAGTAGAGGAACTGGGCTACATTTACATCGGCGCCCACGCGGTAAACACAGGCCACATTGGTGGTCCTACGATTTGGACTCGCTCCGCAAATCATGCCGGAAACAATTTAACAAGACCAAGAGCCTCGGCTCTGAGCCTCATTGGCACGAAAATAAAGTTAAACTAAGGGCCTACAAAAAAGCTCTGAGACAGGCGAAGAGAACCTCGTGGTCGACGACACAGCGACACTTAAACGAGTTCTCTCGAAAAGTCAAACAGCCATCAGCTATTTGCGAAAACCTGACGGATCCTGGACCAGCACGGAAGAGGAAACCCTTGGGCTGCTCTTGAATACACATTTTCCGGGGAATCTGCATGACGCACCACTAGCACCTGAAACAAACCTGGCAGTAAATTTACCCATCACTGAGGAAAGGATAAGGTGGGCAGTTAAGGATAAGACGGGATTATCCCCGCGTAACTTATAAACACGTTGGAGACATCAGCTAAATGGCTGGTATTTCTCTTCACAGCCTGGGTGGCTCTCAACCACATTCCGGGCTCCTGGAGAAGCGCCACGGTAGTGTTTATCCCTAAGGCTGGGAAGGCATCCCAGGCGGGAAGATAGTGGCATACGCAGACGATTTAGTTATTGCATTCAGTGGCAAGTTCCCACAAACTCTGTGTGACCTGATACAATTAGCACTGCGAGAAGTTTCGACGTGGTCCTCCCGCTGCGGACTTAGTATCAACCCGGGGAAAGTGGAACTTGTCCTCTTCACCAACCGTTACAAAATACCGCCACTAAGCCCACCAGAACTAGATGGCACGCGCCTGGGCCTGTCGGATAAGGCCAAGTTTCTAGGCATAGTTCTGGACAGGAAATTGAATTGGAAGGAGAATGTTCTTCAGCGCCAGAAGAAACCTTGCATCGCTCTTTACACATGCAAAAGAGCCATTGGCAAAAAATGGGGGCTCAGCCCTAGAGTATGCAGTTGGATCTACACGGCCATCATTCGCCCAATCATGCTGTATGGTGTCGTCGTATGGTGGCCTGCGCTGAGCAAGGCAACATACCTGAATCTGTTGCGGAAAGTCCATAGATCCAATATGATCTGTATAAGCGGTGCGCTAAGGACAACGCCCAACGAAGCCCTCCAGGTCATTCTGGGCATTTTGTCACTTGATCTGGAAGAATTTCGGTCAGCGGCGGCAACAGCTCTGCGCCTAAGGGAAACCTCCAGTTGGGATGCAGGTACTATTGGACACTCCAGTATTCTGGAATCTTACAGCTTTCTCCCTCTAAGCACAGATCGTTGTGCGACCACTACAGTCGGGGATAGCTGTTTCAAAATAAACATTCCCAGCAGAGAAGACTGGGAGAGGACGGATTGGTATCCCCAAACAAATGGTGGTACTTCCATATACACCGAGGGCTCGAAGTTGGACGGCAGAGTTGGAGGAGGGGTTTATTCAAGGGATTTGAGCTCTCCTTCAGACTACCTGATCATTGTAGCGTCTTCCAGGCGGAAGTCTCGGCAATCCTGGACGCCGCGGCCTGGTTAAGCAAACGTGTTATCGGAGAAGATATCGCTATTTTCAGCGATAGCCAAGCGGCCATCAAATTCCTTGGCTCATACACGTTCAACTCTGAACTGACGCTCAACTGTCGTCGATCTCTTCAGGAGGTGGGTCCCGGGTCGTAGGAACATTGAGGGAAACTGTAAGGCAGACGAGCTTGCCTGGCAGGGCACGACCAAGCAGGTTCTTCAGGAAAAAGAGCCTTTAGGTATGCCGTTTGCCACATGCAAGCTTATGCTGAAGAAGTACACACTCCACCAAGCCAACAAAGATGGCTGCAATCCCCAGGGTGTCGGATATCGAAGAAAACCTGGCCAAAATGGGATCTTAAAAGGTCTAGACGCATTTATGCCCTAACTAGGAGGGAAATCTCCATATTTATAGGGGTATTAACCAGTCACTGCCTAATTGGTAGGCATGCAGAAAGGCTAGGTGTGTCCTATCGACGATGCTGCAGGAGTTGCAAAGATGATGAGGAGGAGGAAACATTGGAGCACCTCATCTGTAACTGCCCGGATTAAAGCGGCGCGAGAACGAGCTTTTTGATAGTTCCCATCCTGGAAAGCCTAAGCCAGGTCGCGGAACTGGACATAAAGGATGGCCTTCATAAGGTCATCTAAGTGGTTCGAGGAGGAGTAACGGTGTCGGTTTGGGAGTGTCAGTCCCGGGATTCTGCTATGTGGAAAATCCCAACAACTCAGGGGTTTTCCATAGGGCTGGGTCCCGGGACTGACTTTCCTTGTGTTGGTGGTATCACAACGGGCCTTTCAAAACTGGCCTAATTTTCCCTCTGCGGCAGCCACTTGAACCTAACCTAACCTAATACCATCGAGGGCCCCTCCTGGTCGACATTTTAATCATTATCTCGAAAACGGGGTCTCATATTGGACTAAATACTACACCTTTTTAAAACACTTATCAATACCTTTCATTTGATGCCGTTTCAAAAGCCGCAACCGGTTCCAAACGGTTTTGATATTTTTTGGTATCTTACTTCGTTTAGTGGGCACATAGGTATTTTCTTTTATAAAAAGGTACCCTGAAAAATATTCATGAAGGAATGTCAAGCAAGGTTAAAAAATACACGTTTTGACATCAATATCAAAATTCTGAAAGAGGAAGTTTGCTTATAGTTGTATGAAGCGATCGAAAAAAATTTACGAGATCCGTAAAATAAATGTTCAGACTTGTATCAGAAAGCACCACTCATATTAATGTTTTTGACGATTTATAAATTTCATTTAGTTTCCATTCTAAAATTTTCAAATAAAAAAGTAGTTAATTGTAGGAATTTGGTTTGCTGAAATTTCATCCATGCATAGCGTTAATAAAATTTATTATTATATTGGAGAAGTTTCATCATTGCGCAAAAAAAAGTTATGAAAATTCAGACCTATTTCGAAGCTACATAGGTACTCGAGTATTTTAGTAGTAAAATTTATTTTGTTCGTGTTTTTATTTGGAAACCGAAACCGTAACCGAAACCGAAATAAATGTTGAAGAAACCGAAACACGTTGCAAAACCGGAACGTTATTTTAATCGGTTTCTGACCTTGGTCCAAATGAAAGCTGTGGTCTTCCCCTTTCGTTTGATACCAATTTTTTGCGAATATTCCAAAGTTTACGTAAAACAGAACCATGTTATCGATAATATTTATCGAAATTTCATAATGCCTGTTGCAGACTTTATACTCCTAAGAAAACTCAAAAGCAACACACCACAAGTTGGAAAGAGAAGCTCGGCTAAAAATCTCGTTAGAAGTTATGATAACCTGTTGGTATATCGCCGCCATTAGTTAGTTAGTTTTAAGTGGTACACGGCGGGACCAAATCATGTCTGATGCGAACTTTCTGGAACGACGGAAATTTAAATCAGAATCTGTAAAAAATTAAAATCGCAACAAGTCCCCTTTTCAAAAAATCGCACTTTTTCGATTTTCAGCTGAAATTTTCTTTGTATGGTACAGATAAGACAGTATATATCTACGTTACACATATATATATGTGTATTTATACATATACATGAGTGGCTCAGTGCCATCCTTGCCTAACCCTCGAAATTTTTTATATGGAGTTATTTTGCTATACTACTTAGAAATACTCCAAACTATTCTCATTCTTTAAGTATTGTTTTTTTCGCATAATAAAGATTGTGAGGGTTAAATGATGACCGATATTTCATGGAGTTTCATTTTACATATACTTGTAAAAACAATTAAAACCAGTAGAATAAAAAGTTGTGACATTTTAGGGTTCTGACATTTCATGTTTAATCTATTCTAATTTTAATATGGCTTAATATTTTTGAACTTCCGTTAGAAATTAGATGTATGCCAGCAAGGTCTACATGTGTTCTAATTTTCAAGGAAAATTTAATGAAAAAAATCGGGCCAGAATCGGCTGTTTAGCTTTTACAAAATTTCGAGTTAGAATTTTATATATATAATTTGTACAGTTGGCAATGATATTTCGTTGAGACGAAATTACAAAAATTCGAAGGAAAGGAAATCAATTCATTTCATGCGTCTACTGGAACACGACCATTGCCAATAGTTAGCAATCGTTTGGAGAACGCCTCTGCAGATTGATCGCTTAGTAATGCAACTCGCATGTCGGTGGTCAGCTGTAGTTTCTTCACTTAATGCCACAATGTCGAAGATTTGAGGCAAGCAGTGATTTCGTCGGCAGTGGTCGATCGCGGTATTACTGGTAGGGTTTGTCGGAAATAGCCTGAAAGCAAAATCAATGCACCATTACTGTTGGATCACAATTGCAAATCACTGTGCCCGAACAATCGTGGGAGGCACTGTATTATTATGTATTGCCTAGTTAACTAATTTGCGCATATAACAACAACACTACAATACAAAATTCTCACTGCACATCCATTACATACATACATACACATTCATACGTACATACTACACTAAATTAGTTGGCATTCTCTTTCTAAGATTTCTTTGCTTTGTACATCTTAAGCTGGAATTATTGGTGATGTTTGTCGTAACGCTGTAGTCGTATCCAATCAGCTGATTCGACCAACCTTATGGGATTTAATGCAAACGATTATTGGTGCCATATCGTAACGCTAAGGTCGTAAGCGGATCGTAGCCAACCAATTGGTTTTTGGTTTTCCGCGGTAACGATAAACAGCTGATTACCTTTTTGCTTATTGCTTACAAGTTTTTGCAGTCAATCAGCTGTTTACGGTTACCGCACCAATAATCGATAAAAATTTATCGCATAGGGTTGCGTTAGGGATACGACTACAGCGTTACGACAAACATCACCAATAATTCCAGCTTTACTAATATTATAAATGTGAATGTAGCGATGTTTGGATATTTGGATGTTTGGATGTTTGGATGTCCAGACGTTTAAGCGTTCAGCAGAATCAATCCGTGACGTACGTCACGTACGACGAAATAACTGACAGCAAAGTAGACTGCGGATGTTTGTATGCGTAACGCCAGATAAGACGGATACGTCAAAGTAGAAATCGCTCTAAAATTGACGTACGTGACGCAGCTGACGTATTGGCGGACTGATTCTGCCGAAAGCTTTACTTCTGTTCCTCAATAACGTGAGAATGGCAAGACGGATTTTGTTGAAATTTGGTAGGCAGACAGCTAATAGTCTGGAAGGAGGTATAGGCTATTTTTTTGTTTAATTTTGGGGGGTCCGGCTATGCTAGGGACCGATACTTTTCGATTTTTTTGTTTTTCCATATAACTCTGAGTACATTTGACCTAAACTTATGATATTTCGAATACAGGTGTAGAAACTTCGAACAATATGGGTATCAAGCGAAACTGGAAGGTGCCGGGTCTCATTTGGAGTTCGATATATTTCGATAAATTTATCGATAACTGAGTTATCAGTCGAAATGAGATTGCCCAGAAACCTTACATTTTCCCTACAAGATGGGTATCAAACGAAAGTGGATAACCCCAGGTTTCATTTGGACTTCGATATATTTCGATAAATTTATCGATAACCGAGTTATCGGTGAAAATGTTATTGAACAAAAACCTTTAAATTACCTTACAATATGGGTATCAAACGAAAGGGAATGGCCCCAGGTTTCATTTGGACCTCAATATATTTCGATAAATTAATCGATAACTGAGTTATCGGTGAAAATGTGGTTGCTCGAAAACTTTAATTTTTCCCTACAATATGGGTATCAAACGAAAGGGGATGACACCAGGTTTCATTTGAAATTCGATATATTTCGATAAATTTATCGATAACCGAGTTATCGGTGAAAATGTTATTGAACAAAAACCTTAAAATTACCTTACAATATGGGTATCAAACGAAAGGGAATGGCCCCAGGTTTCATTTGGACCTCAATATATTTCGATAAATTAATCGATAACTGAGTTATCGGTGAAAATGTGGTTGCTCAAAAACTTTAATTTTTCCCTATAATATGGGTATCAAACGAAAGGGAATGACACCAGGTTTCATTTGAACTTCGATATATTTCGATAAATTTATCGATAACCGAGTTATCGGTGAAAATGTTATTGAACAAAAACCTTAAAATTTCCCTACAATATGTGTAACAAACGAAAAGGAAAGGCTGCAGGTTTCATTTGGACTTCGATATATTTCGATAAATTTATCGATAACTAAGTTATCGGTGAAAATGTAATTGCCCAAAAACCTTAAAATTGCCCTACAATATGGGTATCAAACGGAAGGGAATGGCCCCAGGTTTCATTTGGACCTCAATATATTTCGATAAATTAATCGATAACTGAGTTATCGGTGAAAATGTGGTTGCTCAAAAACTTTAATTTTTCCCTACAATATGGGTATCAAACGAAAGGGGACACCAGGACACCAGGTTTCATTTGAACTTCGATATATTTCGATAAATTTATCGATAACCGAGTTATCGGTGAAAATGTTATTGAACAAAAACCTTAAAATTTCCCTACAATATGTGTAACAAACGAAAAGGAAAGGCTGCAGGTTTCATTTGGAAAATGTGGTTGCTCAAAAACTTTAATTTTTCCCTACAATATGGGTAACAAACGAAAGGGGATGACACCAGGTTTCATTTGAACTTCGATATATTTCGATAAATTTATCGATAACCGACTTATCGGTGAAAATGTTATTGAACAAAAACCTTAAAATTTCCCTACAATATGTGTAACAAACGAAAAGGAAAGGCTGCAGGTTTCATTTGGACTTCGATATATTTCGATAAATTTATCGATAACTAAGTTATCGGTGAAAATGTAATTGCCCAAAAACCTTAAAATTGCCCTACAATATGGGTATCAAACGGAAGGGGATGGCACCAGTTTTCATTTGGATTTCAATATATTTCGATAAGTTTATTGATAACTGAGTTATCGGCGAAAAATCCTTAAAATTGCCCTAAAATATGGGTATCAAACAAAAGTGGATGGCCCCAGTTTTCATTTGGACTTCAATATATTTCGATAAATTTATCGATAATTGAGTTATCGGTGAAAACGAGATGGCTCAAAAGCCTTAAAATTGGCCAACAATATGGGTATCAAACGAAAAGGGATTGCCCCAGGTTTCATTTGGACTTCGATATATGTATTTCCATATATTTATCGATAACTGAGTTATCGGTCAAAACGTGATCGCCCAAAAACATCAAATTATTTAATCAATCTAACTTTCCCCATTGATGGGAATTTTGAAAATTTATATACCCTTGGTAAATGCTTCAGTATTCAATAATATTATATAAATATCAAAGTTTGAAGTTTAGATGAACTATTCGATAAATGCTTTCTGAGACATTTATATCCATACTTAAAGCCAAAGCAATATTTAACTTTAGAAACCTCACTTTAAATCGATTTCAAGGATATGTATATTAAATAAAATTTTTGAACCCCGTTTTTCAATACATACTATTTTTTCAAAACTCTAGGAACATAGACAAATAATTGATCTTCCAACAGTTTTTTATTTGACCAATCTACCTAACTTGGTGAACTTCGACGACCGAATTTTTACTTCAAATGTTGAAAGGGCACTTCGCAGGGGCGGACAAGGCCGCGGGTATATACTAGTATTTTAATAAGTTTGAATAAACATTGTAATTTTGGAACTCAACATAAACAGTTCGCGCATTTCGTATTTTCTTTATCGATTGTCTTGTTTTTTTTTGCAATATACACCCCCACAAATTTATAGTTAGTGTTTTCGGGAATCAAGAAAAAGCTCTTGATTAAACATTTTGGCGCCCAACGTGGGGCTCGTGTATATTTTCTAAAATTAAATATTGTTTCATTTAATATCGCAAATAAATTTCAATCGCGTAATTCGCAAATTAAAACTTTCGCAAAAATACAAGTAGTGCTAACAAACCTACAAGACATCTATACATACATATATTGGACAAATTCTGCTGGAGAAAGCAGCAACAATCAACAAAAGGATTTCACATCATCAAAGGGCATATTTGAACATCTCTACAAATTATTAATTGCTGTCTTAAATCCATCACTTGGTAACGGAAAGACATATTGGTATTGCATATATTATTTGGTATGTATGCATGAAATATAATTCCCTAAAGTGCCCAAATACATAAGTTCCGTAAGACTTTGAGTTCAATC
The DNA here is from genome assembly GCA_964058755.1 of Campiglossa producta. Taxonomy (NCBI): domain Eukaryota; kingdom Metazoa; phylum Arthropoda; class Insecta; order Diptera; family Tephritidae; genus Campiglossa; species Campiglossa producta. The sequence goes on along the minus strand of CAXKVI010000006.1, from coordinate 28,584,397 downwards.
GTCCTACCCATACATTTTGTTGTTGTACTTTGCAATCGCAGTAATCTGGTTTTTTTGGCATTTGCCTGCATTCACCATTCTCGCTAGTAGCTGCGCTGTCCACTTTAGCTAATGTCGCATTCTTTGCTGCTACCTATTTGACTTTCGCTATTTTCGCTCATCTGCATTCTCTGCCAGCACAAGTCACCGTCGGACTTTGCTGCTGTTATATTCGCTGCCCACGCATATTGGTATTGTGTTGTCTAACTTTCGTTTTCGTCGCTGCCGTTGCTTGCGTCATTGGTTGACCGCCGGCACTTAGTTCCCAACAACTTACATTTTTCTAACTTAGCAGCAAATTAAGCAGAGGATACCCACCAAAAAATCATGACGCTAGAAGAATGCAAGCGTAAGCGTTCTAACATTAAGCGAAACATTTCTCGCATCAAATCTATTGTTGAAGCAGCAAAGCAATCAGATGAAAAATTATCGAATGCTGAATTACAGTGCCGGTTAGGAATTCTCGAGTCCCATTTCAAGCTGGCGTTAACCCAACCTTCATATTTCTCGAAGGCGTTGCGTCGCTATTTACCCTAGAATCTGTTGAAAAATCAAACCCGCAAAAATTGCGCAGTTTAGTAGATAAAGCTTCAGCCATTTTTAGCTCATTGGAGTCATTGGGTACCAGTACCAACATCGCACAGCAATGCTCATATATCTCGTTATTATGCCCAACGGATTTTACCCACCATCCCGCCCGACCGACACGAGGGGCGCATCCGCATAACGCGCGGATTAAATTAGCCGAGTGTTTGAAAGGCGGAGGTTTGTTAAGCGTCGAGAACTCAAACTGCTCAGCTACAGAGAAAAATTCATCAGCTGAGTGTAATACGAAAATAAATAGATAATAAAAATACATAAATTGATACTACGTAATAATATTTACTTAATAATAAAAAGCGAGTCCGAAATATCAAAAGTGTGTGAATGAGAGTTATAATTTTCGCACAAACACTGGAACGGCTCGTGTAATTGATAGTTGGTTCTACATTGCTTCAGAAGAATAGGTTTAAAATGTCTTAAGGCTCGAGATGGAACATTAAAGTTAACTTCGTTCAAAAGAGGAGGGCTTGAAATCCACCCGTTTAGGAGTTTACACATGAATATTACACCAAGCATTTCTCTACGACTAGCAAGGGTAGGGAGATTGATAAGTTTCAAGCGATTAGTATAAGGAGGAAGGTTACACGAAGGATCCCATCGTAGATCTCTCAATGCAAAAAGTATGAATTGTTTTTGAATAGATTCTAGCTTATCTATATGAATTTGATAACGCGGATTCCATATAATCCAGCCGTATTCTAATATTGGTCTAACTAATGTAGTAAAAAGGGTCTTAGTAATATAAGGGTCGCTAAATTCTTTTGACCACCTTTTCACGAAGGCTAAAACACCTCTGGCCTTATTGGCAGTAGCCTCGATATGAGGATTGAAACTAAATTTACAGTTCATCATCACACCCAAGTCAACAAAAACATTAACGTGTTCAAGAGTATAATTGTTTATCGAATAGGAAGTTGGTTGAAGAGTTCGACGAGAGAAACACATGAATTTACATTTTGCCAGATTAAGCGGCATATAGTTTACGTTGCACCAAGTAACTAAGTGGTCTAAGTCCGTTTGAAGCAAAGAACGTTCCTCCATCAACGCATATGACTTAAATAGTTTCACATCGTCAGCATATAACAAGATTTTAGAGTACTTTATTGTTGTGCACATGTCGTTTATGAATAGCAAAAACAGAACCGGGCCGAGGTGACTGCCCTGAGGGACACCAGAAGAGACATCAATGGCATTTGAATACGTATTTTTTAAAATTACACGTTGTGTTCTACCACAAAGATAAGAGGAGATCCAACGTGTAAAACCAGGTTGAAAGCCTATGAGATCAAGTTTATGTATGAGTAAAGCGTGGCAAACTTTGTCAAATTTTTTACTAAATTCGGTGTATATAACGTCAGTGCTTAAATTATTTCTAAACCCATTCGAGACGTAGGTAGTGAATTCAAGTAAATTAGTTATGGTTGATTTGCCTTTACAAAATCCATGTTGAGAACTTGCAATCAGTGTTGGGATCGAAAATGCTAATAAAAATGCGAATAACTTGAGAATGGCGGAGAGCTTTGCTATACCACGATAATTTTCTACGCAGGACCTGCTCCCACTTTTATAAAGAGTTATAAGAAAAGATTCTTTCCATGAAGTTGGGAAAATCCCACACTGTAAAGACAGATTAAACAACTGTGTTAAGGGCTGGTAGATGTATTCAGCACACTTTTTAAGAAAGCATGTCGGGATTAAGTCGGGGCCATATTTGAAAGACTCCTTTAAGGCCTTTAGGTGTAATAAAACATCTTCCGGGTTTAAATGAGGAACATGGATTGAGTTAATGGAGTGTGGTAAATAAGGGTATCCGTTAGATGATAAATTTATTCCAGAAGAATAATTGGACTTGAAGAATTGAGCAAAGAAGTTGGCAATCTCTAGGTCGTCACTAGAGATTTTATCTTTAAATTTCATAGATGAAGGAAACCCTTTTACCCTGCGTTTAGCATTTACGAAACCATAAAATGTCTTCGGATTGCAAATAATGTTCTTTTTAATTTTACATAAGTAAGCATTGTAACACTTTTTATTCAATTCTAAATATTTATGGCGCAAAACAGAGTATTGTACATAATCAGAGTGTAAACTAGTTTTTTTGTATAGTTTAAAGAAGCGTGACTTTCGATTTTTTAAAGATTTGAGTTCTTTAGTGCACCACACTTGCATTGGCTCATCATTACGTAAACAGATGCGCTTTGGTACGAACTTTTCAAAGAGGCTGTATATGGTACTTTTGAAGTGAGATAAGTTTCGCTCGACATCCTCATTGTAATGAGGCCAAACAAGTTTGGAAAGTTCTTTATTTATCTTTTTGAAGTTGGCTCTAGAGAAATCAAAAGTTTTAATAGAGTCATAAGGTTTCGTAATACAATCGCGATTATAGTTTATGATTTCGTAGGCTATTTCAAAAGATGGATGGTAAGCGTCTTCGGGAAGAACTAAAGGATCACATCGATTTACAGTGAATTTAGACAAGTCATCAACAAAGGCCAAGTCTAAGACTTTTCCTAACTTGTTCGGAATAACATTAATCTGACTAAGACATAGGTTGGTCATTTCGTCCAAAAACTCATTACACAACTTAGATGACACTGGGACAATATTGCCATCAATTATTCTCCACGAGATGTGTGGCAGGTTAAAGTCACCCAAAACAACTACTGAGTCCACGAGCTTAATCAAAGAACTTACAGTTTTTATAAGTGAAATGTGGTGCATATACACTGATAAATCAGATGACGGTGGAATGTAACTAACAGCTAAATAAATATGGCCTGTGCCAATTCCTATACGTAAGCATTTAAATTCTATGTTTTCTATATAAGGTAAATTAACATCTTCAGTGGTATTGAAGAATGTACAGCCAATAGGACCCCGCCCCCGGTTCTGTCTAAGCGATCGTTTCTATAAATCTGATAACCATCACAAAAAATTTCGGAATCAAAGACATGTGGTTTTAACCAAGTTTCAGTGAAAGCAATAATTCTACATTTACAATTGATCGTTTTTAAGTAAAAATCAGTTAATTTGGTATTTAAACCTCTAACATTCTGATAATAGATATTCAAGAAAGAATTTAGAATTAGTTTTTTGGACCAGTATTCTGACGAGGAATTTGTACAGCATCTAGGTCGTTCGCAGTTGACTTAGGTGAAAACCCGCGAATAAAAGCACCAGAGGGCCAGAACGACTTATCCAGAATCACATCGTAATCTTCATCAAAAACATCAATCCTAAATGAAGAAATTTTTCGCTCATAATTAAATTTAAACTTATGTATTACTAAACCCTCAACCTTAATTTTCGATTTGATGTAAGGATTAAGGTCGTTGACCGAAGTGTCTTTCTGAAATCTAGACACGAATATCGATTTTCGCGGCGGAACCACAACCAGCTTAGTAGCCGTTGGTTGAACTGAATTGGCAGTATTTTGTTGTTCAGGGGTTCGATTTGGGGCCTCGGAAGTAGACTGAACCACTTCCAAGGAAGTGGATGAACCCACTCCTTTGGAAGTAGGCGGTACCACTTTTTTGGAAGTCGACGCAATCACTTCTTTGAAAGTGGACGGAACCACCCCCTTGGAAGCGGATGGAACCACTTCTTTGGAAGCGGACGGAATTGCGAATTTCAGCCGTTCAGGAAATAATACGAATAAAGCTCTAAAACTAATTCACGTGGGCATAAATTCCGAAGCACCAATTTTCGTGAACGCATCGCTCACGAAATCCAACTATCAAATATTTAAAGCAGCGATACGCCTCAAGAAAAGAAAAAAGGTATCTTCGGCGTTTACTATAAGGGGCGTCGTTCACATCAAAATCAAAGCCAACGACAGTCCCGTAAAAGTAGTTAGCTTAGAATCTCTCGAAGCTATAGTCGAAGCCGATGCTGGTAGCGGGAATTCCTTTCGTGACGACGGCACGCAACTTGCGAGTACTGTCATTGACAGTCACCAAGGATGTTGATTTTTATTTTTATACTCTTAATTTTTATATTTATATTTTTAATCATACTTTATGTTGTCATTGTTATTATTCTACCTATTTCCTCCTTATCTTTATCCTCACTCAAACTTTCAGTAAAATGTCTACTAAGTTTTCATTAGCTAAATGCAGTGCGGTGCAATCACTTATTCTTAACCTTAATGATGGTCTTAAATAATACGTGGTCAAGTTCCGAAGACAACTTACGTACACTGTTACGCATAGCATGCAAACGAGCTAAAGGACTAAAAATTATTCATATTAATGCACAAAGTTTATACAAGAAATTTGATGAGTTAAAATACTTGTGCGAAGGTTCCGATATTGATTTAATATGCATATCTGAAACCTGGTTCACTTCAAACCATACCAATGACCTAGTTAAATTAAATGGATATCAACTTTTTAGGGCTGATAGAACTAGTCGTGGTGGTGGTGTTGCTATATATGTTAAATGTGGGTTGTCGTGTAAATTTTGCTGTAGTTCTAAACCTGGTGACCCCGTCGAGTATGTGTTCGTTGAGGTATTTTCCCAAAATAACAATAAGTTTCTTATCGGCTGTGTGTACCGTCCCAATCGCCAAGTTAATTTCAGCGGTTTCATTGACTTCCTACAACTTCTACTCATAAGTTATAATAACATAACAATCGCCGGAGATTTTAACTGCAACCTACTCATGGATTCCAGCTTAAAGTTAAGTATGGAATCGTTGGGACTCTTTCCAACCAACTCAACACTACCAACTCACTTCACAAACTCCAATTCGTCCTTGCTTGATTTATTCTTCGTAAACGATCTTCAGAAACTTCTCCACTATAGCCAATTTTCCGCAAGTTGCTTCTCAAAACACGATCTAATATTCTTAATTTATGATTTTCAAACATCATGCGAATCAACTTCGTTTACTTATCGTGATTTCAGAAACATAGATTACAGTTCTCTTGCTGCAGAAGTGGAGTCAGTTGATTGGGGTGTGATTCGCACGTTGGCATCGGTTGATGATCAGACTCTGTTCCTCCAAAGCAAAATAAATTGGCTCTTTGATAACCACGTTCCTGTAAAACTCAAATCAGCTAGGCACAAAACTTGTCCTTGGTTTAACGCCAACCTCAGTCACTTAATTCACCAGCGTAACTATGCTTACTCCCGTTACAAAACTGAGGAAACGCATAATTGCTTCAAAGCCGCCCGGCTCGCTGTAAACAAAGCCACTCGGTTGGCTAAGGAAAATTATTACAAGGATAGGTTTAGCTCTGCTGTGAATTCACAGGAAACATGGAAAAAGATAAAGGAAATTGGGATAGGTAAATCCAAAGAAGAGTCATCTGTCCTCCCTGATGTCGATGTGAATGATTTAAATTCTAACTTTGTTAACCTGCCTTTACCTACCCTTAATATCAGTACTGTTAATTATTGTGTTCGTAACAACATAAATGTTAGTCCTCTTGACTTTGTTCGTGTTGATGATTGTGACGTGGTGCAAGCCATACTCTCTGTGAAGTCTAATGCTATGGGTTTTGATGGTATATGTGTTAAGTTTTTAAAAATTATCCTCCCTAAAATACTTCCCTATGTAACATATTTGATCAACTCAATCCTGACGACCTGTGTTTTCCCGACATGCTGGAAAGCTGCTAAAGTCATCCCAATCCGGAAGTCGAATAACGAGTATAGACCTATAGCCATTTTACCGTTTCTGTCGAAGGTTGTCGAGCGAATCATACATTGGCAAATTACAACATATGTTCAGAACAACAAGCTTCTAACTGAGAGTCAGTCGGGTTTCAGTAAGAGAAGTTGCACGACAGCACTATTATCTGTGATAGAAGACATCCGTGAGCGAGTTGATGATAATTGGACTGCGTTTTTAACACTTCTTGATCACTCGAAGGCGTTTGATTCTGTCGACCATGCCCTGCTCTGCCAGAAGCTTCAACATCTTTTTAATTTTTCCAACCATTCTACTGATCTTATCAGATCATACCTTGGCGGCAGAACTCAGGCCGTATGTATCGGTAGTAAAAAATCTGATTTTTTGAGCGTCTCAAGAGGTGTTCCTCAAGGTTCAATCCTTGGGCCTCTGTTATTTGCTTTATATATAAACGACTTGCCCGATGTTCTTCAGTATTGCAGCGTTCATATCTATGCTGATGATGTACAATTATATATATGTTGTCCTTGTGATCGCATCAGTTCGTGTATTACTAATTTAAATTATGATTTGAAACAAATTTGCTTGTGGGCTTCTATGAATGGCTTATGTCTCAACCCGAAAAAATCTAAATGTATTGTTATTTGTAGAAAGCTGTTAGATACAGATGGCTTAGACAAAGTTACTTTTGAGAGTTCAGTGATTGAATACGTTGATACAGCAAAAAACCTAGGTATAGTATTTAACAAAACATTGACATGGAAAGATCACATTTTTCGCACAGTAGGAAAAGTGTATGGTATGCTCCGTACACTATGGTTAACACAGTACTACACTCCACTGCATGTAAGACTACTTTTAGCGAAAGCGTACTTAATACCTACGCTCCTATATAGTTGTGAGATTTTTTCAAGTTGTGACTATGTAAGCAAGATGAAATTAAATGTTGTTTATAACAACATTGCTAGATATGTATTTGGCCTAAAAAGGTTTGACCACGTCTCATTCTACGCTAAAAAGTTGCTAAACATTTCTTTTGATAATTTACTAAAAGTGAGAACGCTAACTGCTCTTCACAAAATCATTTATACGAAGGAACCTCTTTATCTCTATAGTAGACTTATTTTTCTGCAGTCGTCTAGGTCGGTGCTTCTCACACACATCAAGTACCGTATGCTAGTGTCCGAGCGGCAATTCTACATCATATCGATCCGTCTTTGGAACTCTCTCCCAGCTAGACTAAGGTTGATTGCCAATGCACAGCATTTTAAAGAATGTTTAATACGCTTTTATAATAACTAGTAGGCTTTTTCAAATTTTCACTAAGATTTTAGGCGGAATTAGTTATCGTTATTGCTAGCGCCACGCCCATAGCGCTGGACAGCTGTTCCATCCAAACTTATGGAAATCAATGTAATCGATTATACGCTTTTATATTGATTTCCAAACATTTGCGATTGGAGACCTATCTGGGGAGGGTTTCTCAGGCAAACTAGGTTCTCGATTATTTAAATCATTCGAAATGTTTTTTTCTACAACAGGAGAACCATCTAAACACTTGAATGACCTAAAAAGTTTTTCGTAATGGTCAAATTTCACGGAAATTTTAGAAAACTCCTTACCGATTTCAGAAAACGCAATTCGAGTTTCCCTAAAAAGCTTGAAAAGATCAATTTCAGCTGATCTACATTTTACACATGACCAACGAACACCCTTGTTATCATTTATGGCATCTACAATCCTACCTGTCAACCCTGCGCACTTCATATGACCAAGCGCATCGCAGAGCCAGCAAGACACGTAGCGTTCGGATTCGCTTTTTATTTGACACTTTTCGTAAATACAGTACATTTTTAAAACGACAAAAAAAAAGTTCTGTTATTAATTAAAAAAAGAAAAGTTCAACTAATAATTTATAAAAGTTGGTTTTAATTAAAAGCAACCCTGAAAGTTTTATAGGCAAGTGTTTATATAGCAGCGAGCAGCTTGAGCGTCACTGTATTCTGACACTCAACAAACAACGCAAACAGCTGTAATAAAAGAAAATAGCAAAGTAACAAGTGCACACAATAGCAATAACAATTACAAGAAGAAAATGAAGCCAATCAAACAGCAACAAAATACACTATGCAAATGACTCGGCAAATAAAAGGAAAGCAAAATTGAATTTAGAATTAAGCTAAAATTCATAAAATATGAATTATCTCCACAATTCAAATGTTTAAAATTGAACACTATGACTTTGCACTTAATTTTATCACAAATTAGAGTATGGAAGTTGTATATATTAATTTTAATTTAACAATTAAAAACACAGTAAATGTAAACACGACTGCACAGCAATAATGACGGTTGCGTTTTTGTAAGCAAATGCGACCAGCAAGCACGCAAAAAATGGAAGGAGTCCCTCGACTATAAATCGCTCCCTACATGGTCCCAATGTACCCAGGTATTGGAAAGGCACTGCCAGTTTCTGCATTCATCCGAATCATCAGAGTTGCGCAAACCCGAGTCTTCAAAACCCAGTCGCTCGACCAATCGCAATCAACAATCGTCTTTTGCAGTAACTCATTCGAATTGTGTTCTGTGTTCTAGCTCCAATCATAAGCTCACTGCCTGTCATCAGTTTAGGGAAAAGAATACCAATCAACGTTTCGATATTTCTAAAAAGCATGACCTATGCATAAACTGTCTGAGTCACGGTCACCGAATGGCTCAGTGTCCTTCGAAACATCGGTGTCGTACTTGCAATCGGGCACATCATTCTCTACTACATCATGACACTAACTCGCAGGTTACGAGTACTTCTCAATCGACATCTACAACCCCACATTCAGCTCCGTCATCTCAGACTACAATCACTTCTTCTAATCCTTTTCAAGCCCCTCGACCTTCATGGCAAGCACCATCGTTCACACCGAACTCTTCAACCAAACTCCAGTCCGGAAATCAACAAGCCGCTACTCATTCGCACATGGAGACCTCTGATTGCGGACATGTTACTTTGGCTACAGCTATGGTCCTGGTAAAAGACTCCACAGGTGCGTACAAACTTGGTAGGGCTCTACTTGACTCTTGTTCCCAGGTCAACTTCATCACTGACGACTTCGCGCAAAAACTTCGTCTTCGTCGAGAAAAACATCACCTCGGAAGTCACAGCATAGGCGAGTCACTCACAAATCTAAAATCTCGAACCAGTACATTAATCAAGTCCTGCACCTCAGGTTTTCAACTTTCGCTTCAGTTTGGAATTTTGTCACATATTGGGTACCAACCTGACAGCGAAATTGACACGTCTGCTTGGAACTTGCCTGCCAATACGAAATTGGCCGACGAAACCTTCTTTAAACCATGTTGAATCGATTTGTTGCTAGGGTCAGAGGCATTCTTCGAAGCACTCGCTGTAGGCCAAATTCGCCTCGGTCCAAATTTACCTACGCTGCAGAAAACACTGTTCGCTTGGATCGTCTCTGGTAGATACCGTGGTGAACGTAATGTGGCCATATCAACTTGCTTGATGTCTGGTGAAGCGCCCATCGACGAGAACCTGCAAAAACTATGGCAACTAGAAAACATCAGTACCCCATCAAAATCAGTTCTGCCTGATCATCGTATTTGTGAGGATCACTTCGTAAAAACAACAACTCAAAATTCTAATGGTCGTGTAATAGTTAGTTTACCATTCAAAGAAAATCCCACCTGCCTTGGAGATTCCTTCGATATCGCCCGTCGACGATTTCTCGCTCTTGAGAAACGTCTCCTACATTCTCCCGAAATTCGTCCCCAATATATCGCATTCATGGAGGAGTACGAAAGTCTTGGTCACATGTCCGTCGTAGCAAAACCAAACTTGAATGAACCACATTACTACATACCTCAAAATTGCGTATTCAAACCTAGCAGCACCTCGACCAAGCTTCGAGTCGTTTTTGACGCATCATGTCGCACATCTTCGCAAACATCATTGAATGATATTTTGTTGGTTGGACCCACCATCCAACAAGATTTATACATGCTTTTACTTCGCTTTCGCTTGTATCGTTTCGCCCTCACTGCAGATGCCACCAAGATGTACAGGCAAGTACTCATGAATAGCAATCATTGTAAATACCAATACATTCTTTGGCGAACTTCGCCTGACCTCGATCTCCAGACGTATCAGCTTAATACGGTCACTTACGGCACAGCCTCAGCCCCGTATCTCGCAGTACGTAGTCTTCACTATTTAGCAGATCAAAACATGGATGAGCTTCCAATTGGCGCTTCAGCAGTAAAGGCCTCATTTTACGTGGATGACTTTTTGTGTGGCGCAGATGATGTCGACGCTTTGCATGTGCTCAAGTCCCAAGTCATCGAAGTACTTCGTCGTGGACAATTTCCGCTATCAAAATGGCACTCAAACCACCCCGATTTCATGGAAAGTGAAGCTGCAAAAGAACCAGCACATTAGAGGTAACATGTCACCAACTTTCCGACAATTTTTCATTCTCTTTCCAGCCTAAAAAGGAATACAATGTAGCAACGAAAAGAACAATATTGTCCATCGCCTCATCTCTCTTTGATCCACTTGGCTTGTTATCACCACTAATAATTTCAGCGAAAATAATTTTGCAAGAACTTTGGCTATTAAAGCTCGACTGGGATGAGTCCGTACCTCAACATGTATATCAAGCTTGGACCAATTTCCTGGCAACTTTGAACGCTATCTCGTCACTAACCGTACCTCGCTTTTGCTTGCAGCCTAACTCACGTAACATACAAATTCATGGATTCTGTGATGCATCAATACGCGCGTATGGCTGCTCAGTTTACGTTCGTACTGAGGGCCCGGATGGTAAAGTCGCAATACATTTACTGACATCAATGTCCAGAGTCGCTCCAGTAAAAAAGCAGTCCCTTCCCAAACTTGAACTTTGCGGTGCTCATCCTCTCGCTTCTCTCTACGTTAAAATAAAAGACATATTCTCCGACAAACCAGTTACCACTTACTTGTGGACCGATTCGCAACTAGTCTTACATTGGCTCCAACAACATTCAATTTCGCTATCAACTTTTGTCGGAAACAGAGTATCGGATATACAAGAGCTCACAGTGGGTTCACATTGTGTTACGTGCGGCCAATGGCAATGGCGGGATGCTCGCACGTAATAAGTATGGAAAAGAGAAAGAAAGAAAGTGCAACGAGTTAATAAGTAAACAAACACTTGTCTTTCTATTTCATACAATATAATAGCACTCTTTATTGAATATTGTGTACACAGTTAATTATTAAAGAATTAATGTGTACAATTAATAATCTTGTTTGGAAATGCAAGAAAAGTAAAATGGAAAAATTATTGAAAATTTGGATCTTACCTGGAGTGGCTGATGATGGTGCTCGTATAATCGAAAACGAAGTGGACGAGTGTCTAGATAAAAATCAGCTCTGTACCTCCGCCGAATCCTACATTTGTAGGATTCGAAGGGGTAAGAGCTGTTATCGGTATAAAGATAAAAAAAGTGATAGCGCGGCCGATACTGAGGTTTGCTACGAGGGGCGACCGATATATTTAGACCGATGGTCTAAACATGCCGGCCCCCCTTGCGATACGCAATATGAAGGAACGCGAGACCACCAGCAACCGCTCCAATCTAAAACTTAAGCTAAGACTACGACTATGTGGATGGTGGGATGACGCCCCATAGGCTCTCCATGGTAGCTGCTACAAATTGCCCTGTTGTGGATGAGAAAAGGATTAGTAAATGGACGTGGTTTTAATATAATATCTGGGGTGGATACCGCCTACTGCTGGCACGCCCCAGATATGATTAGGCCGAATATTGTGGCCTGGGCCAGTAGGCCGTTGATAGTGGATGGCGGTGTGCCGTTCGGCATGAGGCTGGCGTACACATCGGCGCCTAACGTGAGGCGCGAAAGAACTCGGGGTCAGCCAGCTTCATAAAATGAAACGGCACCGCAACTGTTGCATCAATGGTTGTCGTCGGGTTCATCCGGTGGTGACGTGCGACGATCGTGGCTTGGGTCGTGACCCTTCTGCCCACCCCAAACTCTCCTCTCAGCACTAGAGTGCACCTGATCGGCCGAGTCCCCCCAAATCGCTCCAAGTCGAGCTCGGTAGCGAGCTCGCTGTCGATGACCGAGGTGGGTGAACACGGGTCGATCAGGGCGCGGACAAAATGTAGTCTGCCGCCGGACTCAATACAAACGGTCGCAGTTGGGGCGATGGCGACAAACGATCGCAGGATGATGTTGGAGGTGGGCGTGTTGGCTGCTCGACCCGACCGAAATGCGGCGGGAGGATTTTTCTGGCGGACGAGTGTTTTGTCGGTGGCCGGATAAGGTGCCGTCCGACCCGCTGTAAGGCGTGATGAGCGGAAAGAACGCGTTTCCGCGTCACCCCGTCTTACCTCAGTGGGACGGCGAGATGGTCGGAAAGGACGCGTTTCCGAGCCACCAGGGTTCACCTTACCGGGCCTGTACAGTAGTCGGAAAGGACGTGTTTCCGAGCCACCCTTTTTCTTGTCCTCTGTCGGGACTGGGTCGCGTCGTCTCCACTGCTCGTGCCGTAGTAGCGGTCGGAAAGAACGGGTTTCCGAGCCGCCGAGCTGTGGAGTGCCTGTCGGTGCTGACCGTATTGCCTCTTCTTCTTCCTCTTCCTCTGCGACTTGCTCTGCCCAGGATTTCGTGGTTTCTGTTATGGCTATTGATAGGGCGCCATCAGAAATTTCTCCGTCTTCTTCGTCTTGCGGCGTGTATTTCGATGACTCGCCTCTCACTCCATCGATGTGGAGTGTGGTATGGTGTGGCTCGTCACACCGGTAGCAGCGGTCCTTGCACGGACATGCTTCCGGGCGGTGGAATGGCGACAGGCAATTGGGGCAGTACTTGTGGATAAGTACTACCCGCAACCGCTCTTCAGCCGCCATCCGACGGTATTGCTGGCAAAAGCGGATGCCGTGGTTATTTCCGCATAAGCGGCACGGGATGGCAAAGGGACGAGACCTCTCCTCGGTTTTATCGCGTGTAGCGGTGAAGCGAGTCATTCTAAAAATTAATAGCCCGTTATTTTATGTGAATTTTTGTATGGTTGGGTGGCTTGTGTCCCTAATATGGGTTTTGCCTTATGGGCTTTGAATTTACGTGGATATTTTTCTTATTTATTTCGACATTGATATTTTGGGCCTTTTTGCGCTTCATTTTGGGTATTTTACCAACGTTCGTGGCGCACAGAGTCACAAAAATTGTGGAAAAGGTAGGAAATCAAGCCTGGCGACACGTGGATTCCGCATCAAACCCAGCAGATCTGGCCAGCAGAGGACTATCAGCGCGGGATCTAGTCGACAACGTTCTGTGGTGGCAGGGACCTTCTTGGTTACAAGAAGACAAGAATAAATGGCCAGCCCAAGAAAAAGAGTATGGTACAAACATCGAGGCAAAGAGAGTACAAATTCACGCAACTACGCAAAAAAACAATAAAGAGGACATTCTCGATAGATTTTCCGATTTTTCAAGAGCTTTGAGGGTCATATCATATATTATGAGGTTCTCTCAAAGAACGAGTCCCAAAACAAAATCCACTTTTAAAGCGGAGTCACACCTCATTTCGCCCGACGAAATTAAGGCTACGACTCAACGTCTTATATCCATCTACCAACAGAAACATTATTCTGAAGAATTAGGGAATTTAAAATCCGGGAAACCTATTGGGACAAAAAGCGAAGTCCTGCCTCTCAACCCCTTCATCGATAGCTGTAACATCTTGCGCGTGGGGGGCCGTCTGTCCGCATCCCTTGATCTGCCTTATAACGAACGTCACCCAATTATCCTCCCTTACGCGTGTCATTTCACCCGTCTTCTGGTCCAGTTTGTCCACAAGATCTCCCTTCATGGCGAACACCAAGTCATGTTGCGGCTCCTACGCACGCAATACTGGATCCCAAAAGTAAAAAATACGATCAAGTCAGTTATCCATAACTGCAAGATCTGTACCATCTTTCGTAAACGGGTTCAGACCCAACTCATGGGAGACCTACCTCCCGAACGCACCACCTTTTCCCGGGCATTTACAAACACCGGGGTAGATTTCGCCGGACCCTTTGACATTAAGTCCTACAGCGGCAGAGGATGTCGCATGTCAAAGGTCTACGTTTGCCTGTTCGTATGCTTTACGACCAAGGCCATTCATCTAGAGGCCACCAGTGACCTTAGTACCGCCTCGTTCCTGGCAGCCCTCGACAGGTTTGTTGCCAGACGAGGATGTCCAAAAAACATCCATTCCGATAATGGAACGAACTTCGTCGGTGCCTCTCGAGCTCTCCGATCCGAGTTCAAGGCTTTTCTAGCGGACGCCCGCAACCAGACCCTTTCCAAATATTGCCACCAAACCTTGACCTGGCACTTTATACCAGCTGGGGCCCCGCATATGGGTGGACTCTGGGAAGCGGGGGTAAAAAGTTTTAAAAACCACTTTAAGAAGATCGCTTCAGATCATAAATTCACCCTAGAAGAATTTAGCACCCTCCTCTGTCGAATCGAGTCTTGCCTTAACTCGCGACCCTTAACTCCCTCTTCCAACGAACCGTCAAACTTGGAGCCGCTTACCCCAGGACATTTCCTCGTTGGAGGGCATCTATTAGCACAACCAGAGATCGATGTCAGCGAGAATCGGGCTTCACTCGTCAACAGATGGGAAAAACTCAAGGCATTACACCAAACGTTCTGCAAAAGATGGAAAACCGAGTATCTCACCGAGCTGCAGAAACGCGTCAAATGGAAACATCCACAAGTCAATTTGAAGCAAGGGGACCTAGTTGTCCTAAAGGAGGACAACTTACCTCCCAACGAATGGAGGTTAGGCCGGATCGCAGACCTACACTATGGACCGGATAAGCGAGTTCGAGTCGTCGAACTAGACACCGCCAGGGGCCGAACTACTAGACCAATCGCAAAATTGGTCCTACTTCCACCCATCAGTCAGGATGACGGAAGGGAGTAATATTCCACTTCTCCTTATGCCTAATTCCACTTCGCATTATATTCCGGATTAGGGAAACGCTCGGTAGGGAAATTCTCATTTTAACCACCGCGATAACCATTTCTACCCCGAACAATAACCACAATAACAAGCCAATGCACTCGTTCAACTTGGTATACGAGGCCAACAGAAACCCTACTGCAGACGGTCGAACCGCTCTGCCACAGAAGATGACAATGTGCTACCACGGCAGCAGCACATCATCCAACCATCATATCATCTCAAGCACACTTCGAATTATTTAAATAATTAAAGGGGAACTTCCGATATACAATATTTTATACCAAATTTTAACTAAAATTAAGTATAGTTTAGTTTTGACCAAAATACAGGTACATAACATTGGTTATATATGCTCGGAGCAATTCATCCACACAAGTGATGTTGCTACCCGGACTGTAAATACACCTCTCTCTCATTATGAAGTGGACTGTATGTATACCTCACTGCTAGTGAGGTGGCTCGAAGGACCATGATCCAACCCCCACATTCGGGATATCTCTAAACCGCATACGGCGGTAGCTACGCAAAGCCAAATGTTCAGAGCCCTCACATACAAGGCACAAAGATATTGAATGAAAAGAACTCGAGGAGGGTACTAATTTGAAACAAACAAATGGACGAGAGAAAGAGGTTGACACCGAGGTCAGCATATGGATGCAAATTTATTAAAGGAAGTGAGTGAGTGAAATAGGAGTAATACATAGATTAGCCTGCCTGATGGTAGAGGAGTTCTAAAGGAACCCTCTCTTCAAGATGGGGTTAGGAGCCTCCCTATGAGGGCGAGCGCACGCCCTACCTCAGCTGTATTGATTTTCCGTTAAGATAGGAATATCCTAAAACTCTTTCAGAGTTGGGTGTTTCTTCAACTAAATTCTGAGATAAAGCTTTATTGACAAAATCTTCGGCGACCCTCAGTGTCATTAAAGATGGCTGAGCGCGCTATATCATCTTGACATTCAGATCCAACGTTTTGCTTTAGACAGGACGTGTGTTGTGGATTACGTACATCGAGCTGAGTGAAAAGCCATCGATGTGTAGAACACAAAAGAAAAACTGCGAGTACTCAGAACAGCGTCGGAGGGAGTAGAAATTCACCGCACACTGTATTAAAAAAAAAATGTTGCGAAATTGGTGAATTACCTACATGCTGCTGATGAGTATTACATCGGCTTGGCCGTCAGATCTAACTATTTTCAACTCATCCAACTCCTCTAGCATTACTATTTCTACCTTTTAAATTAAATAATTCTACTAAAGTTCCACTCCACTTACCCATATGATTTGTGCTATTCATTTACCAAATTTGTTGCGGTGTAAATGTATTATTACACTTCAGTGAATTTTTGGGTAGGTTTGGATATTTACCCCCATCTGGCAGGACCATTCGTATTATCGCAGAATTTTCCCGATCTGGTACTGTTTGTCAGTTGACAAGTTCCAGCCACTCAAGGAAACAGGAAATAGGTGCGTGAACACTTTATATGTGCTGACACTTCAGAGTACGCCCCTCTGAAGAAGTTCTAAAATTATGTTTTTTTTTTTTGGAGGTAATAATTTTCGCTCTGATTCCATTTACTTTAGTAATTAGTAATGGTGAGATCTAGATATTTTGCTAAAAAACTTAATTTTTCGCATCGCGAGCTTTGGTCTACGTGGTGATTATATGACCAGCTGATCGCGCTGTCGTTGATCACCAGCTAACATTACCCACCCTTAAGTCTCACCAATCGGAGCCCGAACAGCTGACCTGCTCCCTCAACAGTCTGTGCTGCCACATCCCGCCGATGGCGGCTAGTACTCTTGCGATGTTAAGGCCCAGGCAGATGCTCCACGGCAGCTGCTAATAGTACATTTACACTATTCACCCCGTCATTGTGGTGACATTTCCCATACCGTGTCACGATTTGGGGAAACTAATTAAGGGGAATGGTGGACGGTGTTGTACGATTACGACTGTGAAGGTAGTAACTGCCAGAAATGGATATTTGCCACGATATAATATTTTATTGGTATTGTATACTTTATGGGTCAACTGCTAATAAGTTAGCTGCAATCATGGGATATAGCTCAAAAGACGGATGTTGGCAGCCTTCGGCCGCGCGTATTAAAATGACTCTGGACTACGCCATCACAAATCCGGATGGTTGCCGGAGCCGTGGCTGACGGTACGCATTTTTTTTTTTTGTACAGCCTATTGTTTCCTCAATTATGTTCTCGGTGTTTATTTATGTTGGGACACCGAAAGATTTATACTCAGGCCAGTATTGACTAAAGTGGTTACATTTTATATCGCGCGATGCAGTGACGCGTTTCGTGTAATAGGGCCTTAAGTGGAGGTTTTAGTACCCGTGCATCCGGTAGCGCGATTTAGTACAAAAAAAAATTGGTAGTGTGGCAGCGCAAGACGGCGCTCTCAATGAATAAATGTCATTGAAGAAATTTTACACGAGGTAAGTTTTACTTTTTGTGAATTTTATTTCTAATTTAATCAAATTTTCTTTTATTTTTCAGGTTGCAGGATGATCGGTACATTGGCAGGATGATCGGTGGGTTGGAAACCAGAGGAGCATGGCCGTGACCAAAAGGTTGCAGGTAAGTATACATGGAAAAAGGTAAGTGTATCGTAAAAATATATATGTTTCTACGTGTATGTGTCACTCGCTGTGGTAGCCGGCACCCAGCGATGGATACATACCTGAATGAACTATTTTGGCATACGTATTTTGATTATTTTTCTTTTTCGTTTCAGGTTTTAGGGGCAATACAAGTCATCACCGCTGCTGAGGGTGCATCCAAGTCATGTGGAACTGTTTCATTGTTGGGGCTGACAATGTTGGCTCAAACCAAATGCAAAATATTCGTACCAGTTTGCGTGGCATGCGCAAAGCTATACGCGGTCATTTGGAGAATAATGCTTTGTTGGAAAATTGTTGCTGCACAACAACAGCTGCACAACATGGTGAGTTGGACGGAATAACGGTGGTAGGATTTAGAGCTATGGCCCGGGCCATGATAAGGAGTTGATTTTTTTTTTTTGGAAAAGGGGTTATGGGATGTCGATACACCTCGAACCCATAACAATAGGTTTAGTTAGGCCCCGCTGCGTATAGGGGCATATTTTTGTTTAAATAGTGGACAGGGGTTATGGGATATCGATACCGCTCGAACCCATAACACTAGGTTTAGCTAAACCCCGCTGCATATAGGGGAAATATTTTTCTTTTGTATGCCAAACACTGGCATGGCGCTGGGCGGGTAGTAAATTATTGCGCCGGGGGTATCAAAATTTTTTTGGGCAGCTTTCTATATGCCCCGAAGCAATACCAAAACTTGCTTCTGCTTGCGTGCCGTGCCAACACACATCTGCTACGCCTACGTACTACCTGAAAATGCACTAGACAGATGGGTTGTCACCACAGATGCGGATCATTGCAAAGGCAAAGCGGTGTTAGGAAATATGAAGATTGGGTTTGAAACTTGCTAACATTGCATGATGGCTGTTTGGCCCAAAAATTTATGTTACGACTGTCAAAACAGCCGTGGCATTATCTGATCCCGTGTTTGATACCACTTTATAGAATGTCGGTGTGTAGTAGGGAAATATTGCAAATACATGTTTTATGAACTCGGTCATACCCTGCCTGAGTCATACACGCGAATTAACAAAATTCTTTAAACAACACAATGGTACGCGTTCCGCATCTTCCAAGGATAAACAAATATTACTAGGTGAGTGCGTTGAAACAAGCAAAGAAAAATCGAAATTACAAATCTCTTTTACTCCCCACAGAGTTTGCTAAATTGATACATGAAATGTGAACAAGCAATGTGCATAGCGTTACGCCTATGGATTTGAAGCGCGCTTTCTCACTCAAACATCGCATGTACCGTGAATACGGTCAACAAGATGCGCAAGAGTTTTTACGTTTTTTTTCCTCGATTCGTTGCATAGCGCGCTCAATTCTGGCGTTAAGGGTGAACAGTTAAAAATCGACGATAATCTTATGTGAGTGTGAGCTTTAAACAATCAAATTGCTTAAGATTTATAATCCTTTTCTTCTCCTTCTAGCGACAATAAAAAAGCCGATCTAACAGGGGAATGGTATCCGCGTGTTGAAAATTCGCTCATACGCGATTTGTTTGTTGGTCAACTCAAGAGTACATTACGTTGTACTAGCTGTGGAAATACGAGCGTCACTTTTGATCCATTTTGGGATTTGAGTGTCTCATTACCATCGCTATCGCGTTGCAAATTAGAATCTTGCCTAGATCTTTTTACACGCGAAGAAGTTTTGGATGGTGATGAAATGCCGACGTGTTCGAAATGTCGTCAACGTCGTAGATGTACGAAAAGTTTTAGCATACAACAATTTCCCAAATTTTTGGTTATACGTAAGTCTTATTGCTGTTCTTATTTATAAATGGTTATTTTTATTAATATTTTCCTTTTCCTTTAGATTTAAAACACTTCTCAGAGACTCGTTGGAGTAAATTATCGAACATTGTCGAATTTCCGACTGGTGAACGTGAACTGAATATGGGTATATATTATTCGCTTTATGCGATTTCAAATCATATGGGTAAATGGAGTGGAACTTTAGTAGAATTATTTAATTTAAAAGGTAGAAATGGTAATGCTAGAGGAGTTGGATGAGTTGAAAATAGTTAGATCTGACGGCCAAGCCGATGTAATACTCATCAGCAGCATGTAGGTAATTCACCAATTTCGCAACATTTTTTTTTTTGAATACAGTGTGCGGTGAATTTCTACTCCCTCCGACGCTGTTCTGAGTACTCGCAATTTTTCTTTTGTGTTCTACACATCGATGGCTTTTCACTCAGCTCGATGTACGTAATCCACAACACACGTCCTGTCTAAAGCAAAACGTTGGATCTGAACGTCAAGATGATATAGCGCGCTCAGCCTTCTTTAATGACACTGAGGGTCGCCGAAGATTTTGTGAATAAAGCTTTATCTCAGAATTTAGTTGAAGAAACACCCAACTCTGAAAGAGTTTTAGGATATTCCTATCTTAACGGAAAATCAATGCAGCTGAGGTAGGGCGTGCGCTCGCCCTCATAGGGAGGCTCCTAACCCCATCTTGAAGAGAGGGTTCCTTTAGGACTCCTCTACCATCAGGTCCCAACGGCAGACAACCCAGCAAACCTTGTCTCCCGGGATTGTTCAACGCAAGAACTTATTTCATCTAATTGGTTTTCGGGTCCAGACTTTTGCTGCAAGATGAGAACAAATGGCCGATGAGCAAGGGTCCAATTGCTCTCGACAATGATATTATCAAGGCTGAGAAACGCAAGACGGCCTTGACAATCATCAAGGACACAAATTATATTCTCGACATCATAAACGGTATCAGCTCATACACTCAATACTTACGTCTTGTTGCATGGTTATTTCGATTCTGCGACTTGTGCAGAAAGAAACCTACATCACCTACCATCGCTTCTCCTGACGAATTACGACGCGCATTATACTGCATTATTTGGAATTTGCAACAACAACATTTCCCTCTCGATTTTCAATTACTCAATAAAAATCAAACTTTAAAAAGCAATTTAAAACATCTAACTCCCTTTATAGATAATACAACCGGATTCGAACTCATCAAGGTTGTTGGCCGCTTGGACTACGCAGATCTGCCAGATGCTCAGAAACATCCCATTTTGCTGCCCAGCGACTCGCCATTTGTACTCAACTATGTTCGGAATCTACATGTGCGAAACCACCATGCTGGTCCTAAAGCATTGGTTGCCCTAATACGCTTAGAATATTCGATTGTCAACGCCAGAGACTTGGCACGTCGTATCGTTCGTTCCTGCGTACGCTATAAACCAATCCTGGCTCAACAAGTCATGGGACCACTTCCAGCCACACGTATCACTCCCGCTCGTCCGTTTGAACGCTTTGGAGTCGACTTCTGTGGACCAATAAACACCTACTTGCGAATCCGAGGTAGAGGCCCTATCAAATCTTACTTGGCTGTGTTTGTTTGCCTAGTAACTAAGGCAGTACATATCGAGGTTGTATCTGATCTCTCAACGCATTCATTCCTAAATGCTATAAAACGTATGGGTGGCCGTAGAAAACTCCCATGCGACATCTTTTGCGATAACGCTACAAATTTCGTCGGAGCTTCCAACCAATTAAAGGAATTAAAACAATTTCTTTTTGACTCTAACAATCAGAAGGAAATTTACAAATTTTGACCATCTGAATTTATTAATTTTCATTTTATTCCTCCCAGGGCTCCTCACTTTGGCGGTCTTTGGGAAGCGGCAGTAAAAAGCGCAAAGGGACTTTTGAATCGAACGTTAGCAAACAGTCGATTGAAATTCGAAGAACTTAGAGGCTATACTCAATTCTCGCCCAATTAGCCCGATGTCATCCGACCCAAACGATTTTGGTGCAATCACTCCCGCACATTTTTTGGTCGGCTCTTCTCTACGGGCCTTACCCGAACGCTCACTCGAAGACACAAACATTTCCAACGTGGATCGGTACGGTATGATCACCGCTATCAAACAACGTATTTGGCGCCGATGGTCGGAAGAGTATGTAAATGAACTACGCTCACGTGTTAAGTGGACAACTCCTGCAGCTAATGTTAAAGACGGGCCGTAGTACTTATACACGACGATAATCTGCCCCCACAACGTTGGAAGTTTGGCCGTGTAGAATCCACAGTCCAAGGAAAAGACGGTCACGTGCGAGTTGTGCACCTCCGCACAGCTAATGTTACCTGCTGCCGTCCTATTCACAAGATTCCTATTCTGCCAGTCTCTTGAAAGCGGATGCTTTCAACGGGGCCGGGATGTTGGATCACAATTGCAAATCACTGTGCCCGAACAATCGTTGGAGGCACTGTATTATTATGTATTGCCTAGTTAACTAATTTGCGCATATAACAACAACACTACAATACAAAATTCTCACTGCACATCTCATTACATACATACATACACATTCATACGTACATACTACACTAAATTAGTTGGCATTCTCTTTCTAAGATTTCTTTGCTTTGTACATATTTTAATAAGTTTGAATAAACATTGTAATTTTGGAACCATTGTTTATCCCTACTATAGTTTGGCAACTTATTTTCTTCTTCTTACGAATTTAAGTGGAAGGCACTGGCTGAGTGACTCCAAATGAAATGGAATGAAGGAAAAGTGTGAAGCCCAATAAGCCATTTTGTTTGATATCAACCTGAGACGCATTTGAGATGAAACCTTCAACGTCGATTCTCACTTTTTTAAAACTTAATATCAATTAATCAATAAATAACCAGTAGCAGATCAACTTTTTTGCCAAATGAGTAATAACTAGAGGTATAATTAAATACAAAAATTATAATAGATATATGTGTCCGACAGTTTCTGCCTTCACAGTTTTTATACATACGACCCCCTCTACCATTCCCTAAAACAAATTTTGTCCAAATCGTGGTACATTATTCTAAAATTTGACCCTCATTATTTGCCAAACGTTTGAGAATATATTTTGTGCTTATGGGGAATATGCTGTGCGTGTGTATTAGTGTGTTTTTGTGAGTTGCGCTACTATATAAGGTATACAATGTTTGGAACTCAACATAAACAGTTCGCGCATTTCGTATTTTCTTTATCGATTGTCTTGTTTTTTTTTGCAATATACACCCCCACAAATTTATAGTTAGTGTTTTCGGGAATCAAGAAAAAGCTCTTGATTAAACAATTACCATACCATTACCATACCATTACCATACCATTATCATAACATTATCATACCATTACCATACCATTATCATACCATTACCATACCATTATCATAACATTATCATACCATTACCATACCATTATCATACCATTATCATAACATTATCATACCATTACCATACCATTATCATACCATTACCATACCATTATCATAACATTATCATACCATTACCATACCATTATCATACCATTATCATACCATTACCATACCATTACCATACCATTACCATACCATTATCATACCATTATCATACCATTACCATACCATTATCATACCATTACCATACCATTACCATACCATTATCATACCATTACCATACCATTATCATACCATTATCATACCATTACCATACCATTACCATACCATTACCATACCATTACCATACCATTACCATACCATTACCATACCATTACCATACCATTACCATACCATTACCATACCATTACCATACCATTACCATACCATTACCATACCATTACCATACCATTACCATACCATTACCATACCATTACCATACCATTACCATACCATTACCATACCATTACCATACCATTACCATACCATTACCATACCATTACCATACCATTACCATACCATTACCATACCATTACCATACCATTACCATACCATTACCATACCATTACCATACCATTACCATACCATTACCATACCATTACCATACCATTACCATACCATTACCATACCATTACCATACCATTACCATACCATTACCATACCATTACCATACCATTACCATACCATTACCATACCATTACCATACCATTACCATACCATTACCATACCATTACCATACCATTACCATACCATTACCATACCATTACCATACCATTACCATACCATTACCATACCATTACCATACCATTACCATACCATTACCATACCATTACCATACCATTACCATACCATTACCATACCATTACCATACCATTACCATACCATTACCATACCATTACCATACCATTACCATACCATTACCATACCATTACCATACCATTACCATACCATTACCATACCATTACCATACCATTACCATACCATTACCATACCATTACCATACCATTACCATACCATTACCATACCATTACCATACCATTACCATACCATTACCATACCATTACCATACCATTACCATACCATTACCATACCATTACCATACCATTACCATACCATTACCATACCATTACCATACCATTACCATACCATTACCATACCATTACCATACCATTACCATACCATTACCATACCATTACCATACCATTACCATACCATTACCATACCATTACCATACCATTACCATACCATTACCATACCATTACCATACCATTACCATACCATTACCATACCATTACCATACCATTACCATACCATTACCATACCATTACCATACCATTACCATACCATTACCATACCATTACCATACCATTACCATACCATTACCATACCATTACCATACCATTACCATACCATTACCATACCATTACCATACCATTACCATACCATTACCATACCATTACCATACCATTACCATACCATTACCATACCATTACCATACCATTACCATACCATTACCATACCATTACCATACCATTACCATACCATTACCATACCATTACCATACCATTACCATACCATTACCATACCATTACCATACCATTACCATACCATTACCATACCATTACCATACCATTACCATACCATTACCATACCATTACCATACCATTACCATACCATTACCATACCATTACCATACCATTACCATACCATTACCATACCATTACCATACCATTACCATACCATTACCATACCATTACCATACCATTACCATACCATTACCATACCATTACCATACCATTACCATACCATTACCATACCATTACCATACCATTACCATACCATTACCATACCATTACCATACCATTACCATACCATTACCATACCATTACCATACCATTACCATACCATTACCATACCATTACCATACCATTACCATACCATTACCATACCATTACCATACCATTACCATACCATTACCATACCATTACCATACCATTACCATACCATTACCATACCATTACCATACCATTACCATACCATTACCATACCATTACCATACCATTACCATACCATTACCATACCATTACCATACCATTACCATACCATTACCATACCATTACCATACCATTACCATACCATTACCATACCATTACCATACCATTACCATACCATTACCATACCATTACCATACCATTACCATACCATTACCATACCATTACCATACCATTACCATACCATTACCATACCATTACCATACCATTACCATACCATTACCATACCATTACCATACCATTACCATACCATTACCATACCATTACCATACCATTACCATACCATTACCATACCATTACCATACCATTACCATACCATTACCATACCATTACCATACCATTACCATACCATTACCATACCATTACCATACCATTACCATACCATTACCATACCATTACCATACCATTACCATACCATTACCATACCATTACCATACCATTACCATACCATTACCATACCATTACCATACCATTACCATACCATTACCATACCATTACCATACCATTACCATACCATTACCATACCATTACCATACCATTACCATACCATTACCATACCATTACCATACCATTACCATACCATTACCATACCATTACCATACCATTACCATACCATTACCATACCATTACCATACCATTACCATACCATTACCATACCATTACCATACCATTACCATACCATTACCATACCATTACCATACCATTACCATACCATTACCATACCATTACCATACCATTACCATACCATTACCATACCATTACCATACCATTACCATACCATTACCATACCATTACCATACCATTACCATACCATTACCATACCATTACCATACCATTACCATACCATTACCATACCATTACCATACCATTACCATACCATTACCATACCATTACCATACCATTACCATACCATTACCATACCATTACCATACCATTACCATACCATTACCATACCATTACCATACCATTACCATACCATTACCATACCATTACCATACCATTACCATACCATTACCATACCATTACCATACCATTACCATACCATTACCATACCATTACCATACCATTACCATACCATTACCATACCATTACCATACCATTACCATACCATTACCATACCATTACCATACCATTACCATACCATTACCATACCATTACCATACCATTACCATACCATTACCATACCATTACCATACCATTACCATACCATTACCATACCATTACCATACCATTACCATACCATTACCATACCATTACCATACCATTACCATACCATTACCATACCATTACCATACCATTACCATACCATTACCATACCATTACCATACCATTACCATACCATTACCATACCATTACCATACCATTACCATACCATTACCATACCATTACCATACCATTACCATACCATTACTGATACCATGTATTGATGGTATTGCCTGCCATAGCACAACCAATCTGTTGCTTTGCTTTGTCTGCCCCCCCCTGGCATCATCTATTATATTAATAGGCTAACAAATTTTACATATAAATATTTGCCAAGCTTAAACCCATACTAAATATGCATAAATATTTATGAAATGCATATGGATTGGTTGGCATACCTCTAAGGCAGTGCACAATTATCTAATATATAACCAATCCTGCTTCATTTATCTGTAATAAGCGAATGAAACTTTCTCATGCCACTTGAATTGGTTAGCTGACAATCAATTTGTACATAAAGCGATAGCCCAGTGGGAAGCGTCGGGGGAGTGGTCGAGCGGTTAATGGTTCAAGTAAAGCTATCGGCCACATTTTTTTTTTATTTTTTGTCATTGAAAATTGTTTTTATTTTTTCAATATAGAAATATTTCTTATCTTGACTTTTTTAAAAATTTTATGTTTGTGATCTCTATTTTCGAGAAAAAAAAATTGCTGAATATTTTTAGTTGACGGAAGGCATATGCATACATACCACCCATTATAGAAATGCGATAACCGCTTATTCAATTTGGTTTTTTTTTGTCTAATTTTTGATGATATAAGATCGATGTTGCGAAATTTTTTCAAACACAGTATCTAGTCTATTTATCGGACTTCGGTAGATTACTTCTATAAATTTTAGTGTTTTCTACCGTTTGAGACAAAGTTGCTGATAGACTCCCTATTTAAAATATAAAAATCGACAACATATTTAATATGTACAAAAAGACTAGACCAAATTGATTAGAAAAATTAATATATATTTTTTCTTTAAATCAAATAAAAAATTTATATATTAACAGGCTAACACTCTCCCCATACAAACAGACGCAACCCAATTTCGTATAGTATTTATGTATAGATCTCTATAAAATTTATAGTGGAAACTTAGAATGGACTAATCTGGTGTCTCACCAAAAAAAATTTTGAAAATTATTTTTAGTTTATTTGTTATTAAAGAAAAAATAGGTCTCCAAACTCTCCAGCTATTTTGTTATCTCCACATTCTGTTATACCCGAACTATACATCACTATTCAGCACTCTTATAAAACTCCCAAAGACACACCTACCGCTCATTCCCTTACACACACACGTACATATCTATGCAATGATCCAGCAGCTGCCACTTGCTTTTATTTTTGTGCCAAAAAAAAAAACAACAAAATGTACCCAATTATATCATCTTCGGCATCTAAACACCATTTGTAAGCTAAGAAGTCCAGCTTCACTTCCAACTTTATATATTTAACTTTTTGCCTATTGGTTAAAGTTTATTTTTTTAACGATATGATTTTGTAAGAAAATTCCACAATGTTAAGATCGAAATTTAAATATCGTACGGGCTTTAACTAAAGAACAATTTTACATGACACTAATGCTGATTTCGTTGAACATGTTTATACCCTTGCACAGAATACTGTAAAAGTGTGATAAAAGTGTACCCGTTCTACATGAAACTGCTATATCGATAAAACGAACAAAAAACATTGCCCGTTTGCTATCCTATGTGCATGAATAATTAGTTTTCGCTTATCAACAATATTCAATTGTTATTGCAAAATCCAATTTTTTTCACCAAATTTATCTGTCAAATAAAATTTTCGTCAGCTAATTTTCAATGCAACCAACTACCCTGTCAAAGGTTGAGAGGGTAAAAAGTGTGAGTTTTTTAGGAAATGAAAGCATATTCTGTTTGACGTTATACCTTCATTTTGCAAACGAAAACGGAAAATTGAAGAGTGTAAAAAATACGCATTTTTTGATGAAACGAAATCACCATAACTCTACTTTTTTTACGAAAAACATATTTTTGGGTATTTGTTTCCTTTAGGGGTCAACCGCTAATAAATTAGCTAAACTTATGGGAGATAGCTCAAAAGACAGGTTTTGGCCTCAGGATCACGAGTCCGGAAGCGCTTTTTTAATTTTTTGTTTCTATGGAAAGTTATGGTCAAAAAATCGAAAAATTACCCACGGCACGCATTTTTTCGCACGTTTTTAAGTACAGCCTAATAAAATTACAACAACCAAATGAAAACTTGCCACTTTGATTGCAAATATCTCTTCAGAGAAGCAAAATATTAAAAAGCGCTTCCAGATTCGTGATCCTGGGGCCAAACCCCGTCTTTTGAGCTATCTCCCATAATTTTAGCTAATTTATAAGCAGTTGACACCTAAAGGAAACAAATACCCATTTTTACTTTGATTATTTGATGTTCTAAGCTTTTCTCGATTTTTTTAAAGTTTAATTCACTTATGAAATTTTTTGGGGGGTTAAATATTGGAAAAGTATATTTTCTAAGCAGAAAATATATTTTTCATACAGTTGAAGATTGCGCAGAAAAATATCCCCAATCGTCTCATTTAAAGCAAATTCAATTTTCCTTGGTGAAAAAATAAAATAAAGACAAAAAATTAAAAAAAAAAAACAGTTTTAACTTTTTCCTTCCACCGAGAATCGAATATAGGTGTTCTGCAAGTAGTAAACATTAATACCCATTTTTTACTTTGATAATTTTATGTGCTAAGCTTTTTTGATTTTTAAATAGTTTTTTTACTTATGAAATTTTTAGAGAAACAAAATATTGGAAAAGTATATCTTTTAAGCAGAAAATGTATTTTTCATACAAAAAAGTGAAGTTAGTTATATAGAATTAAAAATTTTTATCCCAACATCAGAATTGTAATTTTCAAAAAATAGCTTTAAAAAAATTTGTTTAAAAGAAAAATATTAAAATTCATGCACAGGAATGTAAAGTAGGAGTTATTAGCTTTCAAATGTTGTTAAAAAAAAATCTATAGCATTACTACAAGCCGAAACATAATAATTTCAGTTGTTGCATGTTTTCATCACCTTAGGAAAAATTGCAGTATCATATATTAATACCCTAACTCTGTTGTACTACTTTACTGCACTACCTTAATGTGTGGATACTTTGAGTGGCATCACCACCTCGCAAAATTTTGCACTTTTTAAAAACTACGAAAACCACACCCACCCCTCTCTGCTCTCATTCATATTCAGTAAACCAGTCTACTTTGCTGTCAGTTATTTCGACGTACTGACGGACTGATTCTGCTGAACGCTTCAAGCTTTCGGCAGAATCAGTCCGTCACGTACTTGCCGGAAAAGGAAGAGACTGACAGCCGAGTAGGATGTGTGTATTTTGCATGTAAAACGCTAGATTGACAAAGTATCAGTCAACGGATCCGTCATCCTTTGCCAATTTTCTATTTTGACGGAACGGCAGCTGCGTGCCAAATGTCAAAATCAATTTTACCGCCAATTTGACAACGCGTTTGTGAAAATTGTGAAAAAACAAATTTAACCAAAGTAATTTTTAATTATTTTCCATGCTTTTAACCGAAATTTTGCATTTGTTATGTTTTTTTTTAATAATTTTCGTTTTCACTAATTAATTTGTTGACATATTTGTGTACTTCAACATGACGTACGTCAATCGCTATGTGCCATCCCTGTGCGGCACGTACGTTTTTTTGACGTACGTCACGTACATGACGTATTGACAGACTGATTCTGCCGAAAGCTTTACTCAAATCAAATATTAGAACTCCCAAGACAAAGGAGAAAAAACGGTAAGTTGCTAATTACGCAGTCATCGAAACTCCGACAACAACATTTATTTGACTTATTACTTATATGCGTGAAACAATTTCCGAAAAACACTTGCTCTCCTTGCTTCAAATTTCTTTCACTTACAAGAACACACATATGAGACAATCCTGCAAGCTCAAAGATTTTATTACTAATTCATTTTACATACATATACTTATGAGGGGAAGCCATGTGATTATAACCGTTATCGAAAAATTGAGAAATTGTCAATCTCTCTGCCGAAAATTTCTGCGCATTTAGTTTCTCCTACTCGGTGCGTGAAACATACCTATACATGTATATAAATATGAGTGGAAGTCATAAGAGTATAACCGCTATCTTCGAAAATTAGAGAAATAGTCAATCTCTCTGCGAAAATTTCGGCGCGTTTAGTTTGTTTTACTTGATGCGTGAAATATACATATATGTATATACATATGAGGGGAGATTTTAACCGTTACCTTCGAACAATTGAAAAATAGGCAAAAATTTCTGCTCATTTAGTTTCTTCTACTTGGTGCGTAAACATTATCGGAAATATTTGGCTATTTGTTTAACTATTTAGTTAATAATAAATGAAATATAAAATAAAAATAGTTATTAATAAATAAAAAGAGATATATATTGATAAAAAATCCAGGCCAATTCTAAATAACTTTTCACTTATAAATATATATCGAATATTTTATTTATTAAAATTTTTTTTATTTAATATTTTATTTATAAATTAAGTGTTTAGTGAAAGTAAAGATTAAGCGCATATGCGTTTGTTCACAATATTATGTGTTCAGTGAAAGTGAATATTGGCCCTGCTTTTCTCATGCGTATATGAGGCTGTGCTTAAATTTTGTATGGAAAATAAGGGTGGTGCGTTTCTCTCTCCATACAATGTCTTTAAATTTTGTATGCTAAATAAGGGTGGTGCGATTATCTCTCCATACAAAAGTTAAGCGCAAACGTATATGCACATGAAAAAATCCAGCCTCTTATTATTAAATAAAATAATAAATACAAAATATAAATAAATAAAATATTAGATATACATTGAAAAAAATATTCAGGTCAATTCTAAATAAGTTTCTACTTATAAATATATACATATCTAATATTTTATTTATTATTATTTTTTTATTCAATATTTTATTTATTTATACAGTGTTTAGTGCAATTAAATATTGAGCGCATATGCGTTTGTCCAGAAAAGGATGTGTTTCGTAAAAGTGAATATTGGTCCTGCTATTCTCATGCGTATATGAGGTTGTGTTTAAATTTTGTATGGAAAATAAGGGTGGTATGCTTTGCTCTCCATACAAAAGTTAAGCGCAAACGTATATGCACATGAAAAAATCCGGCCTCTTATTAATAAATAAAAAAATATTAATAAATACAAAATACATATTAGATATATATTGACAAAAATATTCAGGTCAATTCTAAATAATTTTTCATTTCTAAATTTATATCTAAAACTTTTTTATTATTAAATTTGGATGTTTTATTAATGATTTAGTTTCATCTACTAAAATTGAAAAACTAAATACTAGCTGCAACGAATTTATTTTACAGGTGAGTGCTTATAATACATAATATAATACTACATTTGTATGAGGGAAAGCGCAGTGTAGACAAAATTGTACCTATATATGTACATATTTTAACACCCCAATTCTGTTTTCTAGATAAATTATCAATCTTGATAAATAATTAAGAAAAAAATATTTGTATTGGAGTTTGCGTCAAAATAATACCTTTTTTTATTAAAAAGTCATTTTAAGATACAAATATTTTTTTTTTTTATTAGGAGTATTCTCTCTAAATTTTTTCCCTAAATAACGCAAGAAATTAACACACCATCTCAAAATTACAAAATGTAAGAACAAAAAACACGCGTTTTTTTAAAAAAAATTTTGAAAGAAAATTTTCAAATTTTAACAATAGTATGTAAATTACCTGTGTTTTTTATGAAAAATTTAGAAAAGAAAGAAAAGCTTATTTTTTTATTGATATGATTTTATAAGTAAAAATCCACAATTTTACGATCCCAATTTTTAAGGCTAAATGACGTACAGACTTTTACTAAGGACAATTTCACATGACTAACTCTACTTTTTTATATTATAAAAACACGGTTTTTACTTTGATTATTTGATTTTCTAAGCTTTTCTCGATTTTTTTTCAGTTCAGTTTACTTATGAAATTTTAAGGGGATCAAAATATTGGAAAAGTATATTTCTAAACAGAAAATGTATTTTTTATATAAATAAGTAGAGTTGGTTTTTTTAAAAATGTCTATAAATCCAGTTTATTTTCTAAATTTTTTGGTTTGTAGAGAGGTAAATGAAGAATGGGATGCTGTTATTTAGAATTAAAATTTTGATGGTAACACCCTAATAGTACTTTTCAAAAAATATCGTCAAAAAAAATTAGTTTAAAAGAGAAACATTCAAATATATGCGAAGGAATGTAAAGCAGGATTTTTTAGCTGATATACCTATATTGGAGTGAGTTAGTAAATGTTTTCATTAACTTTGGAAAAATTCCATTATACATATGTATTTTTGATCGCAACAACGGAATTGTAATTTTCAATAAGTAGCTTTATAAAAAATTTTCTTAAAACAAAAATATTCAAATCCATGCAAAGGAATGTAGACCAGGATTTATTAGCTTTCAAATGTTGTTAAACAAAAAATCTGTAGCATTACTACAAGCCGAAACATAGTAATTATAGTTGGCGCATGTTTTCATTACCTTTGGAAAAATTGCAGTATTATATATTAATGTGTGGATTCTTTGAGTGGCATCACTCACTTTTTAAAAGCTCTATAAACTACACCCACCCCTTTCTGCTCTTATTCATATGCAGTAAATCAGTAGCGGCCACTTGCATTTTTGTGCCAAGAAAGGACAAAATGAACCAAATCATATCCCAGCAAACATGGCTCAACTTTTTCTCAAACCTCTGAGAAACTGGATGTTCTCAAGTTGATATCCAACATAATTCTTCAATTTTTCTCCAACCTTGGAAATATTTTGATAACTTTATAGTTCTGAAGTTAATATCCAACATCATTCTCCAAGTATTCTCCAGCTTTGAGATATTTTGATAATTTAATAGCTCTCGGGGTGATGCACAACATCATTCTCCAAGTATTCTCTAACCTTTGAGATATTTTGAAAACTTTATAGTTTTCAAGTGGATATCCAACGAATTCTCCAATCTCAAGAATTTAATATTCGAATAGAAATTGAAGACCTTAGACTAACATTTATGTAATAAAAAAATGTATGTCAACTAATTCATGGCGTTTTAAATTATAAAATCAGGGTTTATTTCATTTGATATTTATTTTTAGAGTCGCATTCATACCTTTGAGTCCAATTAGAGAATCCCAGTTGAGTACAAGTTTAGAACTATCCCTTTCTCAACTTGACAAAGAGCGTTTTTTTTCATATAAAAAAATCCCGTTTTGTTGAGAACGCTATCATTCTTAAGTGGTTTCCGTGTTGAGAAACAACCCAATAGGCTTGAGAAGCCCGTAGTTCTCAACTTGAGATCCAATGTAACTCATGCCTAAATGTTTGTTGGGATATATCATATCCTCCTCGGTATCTTAACCTTTATACTCTTTCTATGTCATTTGCGATGAATTTTGAAAGGTCTTGAATTAATGCCCTGCTAAACTGTGTTTGACAGTCAGTCAGCTTTGTAATGTTGCCTTTAAGAACGTAATAGGAAATCGTGATGTAAATATCAGCTGTTGTATATTTACATCAAGATTTCTCATCACGTCATTTAAGGCAACAACAAAGCTGACTGTCATACACTGTCTAGCAGGGTGAATAGTCGAACTATTTTGTTTTCTTTTCTTATTTGTAGTCATATATAATGCCGCGAGTTAACAGAAGAACAACTCGGAATAGAGGTAGGGAGACCCGTCGTAATGAGTTAGAATTAATTGATAGTTTTAAGACTGCTTTGAGCGATGTACCGCCCAATTTTATAAGCTCGGATTGTGAGTCTATGAATTTACGTTGCGAGAATTGTGGTGCCATGCATTTCAAAAATGAAATCACTGCTAGAAACAGAAATTCTTTTTCTATAACCAGGCTTTAAAAAGATGGTTAGCTCTGAAGCCCAAATTGCAGAGAATGTAACGCGAGGCGTTTATCATTTTAAAATTCACAATGTCTTTTATCATAGAGCTGGACCTCTGACGCGTGGGCAAAATGATCGATCGAATCCATCATATGCTCAGTTATATTTCTATGATGTCGATACCGCAAATTCTTTTAGGGTGGGAGAACCAGCTAATTCCTCATGTGATAGGAGCTTAATGACAGACATATCTGCCGAATTGAATAGAGTTAATCCCTTTGTTCGGTCGTTTATTTCGATGAAAGAACACTGCGATAGACGTGAAAATGTATGTAAAGAAATGTGTCTACTAATTACTGTAAATCGCGATATGACCAATACGGATATGGGTAGATTTAATGATGCTCTTACAACTGATGTTGCTGTGATATTTAGTACAGTAGATGGTGAACGTCCATTCGAAAGAAACATGGTCTCATTTTACAAAACTAATGGAACAGTAAAAAACATTTCTGTTTTGGATTCATCCTTGGATCCTTTAGCTTACCCACTACTATTTCCTAATGGAGATGTTGGATGGCATCCAGAAATATTACATGGCAGACCAAGTACGTCTACCTCGAGTCGTCCCAGAACTAAAACCACCATGCTTCAGTACGCATCATATCGATTAGCAATCAGAGATGACTTCAGTCTTTTACATCATTCCAAGAAGCTTTATCTGCAGGGGCTGGTAGATATGTATGTGCGAGTTGAGGGCACAAGACTTCATTTTTTAAGAATAAATCAAGATAAGCTGAGGTGCGAAATTTTGAACAACATAACTGATTATTTAAACACTAATCCTGCTGTAAGTGGAAATGAAAATATAAGGAGACGGATCATTCTGCCATCGTCATTCACTGGCTCGCCCAGATATATGTACCAAAATCATTTGGACGCCATGTCTATAGTTCGTCATTTTGGCAAACCTTCTTTGTTCATTACAATGACATGTAATCCCAAATGGCCAGAGATCACCAAAAATATTGATATAAACGAAGCGTCTAACTATCGACCAGACATTATTGTGCGCGTCTTCCATGCTAAATTAAAAGATTTAATGGCCGCAATAACCACAAAAAAAGTTTTCGGTACTGTTGTTGCTTACATTTATACCATTGAATTTCAAAAGAGGGGTTTACCTCATGCACATATACTGATTACACTACATGAAAGCGATAAGATTGATGGTGTTAGTGATATTGATAAAGTCGTTTGTGCAGAAATTCCTGATAATGAAAGTAATCCGAAGTTACATGAATATGTTTCAAAGCATATGATGCATGGTCCATGTGGTGCCTTGAATATGAACGCAGTTTGCATGAGAAATGATAGTTGTTCTAAAAATTTCCCTAAAGAGTTTTGTGAGTCTACACGAGAAGAGGTCAATGAATTTCCATTATATAGGAGACGTGATAATGGTATTAGTGTAGATATCCGTGGTGCATCCCTTGATAACCGTTATGTTGTTCCTTATAACCCATATTTGCTTGCCAAATTTAATTGCCATATAAATGTGGAGGTTTGCTCTTCCGTTAAAAGTGTAAAATATATTTACAAATATGTATACACAGTAAAAAATGAAAGACTACTTTTTTTAAATTTAATACCAAATAGTATTATTTTAAGACCCTGAAAAAGTTTGGAAATCAAATTTCGCTCTCTCTCTCTCAATTTTGGCAATTAAATTAGTCCAAATGGTCTTAAAATAATACCAAAATAATACTCTTTCTCTCAATTAAACGGAAAATGGTATTAATTTAATACTTTTCGGCGTTGTTATATATAAACACCAAATTGGTATTAAATTTAGACTTTTCTTTTTACTGTGTATAAAGGATATGATAGTGAAACAGTTGAGCTAGCTACACACC
Source organism: Campiglossa producta (assembly GCA_964058755.1). Taxonomy (NCBI): domain Eukaryota; kingdom Metazoa; phylum Arthropoda; class Insecta; order Diptera; family Tephritidae; genus Campiglossa; species Campiglossa producta. The sequence goes on along the minus strand of CAXKVI010000006.1, from coordinate 28,548,083 downwards.
AAAATGATGCCGAGGGAGTAGATAATAATGACGAAATTCAAAACTTTTTAAATGGACGTTACGTTGGTTCTACGGAAGCTGCATGGCGAATTTTCCAATATCCCTTGCATTTTCAGTCCCATGCTATATACCGACTTGATATTCATCTACCTTTAAGACAAAATGTTGTATTTGTAGAGGGTCAGGTACAACGTGCAGTTGAGAGTTTGAAAAAAACTAAATTGTTGGCATTTTTTGAGCTAAATATTGCAGATCCTTCGGCACATGAATATAAGTACACTGAAATTCCATTGCATTATACTTGGGAAGATAAAGGAAAAAAATGGAAAAAAAGACTGCGAGGTGGTGGTAAAATTATAACACGCATGTATGTAGTGACGCCAAAGGATAACGAGTTATTTCATTTACGTTTGCTTCTTTTACACGTTACTGGGCCGCGATCGTTTATAGATGTTCGCACATTTAATGGAGTCCTTTATGATACATTCGTAGAAGCATGTCATGCTCGGGGAATCGCCTTGAATGATAATGAATGGCGAGCGTGATTGGAAGAAGCCAAACAATTTCATTCACCAAGGCAAATGCGTCACTTATTCGCAGTTATATGTGCTTTAAATAATCCAGCAAATGCATTGGCGTTGTGGAATGAATTTAAAGAACCACTTTCTGAAGATTTTCTGAGAGAAAGTGATGAATTATTTTCGTTTAATCGTGCACTACTAGAAATTGAAGATGTGCTGCTTAGTCATAATGTGGCATGTCAAAGCCTTGGACTGCCAGCTCCTACAATGATCCAAGATATATTAAGTAGTAATATCCCTCAGCCTGAAAATGAATTAATTTTATTTGAGGATTATTACTCAAGAGCAGCCCACGAGCAACGCTCCATAATAGACCGCGTCATCCAAGAAATTCAGTCCCATAACACTGGATCTAATGTGTTCTGTGTTACTGCCCATGCAGGTTGTGGTAAAACTTTTATGCAAACTGCTTTGATTTACAGGTTGAATTCACTAAGTTTTCCATGTATTGCCACTGCCTTTAGTGGCATAGCATCTACTCTCTTGATTGGTGGAAGAACAGTCCATAACGTTTTTAAGTTACCGATTCCTGTTGTAGAAAACTCCGTTCCAAATATCACTCCGAACAGTGCTCAAGGGAGATACATAAATTCAGCTGCACTGATAATCATCGACGAAATTTCTATGTGACCACTTTTAATTTTGAAAGCCATAGATAGATTATTGCGTGATTTATGTTCCGACGAAAGTGCTAAAAACAAACTGTTTGCTGGGAAAACAATATTGCTTTGTGGCGATTTCAGACAAATTCTACCTGTTGTTCCTCATGGATCCCGTGCAGTTTTGGTGGAAAACTGTGTTGTTAGCTGGACTGAATGTGCATCATTTCATCATAAAACATTAACCCAAAATATGAGAGCATTGTGAGGACCCTAATCCGAAGGCTTCGGAGCCCTCACAACATTTACACATAAGCTCAAATGAAGTACGAGCTGTTTGAAATTTTATACCTTTACACATAAGCCGTTTTGCAAACCCCACCGAGTTACGTGGTTTTACACATGGAAAAACACTTAGATATTATACTTATCCATTTTTATGCAAAACATTGAGATATGATGCTTTTGCACATAAGCCATTTCTTAAATGAAGTACATACGCGGTTATGCACAAACGCCATATACTTATACTTTCATATAGCCATTTACATATATGAAGAATAATGAATTTTTATATTTCTGCACATACGCCATTTTACACATCAAGCACATACACGCTTTTGCACAAAACCATATACTCACTCTTATATGTACATACAAACATACAATCTACATAATTTCATAATTTGCTAATGAAATCTAATTTGGAAAATATTAGGCACACCCTGATGTATGTTTGTAAAATAGAAGATATTTACCGGAATTTATCAGCGGCCTAACATCAGAAAATATTCTTGTTGACAACAACCGAAAGTCTACACAAACAAATTACCAGCATTCCAACTAGCAAAAGGGTCGGTCACCAACCCAAACAGCTTTGCTTGGCTACATACACCCGCATGCCTACATATTGGATCATCCGATGCACCGGACATAGCATAAAGAAGAGAAGGAAAATGCATTGTTAGCACGGCAAAAACAATAGGTGTTGGGAATGCAGCAAAACGAACAAATATCTTATACATAGTGACGTCACCAATATTTATGTGGACAGCAGGCCCAGCTGATCAAGGCAGTGCGAGCGAACAGCTGATGGAAGGCAATGGGGGCATTCCAAGAGCAAGTAGTAGCAGTGAAAAAACTGTTAAAACGTATGATACCAATTGCAAATATGTAAATGTCGCATATATACTTAAGGACGTAGGAATTAAGTTGGAAGATGCGCCGTTAAGTTAAGGGAATTAGTTTTAAGCATTTTATTGGAATTTGGAAGTCTGCCTGCGCGCAAAAATAGTATAAAAGGGCAATGATTTCAATAGAAAAGGAGAGTCGTTTGCGACAAACTAGGCATAGTAGTCGGGGTTCTCACCTCGGCGAATGTAAACCTGGGGTTCTCACCTCACGATTACTGAGATTTATATTCAGTGGTGGTTTTCACCTCCGCTGACTGTTGGGCCAAGCAGGGGTTTTCACCTCAGCCGCCTTTATTCTAGATCAGGAGTTTTAAGATATATTCAGTGGTGGTTTTCACCTCCGCTGACCGAAGGCCAAGCAGGGGTTTTCACCTCAGCCGTCTTTATCGTTATAGTAGGCGGTGGTTTTCACCTCCGTCGAACGTCGGGTCGAGTAGGGGTTTTCACCTCTACCGCCTGTATTGTAGTTAGTGAACTAAATCTAAGATTGTAGAAACCTTTTGAGAAAAGAGGACAAGGATCCCAACAATAAACTAAATTTGAATTCTAAACTTTAATCAGGGTCTTATCATTTGAGAGGAACCTTGTTAGGGAATTTTATTTTCAGAACCCTGGACGGACTGGGTCTACCTCAGCTTTAAAGGAAAAGTCCGTCACAAATGGCGCCCGAGCAGGGACAATAAAACAACGCAGAGAAAGCAAAGTTAATGGATTTTGAGTCAAAATACACAGGGGCAAACATGGTCATTGTAAATAGCTAAAAGCACAGAGACATACACACACAGGGTCATCGGAGGCATACTAAGGAAAGTACAACAGGAACATACGTGGATTAAAATCTGCTGGGTTAAATTTGAAGCCAAAGGCATACTAAGGTGGGACACACGAGGATTTAAAAATTCTGCTGGGTAACATAAAGCCAACGAAACGACACAAAGGATTTAAAAATTCTGCTGGGTAATATTGAGGATCACGAGGATCGACGAGAAAATTAACATAGAAATACAACTACGAATCAACAAGATCAGCATCAAGATGGTTAAGGTATCCTGGGTATACTACCTCCAGCGCGAGGATCTGGTGGCATACTGCGCGGAATTCGGAGTGGAATATTCTGGTACGGTGGAAGAAATGCGCAGGCTTTTATCAGCGTATATCCAAACGCATAGTGATGATGAGGACTTGGAGAAACGCTTTGCTACGCTAGAGCAACGTCATGCCCGGCCAACTACACCCAAAGATGGCGGGCCAACCATCAGAATCAGCCCCCCGACAGCCAAGAGTGGCGAGGAGCAAGGATTTACGTATCCCGACGGAGCGAGCACGAGTAATGCATTAGCAGGAGTAAACAATAATGCGCATATTACACGACACGACACGGGCATACAAGCTGCACCGCACGTATATCCCCAGACGGAAACTTGTGGAAATGTGATGGATCGAGTACGCAAGTGGGGTTTAAAATATGATGGTGAGAAGGACCCACTTGGCTTCATTGAGCGGGTCGAAGAGCTGGCAGACAGCTATGAAATTAGCCGTAACGCCATACCACGTGCGCTACCAGAATTGCTGAAAGACAAAGCACTGGTATGGTTCCGAAATAACAACCGTCACTGGCAGCAATGGGACGCATTTAAGAAGGACTTCTTGAAATTTTTCTTGAGTTCAAGGTATTTTGAGCGTCTAGACGATGAAATCCGGCAAAGGGTGCAAAAGCCAGGTGAAAAATTCAAAGATTACGTGTTGACGCTTCAAGGGCTCATGAGGCACTCCGATTACACGAGCGAGCAAAAACTAAACCGGATATACCGTAACTCAAGGAGAGAGTACCAACTGTATGTGAAGAGGAGCGAATTCAACACTCTGGAAGACCTGGTGAGCCTAGTGGAAGATTATGAGAATATTACACCAGAGAGGGAACCACTTAGGCCAGCAGCGAGACCGTTTGTACCCAGGCGGCAGGAGGAGCGTTTCCACTATATGCAGGAAACCGACAACGTACCACAGGTGAGCGCAAATACACAAACAGTGACAAATACAACAAGTAGTGCGCAACAAGGACACATAGACCCACGAACAGCATGTAGGCGTTGCGGGGAGTACGGACACTTCGCCTATGGGTGCCGTAACTCTCGACGCGAATTTTGCTGGACGTGTGGCAAAAGGGGTGTATTAACTCGAGATTGCTGTCGTAGGCAACAGGGAAACGACAGGAGGCCCCATTAGCCGCGAGGAGTGGGGTCTCACACAATTTAGCCTCGCATCCAACAACAAAAGCAAACATATTCAAACAACAACAAGGGCGAATCCTGGCGACAGTAAAGGTAGATGGCAGAGAGGCCACAGCAGCAATTGATACGGGAGCGACACGGAGTTTTGTAAGCGAGTCCATGGCAATGAGGTTGGATGCACGTAAATCTAAAGAGATGAATACAAGAGTGGTAATGGGCGATGGAAGCGCGAAGGACGTAGTGGAAACAATTGAAGCAGAAATAGCGTTGGGCGACCAAGTACACCAGAGCGAATTATTAGTGCTACCCGGGCTGGTGGACCAAGTGGTAATTGGGACTGACTATATGGCGAAAGCGAACGTGGAACTGAGATGCGGCGAAAGCGCAATGGTAATACAAGCAGGAAACCAAGATCGGAAAATAGCGAGGTGCACAAGCATCATGCAGTTGAACGCAGATATTAAAGATAACACGAGGACCCGCGCTGAAGCACATAGCACCACTGATGTCGCGGTGAGTACACTCCTTAACAAAGAACTTAAGATTTTTGAAAATATGTCGGGGGTATCTAACATTGCCACACATAAAATTGTCATGAGGGATGACCGCCCCATTAAACAACGATACTTCCCCAAAAACCCTAAAATGCAGGAGATTATAAATAAGGAGATCGATGAGCTTATAGAGAAGGGCTGTATTGAGCCATCACGCAGCCCCCACAGTGCCCCTATAGTCCTAGCGATGAAGAAGAATGGTAAATGGCGACTTTGCGTCGATTACAGACAGCTTAACGCCCGATCAGTCCCAGACGCGTACCCATTACCCCGTATCCAACATATTTTAGATAGACTTAGAAGTGCGCGGTTTATCAGTAGCCTTGATTTAAAGAACGGCTATTGGCAGATCCCCATGGAGGAGGATAGTAAACAGTATACCGCATTTACGATACCTGGGCGAGGGCTATATCAGTGGAAAGTGATGCCATTTGGGCTACACTCTGCCCCAGCTACGTTCCAAAGAGCACTTGATCGTGTAATAGGTCCAGAGTTAGAGCCACATGCGTTTGCCTACCTGGATGACATTATTATAACAAGTGAAACATTAGAAGACCACACAAGACACCTCACGGAAGTTTTTCGGCGCCTCAGGCAAGCTAACCTTAAGATTAACCCCGAAAAGTGCGAATTTTTTAAGAAAAGTCTGAAGTACTTAGGCCACGTAGTTAGCGAAGAGGGCATCCACACAGACCCAGACAAAGTAGCGGCTATAAAAGAGCTCACACCCCCCAGCAATATAAGAGAATTACGGCGTTTCCTAGGGATAGTGTCCTGGTATAGAAGGTTCGTCCCAGATTTTTCCAAAGTGGCAAACTCGTTGACAGCCATGCTTAAGAAGGGCTGCAAATGGAAATGGGCCGAAGAGCAACAAGTAGCGTTTGAAGCGCTGAAGAATGCACTAATACAAGCACCCGTTTTAGCCTGCCCAGATCTTACCAAGAGATTTAGACTGCAGACAGATGCAAGTGATTTTGGCCTAGGCGCTGTACTAACACAAGGGTTAGACCAAGAAGAGCGGGTGATAGCTTATGCGAGTCGAAGATTGAACAAGGCAGAGATGAACTACTCACCAACAGAGAAAGAGTGTTTGGCAATAGTTTGGGCAATAAGGAAAATGAGGCCATATCTAGAAGGATACAGTTTTACCGTGATCACAGACCACTTAGCGTTGAAATGGCTGAATGCAATCGAAAGTCCATCAGGACGAATTGCTAGATGGGCATTAGAGCTACAGCAATATTCGTTCGATGTACAATACAGAAAAGGGAAGTTAAATGTCGTGGCAGACGCGCTATCGCGCCAACCGCTAGAAGAGCAATTGGGCAGCATGACCGCGCAACCAGACGACGTCAACTGCAATTGGTATTCCGCAAAGGTAGCAGAAATAACGAAGACACCCGAAAAGTTTCCAGATTATGTAGTTCAAGAGGGGAAATTATACCGAAGAATAGTTGGCCAGGTGGATGGCGAAGATCACGTTCCCTGGAAATTATGCGTACCAACACCACAGAGGAAAAGAGTTTTAAGCGAAATCCATGACACACCAAGCGCCGGGCATATGGGAATCCGCAAGACAATTGCACGAGCAATGATACGTTATTATTGGCCAGGCATGTTCAGAGACGTCAGAAAGTACGTTCAGCAGTGCCACGAATGCCAAATTTATAAGCCAAGCCAACAACAAGCGGCTGGTAAAATGCTAACACGTATCCCAGAGGAACCATGGGCAACAGTATGCGCGGATTTTATAGGACCATTGCCGCGCTCGAAACATGGCAACACGATGGCGTTAGTTTTTGTAGATAGATTTTCTAAGTGGGTAGAAGTTGTAGCTATGCGAAAAGCAACAACAGAAAATTTGATCAAAGGTTTAAGAGAACGTATTTTAGCGAGGTTTGGAGCACCAAAGGTGTTAATAACCGACAACGGAGCGCAATTTATTAGCAGAAGTTTTAAACGATTTTTACAAGAGCTTGGTATAAAACACCAGCTGACAGCACCATATACCCCACAGGAGAACCCGACAGAGAGGGCAAACCGAAATGTTAAGAGAATGATATCACAGTTTACCGGCAAGGATCAGAGGAATTGGGATGAGTTCATACCAGAGATTTCGTTGGCACTAAACACGAGTGTGTGTGAATCGACAGGATACAGTCCTGCGTATGTAGTACAAGGTAGAGAGCCGAGAATTCCGGGCACCCTCTACGACGAGCAGACGTTTGGCACGGGCGAGGAAAAGGTCATATTGAGCCAGAAAGCAGCAAAGATGAAGGAGGTATATGACATGGTACGGCGTAAGCAGCAGAGGGCATCGACGGAGCAGGCAAGACATTATAACTTGCGCAGGAGACAATGGCAACCGGCTATAGGCGACTTGGTATTGGTGAAAGAGCATCAGTTGTCCAAAGCAGTAGACAATTTTGCGGCGAAACTAGCACCCAAATACAGTGGCCCACACCGAGTGATGAACTTTGTGTCACCGGTAATAGTAGAGCTGGACAAGATACACAAGGGAAAGAGAAAGACAGCACACCTAAGCGAGCTGAAGTCCTATCACGAGGCCGAGGAACAAAGAGAGGACGCGCAGGAGCAGAGTCCAGACCAGAGGGAAACACGCAAGCAGCAATCGAGTAGCAAAAACAGGCAAAGCATAACTCAGCGAAGAGTAAGATTTAAAGAAACCACGAATACCAAAGATCCTGAGAAACCAGAGGCGCCACACGAGTCAGAGCAACCATCGACATCCAAAGTAGCATTGCAAATGCTAAGAGCGCGACAGCAAAGAGACTGTAATAAAGTAGTGAGATGTGGCTCATCATCGATAAGGGAGTTACCAACAAGTAGTCCACAAATAGAATTCCCACCGGAAAACGAACAATTGATCGTCGAAGAGATACAGGGTGAAGCATCGACAATAGGAATCGGGATGCAAATGGCGGCGGAGTACGCCAACAGCATGGCTAACCAACAAAACAGCGAAATAACCGATTATTTCGTATCCTTTCAATTCAGGACGCGCACGAAAAACCCAAAAAACGCGTAACACGCCAATGATAAAAACAACAAAGCAGCCCCTCAGACACAGGGCAATAGAGTTTTCAGCAAGGTCCCAAGTATAATGTGACCCATACTATAATGATCACAAACGGTAACTTAGGTACATAGTCCCACAAACTAGTATTCACACACTTTCCACGTAAAACAAAACAATTCCGACGGTTTTTAGGCACACCCTACTGCAGCATCACCAAATTTTACCGCAACAGTGGTGACGATCACCTGACATCATACGGCCAATCGGCACAAAGAAAAAAAAGGGTAACGAGAATAACGAAAAGCATAATTGGAATTGTCCTGTTAGCGCCCAACCAAAGGTTTTGAAAACAGAAAAACACCCAATAACAACGCTGTTAAGACTGAGTTCTGCTGGGAAAACCACCGTTTGACCGCAGTAGAAAGTTTTGTATATAAGCGGGCCGTGACGCCCAGGAAGACCAAACGTTTTAACTATGAGTGACCGCGCAGTTATAAAGTACTCCAGCGAAAAAGCAAAGGATGGCTCCCTCCGCCTCAAGTTAAGGCGCATAGCTGACTTACAGCAACAACAGTTGGTGAACCAAGGGCCGGACGAGGATGATGGCACGACAGAGGTGTATGAGAGCGAGGGCGAGCACAGTAACAACGACAGCACCTGCACCGAGGCATTCGGCCAGATGTTTGACGGCGACGAGGTCAGCCAAATTCAGAGCCCGACGTATGACGATGAGGAGAGCCAGATCCAGAGCCCGACTTATGGCTCGGAGGATGAAGGGCATAGTGGCACGATGGTCCGAGAGTCGACCCCCATCTTGATCTCGTCGGAGAGTGAAGAAGAACCCGACGACGACGAACAATTTAGGCGATGGGTTTGGATGTCCATCCGCCAATCGGATGACGAGGGAGTGCGTGGCGATGGCTACATAGAGCGGACAAGAAGGGTGACGATGAGGGCCCGGCTACACTATGCCGACCCGGTTAACCCGCCCGCCGTACCAACAGGTGTACCCGCAATCGAGGACGGAGAAGGAGCCGGTGTTGGGAGTGATACACTGAGTTTAGCGGCCAGCAACGGTTTAACCGGGGATGGTAGTAAAGACCCCCCGGACGAAGTAGTCGAGGAGATAGAGGAGTGGTTGCGAGGCTCGACAGACCCCACAACAGGCGCATGGCAGAACCAGTCGGGGGTCGAACCCTTGCCCGAGGCGCTGGTCAGCGACATCGAAGCGCACCTACAGAGTGAGCTAACGAAGAGGAGGAAAAGAACATTCCGGCGCGACATTGAAGGACGAGAGTTCCGAGTGCGGATCACGCGCACCGGAATCGTGACCATAAGTCTGGTCCCCACAGATGAGGAGTTTTGAAGACACCCTGGAAATTAAATTAAATCTTTTTATGAATTTTTACAAAAAAAAAAATTTTAATTATAATTCGAAGTTTTGAAATACAGCCACTTTTTATAATTTGCACGAAGGATACTGTGCACATAACCAACTAGTTTAATAATACTGGAAATTTCAGCCTTAAATATGAAGGGCCCAGCGCCAACATGGAAGAATAGGGTTACAACAAGCCTTATTTCAAATAATAATAAGTCTTATTGCGGTAGGTGAGGGGGGAGTGTGAGGACCCTAATCCGAAGGCTTCGGAGCCCTCACAACATTTACACATAAGCTCAAATGAAGTACGAGCTGTTTGAAATTTTATACCTTTACACATAAGCCGTTTTGCAAACCCCACCGAGTTACGTGGTTTTACACATGGAAAAACACTTAGATATTATACTTATCCATTTTTATGCAAAACATTGAGATATGATGCTTTTGCACATAAGCCATTTCTTAAATGAAGTACATACGCGGTTATGCACAAACGCCATATACTTATACTTTCATATAGCCATTTACATATATGAAGAATAATGAATTTTTATATTTCTGCACATACGCCATTTTACACATCAAGCACATACACGCTTTTGCACAAAACCATATACTCACTCTTATATGTACATACAAACATACAATCTACATAATTTCATAATTTGCTAATGAAATCTAATTTGGAAAATATTAGGCACACCCTGATGTATGTTTGTAAAATAGAAGATATTTACCGGAATTTATCAGCGGCCTAACATCAGAAAATATTCTTGTTGACAACAACCGAAAGTCTACACAAACAAATTACCAGCATTCCAACTAGCAAAAGGGTCGGTCACCAACCCAAACAGCTTTGCTTGGCTACATACACCCGCATGCCTACATATTGGATCATCCGATGCACCGGACATAGCATAAAGAAGAGAAGGAAAATGCATTGTTAGCACGGCAAAAACAATAGGTGTTGGGAATGCAGCAAAACGAACAAATATCTTATACATAGTGACGTCACCAATATTTATGTGGACAGCAGGCCCAGCTGATCAAGGCAGTGCGAGCGAACAGCTGATGGAAGGCAATGGGGGCATTCCAAGAGCAAGTAGTAGCAGTGAAAAAACTGTTAAAACGTATGATACCAATTGCAAATATGTAAATGTCGCATATATACTTAAGGACGTAGGAATTAAGTTGGAAGATGCGCCGTTAAGTTAAGGGAATTAGTTTTAAGCATTTTATTGGAATTTGGAAGTCTGCCTGCGCGCAAAAATAGTATAAAAGGGCAATGATTTCAATAGAAAAGGAGAGTCGTTTGCGACAAACTAGGCATAGTAGTCGGGGTTCTCACCTCGGCGAATGTAAACCTGGGGTTCTCACCTCACGATTACTGAGATTTATATTCAGTGGTGGTTTTCACCTCCGCTGACTGTTGGGCCAAGCAGGGGTTTTCACCTCAGCCGCCTTTATTCTAGATCAGGAGTTTTAAGATATATTCAGTGGTGGTTTTCACCTCCGCTGACCGAAGGCCAAGCAGGGGTTTTCACCTCAGCCGTCTTTATCGTTATAGTAGGCGGTGGTTTTCACCTCCGTCGAACGTCGGGTCGAGTAGGGGTTTTCACCTCTACCGCCTGTATTGTAGTTAGTGAACTAAATCTAAGATTGTAGAAACCTTTTGAGAAAAGAGGACAAGGATCCCAACAATAAACTAAATTTGAATTCTAAACTTTAATCAGGGTCTTATCATTTGAGAGGAACCTTGTTAGGGAATTTTATTTTCAGAACCCTGGACGGACTGGGTCTACCTCAGCTTTAAAGGAAAAGTCCGTCACAGCATTACCACACGAATTGCAATTCGTAGAATTTTTAAAGCAAATTGGTGATGGTCGAGCAGTTTTTTATCCACAATTTGGAAATAATGTCATTGAAATACCGCAGCAGTTAATGGGGAATGAAGATAACCATATTGATGACGTATTTGGAAATATAGAAGAAAATTTATTATCAGACAGAGTTGTGAACTCTGTTATTTTGGCAGCAACCAATGAGGACTGCTCCTTGGTTACTAATGACATATTGAACCGTATACCAGGCGCTTTTAAAACATTTAATAGTTTTGATAAGGTTATTTGCGACGATGAAAGAGAGGTCAATAATTATCCCACAGAGTTTCTTAATTCTCTAAATATGAGCGGTTTACCACCCCACAAACTTTCACTCAAACTTAACTGTGTTGTGCTTCTTATTAGAAATTTAAATACAAAAGAAGCCTTAGTGAACGGTACACGAATGAGGGTTAAGGGCCTTCATAACAATGCTATTGATTGTGAAGTTTTAACGGGATATTCAAAAGGGAAACGAATTCTTATTCCACGAATAAAATTAACCTACTCTGGAACCATACTACCGTTTAGTTTTCAACGGACTCAGTTCCCAATAATACCGTCTTTTGCAATGACTATCAACAAGTCTCAAGGTCAAACCTTTGAGAAGGTCGGGATATTATTGAAGCGCCCTGTATTTACCCATGGGCAGTTGTATGTGGCTACAAGCAGAGTTAGGTCGTTTGACAGCTTGAAGTTTTATGTTAGCGAACATAATAATCAAGGTCACCTAGCCAACGATGGAAGGGTATTCACAAAAAATATTGTTTTTCAGGAAGTTATCAATGCAAGACGCTAATTCTAAAGGGTCAATTATATAAAGCTTTTTTAACCTCGCCTGACATTTACAACCTCAACCTCAGAGGTATGCCACAATGAAGGCTTTGACGCTTCTCTTTTATTCATTTGTTTTCGTTATTTATTTATTTGCACTCAGAGTGTTTTGGTAAATTTATTAATTTAATAGAGAAAAATTTATTATTATTTCTTCCAAATTTTATTTCTTAAATTAAAGCAAAATCATCCACATCTGATTGTCAAAGCAAGCAAAATTAGAGAGTTTGCAAAATTTCAACCTTGCTTCAACTTTGAGGTTTTCCATTTGCCATGTTTCGTTTAAACACGTATATTTAACTTATGACCTATGATTCGATATATCGCAGCTGACCAAGTACGTCGATCCAGAATTAACAAGGGTGGGGCGTAGTTCCGACTTTTTTTAAGTGTCCACTTTAAATTTTGAAAGCTATAAGCAAGTTATGCTCAATCACTCTGCAACTCACATTGTTAAACCTTAGCTGTTTTTAATTGTGTATCTTATAAACTGCATCTTATGTAGTTCCTGAAAGTGTTTTTAGTTTTTCCCAACAAAACATTTTAATTTTTTTAATATTGCTTTCGATATAACTAAAAAAGAAAACTTTTATAAAAATGAACTTAAAAAATTTAAAAGTCGAAGCGGGTTTTTTATTGCATTACAATTTTTACTTATTTCAGAAAAAATTGGTCGATTTGCCGCCATGCAACGCCACGCTGCCGAAAACTCCCATCGGTATACCATCGACTGCCGCTTATGCTCCCAACCACACCCGATCCGCCTATGCCGCGTATTTAGGTCCATGCAACCCGCGAACGCTTCTGCGGCAACTGCTTGGGGATGGATCACCGTTCCGACGTCTGCCCAAGTCACGGACGATGCAGATATTGCGCCAAAAAGCACCACTCTACGATCCACATAACGCAAGTTGATGACAATCAACTGCTAAGTGAAGCCCGCAGTAAGCCATGGAGTCAACAGCTAAGTGAAGAATTAGAATCACCGCAGGAACGGATGGACGACTCTATCTCGCTCTACGCATCGGATTCTGGAACGGAGACACGGCCTCTTCGTCCAGCTAGGGAGAACCGTAAAGTGGAGGAGTCTGGAGCGGAGACTAGGTCTCTTCGCCCGGCAGCCACTTACAAAAAAAACCAATCCTTCCGACCTCTACTGCATCACGAGAGGAAACTGCTCCAGCGATCCCAAATGGCATCGAAATGCAACGGACACAGAGCGGAGACACGGCCTCTTCGCACTCCGAATGCACCCTCAACAATACAAAAGCCCGACATGACTCACGCGATCGCAGAGCGGAAACTAGATCTTCTCGGCATACTTACAGCGAGCAGCGCCTTATATCTAGGTCTCACCACCGGCCCACCTCGACTTTTAGAAGTGGACTCACGGCAACGCTAGCAGAAACTGCTCTACTTAGTCTCACCGTGGCGATTCCGCCAACCGCGGTCATCAGATTGGAAACGGGAGGGAAACTGCAACATTTACGCGCCCTCATAGACGCCTGTGCCCCGACTCATCGAGGCAGATCTAGCGAAAAAATTACGCATTCGAACTGGCATCATCGGCGGACATGTGGGATGTTTGCTTCGCATCCGAAGCAAAAACGGACAAAACAAACAAATCACAACACAGGCGACCGTGGTAGAGAGCCTCCGACGGATGGCCCCACGTATCAGCGTAGACAGCGCTATCGCGACACCCTATGTCCATATACAGTTAGCTGACCCCAATTTTTTTACCGCGGCTCCGGTTTGCCTTATCCTGGGCACCGACGTATATGCGGACATTATTATGCGAAAAAGTCGGTCAGTTACGATCAACACATATTTAATGTTTGTAAGCTCTATATTAACACATTTGAATTTTTCTGAATTTTATTTTTTTCTGATTTTAATCTTTAAGTTTAGATATAATACTTTAAATTTAGATATAGTTTTTACAATATTTTTTTTCAACCTTTAAAGCCTGTGTTTTTAAACAATGTAAATAGATATTTAAATTTTTATTAACTTTGTATATGTGTATGTATGTAGGTGTAAGCAAAAAGGAATTACTGAACTGAAATACACATGTTTACTATTATTTATTTATTTATTTATATGGGTGATATAGGCCTACTGGGGAACCGAGCACCCAAAAGTAACTTCGGTAACGCGCCAATTGAAGCATTATCGGGAATGATGTTCTAAATGCAATTTTGTTGAAAACCGGTTTTGTTGCATACAACCTTTTGTATTGCTCTACATTGCATTGTACAGATAAAAAAATGTCCAAAAATTGTGCACGCCATAACGGTAAAAACACATAGAAATAGTAGAGTAATGTAAATTGACATACATTATTTTGGAAGATTATAAGGAAGGTACAAAACTGATAATATGAAAGATGTACCTAAAAGTAAAAGTTAAGAAAACGAAAGAAGTAAATTAAAAAAGTTATTACTTAAGCCTTTTTTGGCTCTCCTGACGAATTTTAATTTTGTGACTTAAAACGTTATTCCCGACGATGCTTCAATTGCCTACCTCATGGGTGGTGTGGAAATGGCAAGACCTTTACTTTAGTACTAACTCACCAATTTACCAAACGACAAACCATTACTGTAAAACACAATTCACCTGAACATATTTTTGAAGGAAATCGAATTCCCTACAAAATTTGCATTGACAAACATTTTCTCAGTCCAGCCGTTTTCTAGTATTCTAGCCTAAAAAATTAGCATGTTTTCTCGATTTCCCATTTTTTCTTTCAAAAAGTTACTTTTTCAAAACTTATTTAGTAGTAAGTTTAAACAATTCATATTTCCGTTTTTTTTTGTGTTTTTGATCCAATTTTTTTACTAAATTTTGGTTATTGATATTCTACATAGTTAATTATCATTATATGATGAATATTATAACTAAAAATATACATTTCTCATATAAGTTCAAACATATTTTTGCTTATTATATGCTCTCTCTGAGAAGGTGTAGTTTTACAAACTTCAAATGGCACAAAAACAAAAAAACTCAATACATGAATTTTCATTTTTTTTGGCGACCTAAATCCAAATCCGTGATAAGAATTATCCTAACAGGTCGCAGTTCTTCTCCAACCTAACAAAACCATCACAAAATAATATTGGACTTTTTTGCAAGGTTAGGGCTGAACTTCGGGCCCGTTGTTGAATTCTGATATCGAATTCGGATTCAGCAGCCAATTTCCCTTAAGAATATGTGTTTAGGCCTAGAGCCAAAACCTACAAACTTCATCGGTCGCCCTCGTAATTTTCTTATATATCTAGTTAACATTGGCGATCGAACTGTTTATGCCAACTATGTTAAATAATAATCTATTTTATTATTCTAAAACACGGCGCTTAGCTAGACTAAACTACAATACGTATATAAACGAAATGTATATCAGATGAAAGCTTATCATGAGCATGTTTGCAAAAAATTATAACCATTCCAATAGGTTAATTTGTTCATGAGAAATTAGCGTTTAAAGTTTGTACACAAGCTCTTTATATGGCACTATTAGCATGCTTTGTAAATGTACATATGTATATACATACATACAATGCTCGCATGGATTTCAGTCGAAATAGACAAACATTGAAAAAAATGTAAATATGTATGTATATATGTATGTAAGTACATATGATTTTGCGCTACAAAAGCAATGCAGGGGTAATAAGCAAACACACCCGATTATCGGGGGTTACATACTAGTATATTATATCGCTGGAAGTAAGAAACAGTTCGAACCAAAAGAGAATGGCAATCATTTCCTTTAAATAAAGTGAATGTGAAATATTTAATATTAATACTTTGCATTTTCTTTTTATTTCTTTGTGGTTGTACTGAATACTTGTCCGAGCGCAACGCTTTATTCGATGTTGATTTTTTCATGTTTCGCAAATTTTCAAACCAAAATCCGGAAATCCATAAAACATGCCAATGTTTGAGGCTAGAATACTAGAAAACGGCTAGTCTGAGAAAATTTCAGTATTGGCAGCTTTTGTAGGGAATTCAATTTCCAACAAAAATATGTTGAGGTAAATGGTGTTTTTCAACAATGATTTGTCGTTTTTATACCAAATTTGAGGTTAAGTCTGTAAAATCTAACTAGCAATTATATAATTCTAGACTTTAATTTAAATATCTGAAAAAATTACAGTAAATTTTTTTCGCTTTTCTTCAAAAGAAAATCACAAAAATCATCAAAATGACTACAAGTCAAAAAGCAACAAAGAGTTTAAATGTTATAAATGGAAAAATATTCGTGCTTAATTAAGCATAGAAAATTCTTTCATAGGTTTCACACCAAGTCCTAAAATTCGCAAATCTTTCATATAAGTTAGCATTGAAATTAAAGAAATGTTCTATATGGAAGTATAAATATATGCATAAATGGACACTGAGAAGGGTCTACCTTCAAGCTGGTTAGTGGCCTAAGGTGCTAGACCTTCTAGCATACAAGTCACTACAGTGTTGTGAGTTCGACTCTCCAATGCCGGGAAGAAAAGTCCTTGAAGAGATGTAACTCCAGTATCATCGAAACATATGTCGGCTTGTCTGGTTCCTGCAGCGCGTAGGTAAATTTTGCTCAAAAAACACATTTTCATACAATCCCGAAAATTGCTTGTAAATACCGTCGGCATTTACAGCAATAGACTACAAGTCAAAGAGCAACAAAGAGTTTAAATGTTATAAATGGAAAAATATTCGTGCTTAATTAAGCATAGAAAATTCTTTCATAGGTTTCACACCAAGTCCTAAAATTCGCAAATCTTTCATATAATTTAGCATTGAAATTAAAGAAATGTTCTATATGGAAGTATAAATATATGCATAAATGGACACTGAGAAGGGTCTACCTTCAAGCTGGGTTGTTGTTGTTGTTGTTGTAGCGAGGTGTAGCCCTGCCTAAATGTCAGACAGGGTCACCTCGAGTGTATTGCTCTTGGCCGGGTCGATATAAGAAAACGGCCCGGGTCGTTTCGGCACGATGGGTACAGCATAAGTACTGGTACCGTTCTCGTAGAACCGGCAATACAAGAAACTAGCCGTGTAGGCTATGTAGGTCATTTAGCGTTACCCAGGGTGCACCAACTGGGAGGCGACCTACTTTTACACCAGCTGGGTAGTGGCCTAAGGTGCTAGACCTTCTAGCATACAAGTCACTACAGTGTTGTGAGTTCGACTCTCACAATGCCGGGAAGAAAAGTCCTTGAAGAGATGTAACTCCAGTATCATCGAAACATATGCCGGCTTGTCTGGTTCCTGCAGCGCGTAGGTAAATTTTTCTCAAAAAACACATTTTCGAAGATCAATATAATTTTTGAAAAAAAGTAAATTTTTATTTTTGCCCCAGTCTAATGTACATTAAGCTGTTTCTTAAAAAAAAAAATTGTTTCCAAGCGGAATATGATAAATCTTGCTCTAAAAATAAGCTATGCAAAATTTCACTCGAATTGGATAACTTTTGGAACTTGCGCGTTGCATTTGAAAATTTTAAAAACCATATGCATTCAGGGTGCAGCAGATTATATAAAAAAATCGATAGCCGTAAACTTGGTACACATGTATTACGTGAAAAAACGTGCAGATTCCGATTCTGAAGAGAAAAATCAAAAATTCGCTATAGGTTTTGAGCTTTCGTAAAGTTATCGTTTTTATACCTTTCATGAAAATGAAATGGTATTATAACTTTGGTCCGATGTTTGTAAGTATGAGAAGAAGAAGAGATAGACCCACTAATAAGTATACCGTTATGATCAGGACGATGAGTTGATTCGATTTAGCCATGTCCGTCTGTCCGTCTGTTTGTACGCAAACTAGTCCCTCAATTTTAGAGATATCTCGATGAAATTTGGTATGGAGGCGTTATTTTATATGCGAATAATCATTCGTCGGAACCAGCAAGATCGGACCAAAACTACTCATAGCTCCGATACAATCGATTGTTCCGATAAACGGATTTCGGGCTATAACTTCTGTAATTAAAGAGCTAGTAACGTGAACTTTTGTAGGTATTGATGTTTTTATATGTGAAATAGCGATGTTGAAAATCATTGAGATGAGATAAATATTTCATATAGCTCCCATACAATCGATTGTTCCGATAAACGGATTTTGGGCTATAACTTCTGTAATTAAAGAGCTAGTAACGTGAAATTTTGTAGGTATTGATGTTTTCATATGTGAAATATCGATGTTGAAAATCATTGAGATAAGGATAAATATTTCATATAGCTCCCATACAAGCGAATTTTCCGATAAACGGATTTCGGGCTATAACTCCTGTAATTATAAAGCTAGGAACGTGAAATTTTGTAAGTATTGCTATTTTTATATGTGAAATAGCGATGTTGAAAATCATTGAGATGAGATAAATATTTCATATAGCTCCCATACAATCGATTGTTCCGATAAACGGATTTTGGGCTATAACTTCTGTAATTAAAGAGCTAGTAACGTGAAATTTTGTAGGTATTGATGTTTTCATATGTGAAATATCGATGTTGAAAATCATTGAGATAAGGATAAATATTTCATATAGCTCCCATACAAGCGAATTTTCCGATAAACGGATTTCGGGCTATAACTCCTGTAATTATAAAGCTAGGAACGTGAAATTTTGTAAGTATTGCTATTTTTATATGTGAAATAGCGATGTTGAAAATCATTGAGATGAGATAAATATTTCATATAGCTCCCATACAATCGATTGTTCCGATAAACGGATTTTGGGCTATAACTTCTGTAATTAAAGAGCTAGTAACGTGAAATTTTGTAGGTATTGATGTTTTCATATGTGAAATATCGATGTTGAAAATCATTGAGATAAGGATAAATATTTCATATAGCTCCCATACAAGCGAATTTTCCGATAAACGGATTTCGGGCTATAACTCCTGTAATTATAAAGCTAGGAACGTGAAATTTTGTAAGTATTGCTATTTTTATATGTGAAATAGCGATGTTGAAAATCATTGAGATGAGATAAATATTTCACATAGCCCCCATACAATCGTTTGTTCCGATAAACGGATTTTGAGCTATAACTCCTATAATTATATAGGTAGGGTCGTAAAATTACGTAACTATTGCTCTGTTAGAAAGTGGAATGTCGATGTTAAAAATCAATTAGAGTGGACCAACGAAACACATCGCCCCCATATAATCGATAGTTCCGATACTTATGGTATGAGCTAAAGTTAAATTCACACAGGCTGTACTGGAGATCGAACAGTGAAAATCGTGACGCTTATTCATGAAAGGCACAGCCGAAGACAGCTTTCCTTACTTCTTAAAAAGTGAGAAAACACCATTTTGTATATTACGAAAAATCTCCAGCTTTGTCTTTCCGATCGAACCCGTCTATTCACCACATAAAAGGATAGCTCTTAAAGTCCGCCTTATAATGGATTTCAATCAGATGCCCAGTTTAAGACCTATTAACAGATTTAGTCGAGAAATATTACAAATTCCAAGTCATTAATTGTTAAATACATCGAAAAGGGGTAATTATTTTGTCTTGATTTTTATTTCGTTTTAAGCCTTAATCAATTTCAAACAAAATTTATCTTAACCATTTTCTTATCGGCTTGGCACTATCAAAGTTATATCAAATTTAAAAATATGTTACAGCTAGATTTATCATATCGATTGTATACAGAAAAGCATGATTTTGAAATAATTTTCTCGATTATGAATATCGATATACCAAATGTAACTATATATGGTTATAACTTTGGTATTTCTGATCTGATTTGCAAACAGCTTTGACCAATATGGTTTGGAATTGATTGAGCTTTTACATCGTATCAAAGCAAAATTAAAAAAGTTATTAGTTTTCGCTGTGTATCAATACATACTACGAGGTGGTTGCAAATTGTGCTCTATTTCTCTCAGTAATCTGTTAATAACTTCTAATCTGGTCATATGATTGAAAAACATTATATGGCGGGTTTTTAGAGTTACAGAATATCTTTAATCCGGTGAATAGTGGGGTTCGATCGGATAAGCAAAGCTGGAGATTTTTCGTAAAATACAAAAATGGTGTTTTTTCACTTTTTTAAAAACGATAACTTCGGAATCGGAATCTGCACGTTTTACACGTAATAAATGTGTATGTACCAAGCTTGCGGCTATCAATGTTTTTATAAGCTTTTATTTAGTTTCACGTGACGGCTGTCTGTAATCAAATCTTGCAAGCTAAATTTGATACACTTCCCGGTGTCCGATTGATCTGAAATTCTGCACCCATGTATAACCCCGATGACAATGCAAAATTATAAAAAAAAATTCGATAGGTGGCGCGTGGGTCGCTATATTTTCAAAATTCGCATTTATGGTCCAATTTAGCTGAAATTCGTAACATGTATTACTACCATGAAAAGAAATATTTTTGTAAAAAAAATTCCGCTAGGTGGGGCTGAGATAGCGGTAATAAAAACTCAAAATCGTAATTATGGACCGATTTGGCTGATATTTTACGTGTATATTACTTAATTAATTTCTAAATGTTAAAAAAAATATTGGACCCGCTAGGTGGCGCGTGAGTCGCTTTATTTGAGAATTACGAAGGTCTGTTTTCAGTGTCGATTAATTCGTTTTTCAACGAACTTCCCGTTGAGGTAGGATCTTGAAATTTTCATCATCGTTTAGTTTTCTGCCTCCACGCAAAATAACAAAAAAATAATTCCGATAGGTGGCGCACGAGTAGAGATATTCGAAAGTTTTCATTCCAGGAAATTTTGCTTTTGATATTGTACTAACTTGCAGTTAAGATGGGATTTTGCAAATTTTCAACATCGTTCAGGCTTCGCTAACAGTAAATAAAAAAATTAGCTTATTTCAAAAATCCCATTTATCGTTTAGTTTAGTCTTTATTCCAATATCCCAAAAGTAACTTTATTAACCACGCGGCTTTATTGTAAAAGATTCTATGGTTTCTGTTGCTGCTAGCAGCCGATTGATGTCGCTGCGACATTATTGCCTCTTGTTGATAAACCGAAAGTAACTTTATTAACCACGCGGCTTTATTGTAAAAGATTCTATGGTTTCTGTTGCTGCTAGCTGCCGATTGATGTCGCTGCGACATTATTGCCTCTTTTTGATAAACCGAACTAAAAAGTAAAAAGTAAAATTAAAGAAAAAAAAACTTTTTTAAAAATAAGCTTTTATAATTGGTTTATAAAATTAACTAAAAAGTAAATAAAATTAAAGAAAAAAAAACTTTTTTAAAATAAGCTTTTATTATTGGTTTATAAAATTAACTAAAAAGGAAAAAAAAATTGACTGTAAAGGAATATAACACTTTATAAGTTCATTGTAACCTTTAAAGATAATTTGGCTTCTTCGTCTGCCACAAAATAATTGCATATTGTACATAATTATATATTTCTAACATTAAAATTTTACACCTAAATTATTAAACCTTCCAGTATATATCACATTCCTAATTTTATTAATAATAAAAGCGTGTTAAATTTTGATGGTATAATTAAGAACATTTAGGACCTTCTTTTCTATTTGATGGTATAATTAAGAACATTCAGGACCTTCTTTTCTTGCTATCGGATGGATTCCTGCCATCCCTGCGGAACCTGAGAGAATTCTCACAATGCTGCGGGTCATGAATCCGTCCCTCCCTACGCAGGACTGGTGTCAATCTGGTCGGGGATGCGGTAGGGCCTGGTAGGCAGGGAATCTTCACCTTGAATAAGGAGGCACTCGAGCCCCTTAAAAGGTGCAATGGACGAGTGCAGTACGGTGCGTGTGAAAGTGCGATCCATGTATACCGTGGCGATGCACAGCGCGCTGCCATTCCGGAGGACTCGGAAATCGGGGCGCCGGAAGTGGAAGCGGAGGAGTCCGATGCGGAAAGCATGTTATCTGCCATGTCAAATTTAGGGGGTGGTGCGAACAACTTGGCGATGGAAGAAAGCCTGTCGGACGGGAAAGACCTCGACGTAACAGTGGTGGCAGCTAATTCTGAGCGCACCAATGTTGATGCTACCATAGATAGTAGGGTTTCCGCTATGCCAAATCGTGCAGGTGGTCTGAACAACTCGTCGATGGAAAACAGCCTCCTAGACGAGGCAGACCTCGACGATACGCCCGTGGCAGGGAAGTCTGACCTCTCTCATGTTGCTGGTGATTCAGATAAACCTGCATAAATCTAAGGCAGCCTCGGCTGTTTTAATCAGTCGTCTTTCTAAAGGCGACAGACGTGGTCCTTATCCAAGAGCCCCTTGGTCGGCAGCACCAGCCTAACGATGGCATCGGTCTACATGCCCTACGACGCCGAAGAATATCCTCCACAAAAGGAGGTGAAAGAACTGGTGGAAAATCTGTGCACGGGTCATCTTATTATTGAAGCTGACGCTAATGCTCATCACGTCCACTGGGGAAGCTCCGATTATAACGCTAGGGCCGAGTCTCTGTATGACCACCCACTAACAACGAACCTTGTTTGTAAAGTGGGTAACTAAAATGTTCTTAGAAATAAAAGAGTTTAAAATTCGTTAAAGCAAATTTGTTTTCGCTGCAGAGATTTTTATTTAAATATGCTATACCATTAACGGCCAGAGGTCGATTTTTCGACCACTCCATATTAAGGAAACGGACGGACGGAATTTTTTAAAATTTATTTTTTTTCTTGATAGGGCCCAATATACGCTGTCTTAAAAGGAAAATAAAAAATTATGGCTATTTCTTGTAGCGGCCGAAGATGGGTTAATGTACATTAGTGCGGATATATATGTGTGATGCGTATGATGTGAAACGAGATACCGAAGTCACTACTAGAATTTGAACTCGTAGTAAAAAATGATTAAGGTAAGAATTGACAAGTGACAAAAAAAGTAAATAGCCCATCAGGGGGGCGGTGTAAGAAAAAATTTTTTTTTGGGATCGCCTTCAAAATATCTTTAATCCTAGGGGTATATTGAAAAAACTTTTTTTGTCGATCCACCCTAATTTACATATACGTATGTATATAACATTTCCAGCGTGAAGCGCTTGTTGTATTGTTGTTCCTGTTACCGTTGTGAAAATATATTGGTGAAAAAAACCATAACAAACCATAACTTTTATAGTGTTGTGAGTCGTTTAGCGCTCAAAACTAATCATTTAGTCATAACAAATGAGTTTTTTATTTCAAATTGACCTAAAGCTGGCAAAAACAACAATTGTTAAAATCAAAGGTCCCAAAATAGACAAATTTATTTAAGGAACAATTACCTCTTTATTTACTACTAATTTTTTATACACAATCGAATGCAACTCTGCCATTAATGATGCCCTATACCAAAAAAAAACAACTCTAATCATCAGGTGTTAAACTCACTTTGAAATTTTGACGTCTATGCGGAAGATTCCACACTTGTACTGATACACAATGTTTTAGTGCTATCACTTACATATTTCATTAGTTGAGACACCATACCATTCCATTCTCCAGAATAGGGATCTTGTGCTCCATATTTACGATCAGGCACCAAGTCCAGGATATAGTCAAAACCAATATCATGTGCTATAAGATCCAATATATCTACACAGAATCCGTAAAATCGTTCATTGCCGGTAAAATTCTTCCCATAGTGCATCATTACATAAGGTGTTTCCTAAACCGGCCAGAAATTCAAAATATGGACTTAATACATAAATCTTATTTATTGTATTTATACACCAAAAGAAAAAAATATGAACACAAAATTAACATTTTCTTTTACAAAATGGAACTGAAGAGAAAAGATGTTAATTTTACAATTATGATTTCTACGTGAAATGTATATGCACAAAAAAGTGTAAAATCAACATGACCATGTATTTTTGATACAGTACTTATGCATGTATAATTAACATGCCTGTTACAGCCAAAAGACTTGCAATGGTTGGGAATCGCTGGTGGGCTCTCGATACAGCTGTTCGCTGCAAAGCAACACTGTGCAGGGAAATTCACCGGTGGACATATCTATAATAGTCAAGACCAACTTGATGATAGGCTGGAAAGTCAGTCTTTGGACAGCAGCGAACTATATACAGTTTCCCGCCTATCATCATGCCCACATATTCCATATTACCAGAGAGCGACAGTGTTGCCGTTGGGGACCCTAAAGGTTCATTTTGACCATTTTTAGAGCCAGGACCCCGGACACTACCTTTTCAAAAAAGTACTATTTTTGACCCTTTTTTTAAAATTCGTGACCCTTTTTGACCCCTTTTCACTTTCAAACCGCAATGAAATGCATTTCTGTCGTTTTTTTGATAAAAACCAAAAAAAAGTAAGAATGCTTTTATACCCAGCGTACTAGTACTAGTACAAGGGTATATTATTTATTTATTTATTTATTTAAAGTCGACTAACAAGATCGGTCGACTAACACAGAATACAGGGTAATTATACAAAAATAAAGATGAGTAAAATTAACAATATATCGAACATTAAACAGCCAACAAGTAAAAAAAAATACATTAAAAAGAAAATTTACTGCATTGTGAAACGTTACATATAAATCAAGTTAAATTTAACGTATCAGGTAAGGCTAAAAAGTATTGCCTTACGTATGGCAGCAAACGAACATTCAATGCTAATACATTTGTACAAGTCGTTACAGAACGAGCACCAGACACGTAAAGGATCGTTTTTAATATAATTGAGATGGCAAAGAGGCAGTTGAAATGGCACATAGTGTCTAGACGACCTGACAGGGACTGAAAAATTTAGCCGGCATAGAAGGGCGGAAGAATCGATCTCGCCGAGAATTAATTTGTGAACGAACAATACTCCGAGCAATATTCTTCGATTTTCCAGGCTTGGCAGATTGATAAGAAGCAGCCTGCTTCTATATGGTGGAAGGTGCAGATTTGGGTTCCAATTAAGTGCTCGAAGAGCAAAAATTAGAAATTGTTTTTGCACCGACTCAATTCTATTTATATGAGTGTTATATGTTCGACTCCAGACACAGGAACAGTACTCTAGTATTGGACGAACCAGCGACGTAAATAGGACCTTGGTGAGGTAAGGATCATTGAACTCTCTAGCCCAGCGTTTAACGAAAGCGAGAGTGCTCCTTGCTTTATTTGTAATCGAGGCTATATGGGAACTAAAGCTCAGTTTCGAGTCAAACAGAACGCCCAAGTGACTAACCTCGGATATATGCTCCAAATGAGTGCCATATAGAACGTACGATGTTAGAAAAGGCTTAACACGGTGGAAGGTCATAAGTTTGCACTTGGAACAGTTTAACACCAGTGCGTTAGTTGTGCACCAACGTTGAAGTGAATCCAGATCGGCTTGAAGAGATGCTGCTGAAGGGTCAGAAGGAGTATATGTGAAACAAAGTTTCACATCATCCGCGAACATTACAGCGTGAGAATGTGACAAGGCCAGTGGCAAGTCGTTTATGAAAAGTGAAAAAAGTAATGGACCCAAATGACTACCCTGAGGTACGCCAGAGGTAACAATGAAGGACTTAGAAATGTAATTGTTGTACAAAACGTTTTGAGACCTATTCACAAGATAGCTTGACAGCCATATGGTCAAATTAATAGGGAACCCCAGTAAGCCAAGCTTGAGAGTCAGGAGCCCATGATTTACAGTATCAAAAGCTTTACTAAAATCGGTATAAATCACCTCGGTTTGCATGTTAGCCATGAAACCCTCACGGACTATAGAAGTAAACTGTAGAAGATTGGTGGTGGTGGATCTACGATGCACAAAACCATGTTGGCAAGGTGATAATATCGATAGACACAAATGCTGAAGTTGAGGAGTTATGATCTTTTCAAACAATTTAGGTATAGCTGAGAGCTTAGCAATGCCCCTGTAATTCTCAACATTAGATCAACTACCTTTTTTATGCAGAGGTATAATGAATGACTGTTTCCAAACTGATGGAAACGACGAAGATTTCAACGAAAGAGTGAATAACTTTAAGATTGGTTCGGATAAATTAACAGCACAGTACCTAAGCACACAACTGGGAATGCCATCAGGCCCAGGCGAAAACTGCAGCTTTAAAGCTTGCAAGCTCTGAAGAACTATGTCTTTATCAATCACGGGATTAAAAATGCCGTTTGAACATTCTAAGTGATAAGGATAAATATCAGTTTTGACACCATTAGACAAATAGGTCGACTTAAAAAATTCTGCAAATAAATCTGCAATATCTTGATCCGAAGAAGCCTTTTTATCTCCAAACGACAAGCAAGAAGGAAATCCTGAAGATTTCCTTTTAGAATTAACAAACTTATAAAGTTTTCTAGGATTCTTAAAATTCAAGTTTGCATCTCGTAAGGTAAGACTTATAACAGTCATTATTTAGGTCCTGAAAGTTCGAACGAGCAACTAGGTACTTTGAGAAATCAACAGCAGACCCAGTAATCTTGAAGCGTTTGTACAGCCTCGACTTGATGTTATTCAGGTTCGAAAGTTGTTTGGAAAACCAAGGTGGTTTACTGGTTTTAGCTTTAATGAAATGAACCGGGACACACCGAACGATAAAATCGTTAAGGTGTCTGTAAAAAATGGATGTAGCAGACTCAACATCGTTACAAGCATAGAGCTCAGACCAGTCATGGGTAGAAATTAAATGGTTAAGTGACTCAAAGTTTGCCTTATGAAAACATCTCGTATGAGAACGAGGGCTCAATTCCGAATAATTAAATGTCGGTATATTGGAATCAAGTGTTATCTCAAGCGTGGGATGGAAGGGATCTTCCGGTAACGATAACGGTGATGTACGACTGAGACCTAAGCCTACCGCATTATCAACCAGCACTAAGTCCAACAACTTATTCTTGGAGTTTAGTACCTTGTTGACCTGGAAAAGAGGTATGTCGATAAGAGCACAAACGAAATCATGCTGAGTAGTCGAGGACAATATGTTCGAATCCGTGTTAGTAATCCAGTTAACTGATGGTAGATTAAAGTCACCTAAAACCATTAAGTGATCTTTATCACGCATAAGCGAATGCAGTTTCCTAATCGCTGATAAATGGCCATCATACACATCCATAACCGACCGGGGCGGTACGTACGAGCAGGAAATAAGTAATCGGAAATTGTGAAACAATAACTTTACGGCGATAAACTCAATGTCGGAAGATAAATCAAATGACACTAACTCTGCGGAAATACTTGCGGCAACAGCAATAAGAACCCCGCCAGCTCTGGCCTGACGATCGCGCCGAAAAACGACATAATTATTACAAAATAACTCCGAGTTAAAAATGTCAGGTCTTAGCCAGGTCTCCATGAACACAATAACTTGCGCTGAAAACGCAAAACTCTTTATTAAAAACGTATTCAACTTAGAACGTAAACCTCGGACGTTTTGATAGTGAATGGTTATTTTTGAATCGGAACCGAGTTGCTGGTTACCAAGTTTTTTGAAGCCTTACTTAATCTAGGCACGACCTTAGACTTGTACAAATCGACAACAGAGTGTTCAGGCCAAAAAGAGATATCCAAAATGTTATCCACGTACAAATCGGCAATTGATATTTTAAATGCACTGAACCAAAAACGTACATGTTTTTTACGAACAAAGTTTCATAGAAGTTCGCGCTGGTTTTTCTTAAAATATAAGAAAAAATTCATAGAATCTAACAAAATTTTCTTACAATTTATGAATGAATACATGCTTTCTCTGGATTTGTTTACATATTTTACGAAAAAGTACTTATATTCTAGGAAATGTTCGTAAATTTCTACGAAAAAGTTCTTTGGAGAGGTTTTAACGAACAATTCTTAAAATCTATGTACTTTTTCATTGGATACATGAACTTTTTTGGTTCAGTGTGAAGAAACTTCCCTATCATACTTAAAGCTAAACTTATGTACGCTAATGTTTACAGAATTTGGAATTTTAAGCTTGTTACGAATGTAAGTTTTAGTATCCACTTCAGTCAAAGAAGGGTGCAAACGTGACACAAAAACACATCGACGAGGCGGCTCGGCAGTCACCGCCCTAGTAGTAGCAACATCATCAGCAATCAAAATTTCATTATCCTCAACGGTGTCAACCACACTATTAGCAGCAGGGAAAATCGTTACCAGCTCTGTAGCACGCCGACTAACATTATTAGCACCTCCCTTAGCTGTCACAGTATGGTTTATGGACTGAGATTTCAGAACCGAGGCAAAGGTTGTTGCAGTCACCCTAGTAATTTCGATCTGTGACGATAAATGCAACTCTGTAGTTTCCTTTCCGAGCGCTTCCACTGCGGAGACTTTGGCCCTATCAGCTGATCGGCGCTGTCAAATACTCGAATCTCCACTTCCGCCTTCTTTTCTTGACTGGCAGCGGAACCGAGCAAACGTGGTTTTCTGATAGATGCAGGTAGTGTGTATATGTGATTCAAAATTTCACACGCGGTTTCCAGCTTATACACGTGAAGGTTGCTAAGCATTGTTGGCTAATAATCAGCATTCCGCAGCTCTATTGGGGAGAGGAGAATAGCGAAGGAGTAACGATTTTTTTTTGGTGAGTGAAGGCAATCTGCCAAGAAATGATAGGGGAGTCTGATTGCGTTCTCTTAATTTAATTGTAGGCACAACCATCTTTGTTTTGGTCCCAACATCATTTGCCAAGTGGATGGGACAGAGAGCTGAGTTTCCAGAGAGTGTAGTTGCGCCGATAACTGGCAAGGTGATTCGACTTGGACGGAGTACTCGAGCCGACAGCAACAATTGCCAATGTCGACTACGGTAGGGAGGGAAAGTGAGCGCCGCCACACATCATCAGTGGCGATAATCACCACAGCATCGCGGTCCAATATGGTGAGGGGTACGAAGTTTTTTGTATGGTGCGGTTAGCGTGCGGCGGAGGCACAAGAACCACCCCACAGTCCGGCGAGCTAGAACGAGCTTTACGCAAGCGTACCCATAGTGTTTTCCTAGCATGCAGCGTATGTAGCAGGAGTGGAAGAGGAGAGAAGATGATATAGCAGTGGCACTCCGGTACTACGCAAAACCCCGTACGTAACAGAATGGCGCCCAACGTGGGGCACACGTAAGTGTTGCTCTAATAATTGATTAACCGGACATGAGGCGATGCTCACCAGCCTGAGAGAAGTGTCCAATCGCGGAGAGCGGCCGTAATTGCGCATGTCTAGTTTAAGTTATGTATTTATTCATTCTTACAACTCAATCTCTATTTGTCTATTAACCTGGTCTGATTAATGTGAAGGCGTTATCTCACGCTTAACCTTTTTTTATTTTTGCTATTGCTTGAGCTAAAGTGCGTGAGCAAGGGAAGCTAAGGGAAGTATAGGGTGATTTCATCACGCTAGCGGAGCGTTTCCGAGAGCCAGCAAGACGTCTTGTAGGGTCACGGGGGTGTGCATGTGGCGGTTGGATACGATAAGCCCGACGCCTCCTGCTAGTTTGTTCTTGTGTTCACAATGAATTGAATTGATGCGCGAACAGCGTAGCATGTAAACAGTTTTTTTTCCTTTCTAAATATTATAAGTAGTCGAAATTCGGCACACATTGGTGAGATAGCGCAGGTTTGCTTTTGGGTTCTTATTACTTTCTATTCTGTACCTCTGGGCACGACGGTCAACAGTTTTAGCTGACCGTTCATGCTCTTGTCACATACATATTTCCATTTAGACAAGCTAAAGGGCCGCTTGAACAGGCCATACAAATTAATTAGTATGTAAGAGTATGACAATAAACATCACAATATGAACTGTTAATTATCCTAAAGCGCGACTTATGTGTTGGGGATGCGACATTGACGGACGGGACGAGGTTTTACAAGGGGGTAGAATGAAGGGGTGCAAGTAGGCAACCTCGCGGGTAAGTGTTGGGGTCGACAGCAACAATTGTCAATGTCGACTACGGTAGGGAGGGAAAGTGAGCGCCGCCACACATCATCAGTGGCGATAATCACCACAGCATCGCGGTCCAATATGGTGAGGGGTACGAAGTTTTTTGTATGGTGCGGTTAGCGTGCGGCGGAGGCACAAGAACCACCCCACAGTCCGGCGAGCTAGAACGAGCTTTACGCAAGCGTACCCATAGTGTTTTCCTAGCATGCAGCGTATGTAGCAGGAGTGGAAGAGGAGAGAAGATGATATAGCAGTGGCACTCCGGTACTACGCAAAACCCCGCGCTCGTGCCCGGCAACGCATCCGTCTGCCCAAATATTCTTCGCCTGACAGTCTGATATCTCTCCTGCCTCTCTTGCAGCGACATGTAGGCCGACGATTTGTAGCTCGATTTGGGTAGACGGCTGCTGGTGTTGTATTGGTCTACTTTGATTTCTCCGGGGCTGTCTTCTGCTGGCAAGGCTCCCCGGTTTTCTCGCCAACCTTCTGGTTTCCCTGACACTCCTGGCACACCACGTACCGCACGTTCGGAGTGTTGCACTTGTAGCACAACATCCTGTGAAGCTTCCCATCGCATGCATTTACCTGCGACCCTTTCATGCCAGAAGTTGTTGGCGGTTTCCCGAACTCCTTTCTGTCCATCTTGTCCCTGCCATGGTTATGAAAGGCCTCTACTGCATTTGGCTCCTCTTCCTCTTGGTCCTCCACTAGCTCTTCCACGGCTCTCCTCCTAAACGGCTTTTGATCGAACTCGGCCAAATGTTTTTCCGCCCGGCGACACTCCTTTCTCAAATCTTCAAGCGACTCGATTTTGCAACCGAAGATTAGATTTTTGATTCTCGGCTTAAGATTCCTCCTAATGATGTTTACCAAGCTCTGTTCCGGCATCCTTGTCCTCAATGTCAACTCCATTCCTCGGATGGCCGCATAGAACTCTTCGAATCTTTCGCTGTAATCTTGCTTCCTCTCGTTCATTGCCTGACGAATCTCTTCGTCGCAATCGGCCTTGCGGAACTGCTCCTCCATGGCCGACCGGAACGAATCGAAGTCCACTACTTTACTCCCGGAATGCTCTTCGGTATAAAGCCAATACCATTCCACCAAGAAGCAAGTGAAAATTAGCAAAGAGATCTTGGGCCGAGACACCGTGCTTACCTCAGAGCATCTCCACTCTGAAGAGGAATCGCTCTATTGGTATGGCTTTAGGACCCCCATCGAACTTTATATTCCAGTCACGTATAGTCGTCGTGGTGCCTCTTTCGAAACGCTGACATCCCTCCTTGCGGCTCGTCCTTGGAGATGTTAGCCGGCTACAGCCGTCGCCTGTGACCGCCCTATTCTGCGGTGAGCTGTTTTCACCCCCAGTTCCCGGAAATTCACCGGCACCTGCTTCCAACGGCCAGTCCCCTTGATCTGCTTCGCCGTTGTCTGCGATCCCCGCTTTTTCAAGACATGTTAACCTATCCGACAACCCAATCATATCTTTCCGCAGAGTTTGTACCACTTCCTTCACAGCGTCCGATGTTGACCGACTGACGTCCATCTGGTATTGAAAGAACATGAGCTGAAACTTTTTAAGTAGCTCATCCCCTCCTAGTCCCGACACTGCTCCACCCGTGCTCTGAGGCTTGGAAGGCCCCTGATCTGCATGTTCCGAGGAAACTTCTGGCTGAGCCTCTTCCCCTTCATCGCCTCCTTGGGGCGGCTGAGTCTGCTCTTCCTCACCCTCACTACCCCCCATGTCACTGCGAAGACCCTTCCTTTGTTTTGACGGATTGGGCATTCTGTATTGTTTTAAACGAGGCGATTAGCGTAAAAAAAAATATAGTGTACTTCAAAAAAAAAATCTATATTTATATCCTGACGATTGTATGTAACCGTACGAATACGAATTATTTAAGTATATGTGGGGTTGACGCGACCTCTAGTGTCTGGATGCGACCTCTGTCCCGTATTGTCCCAAGTCCGTCCGTCTTAGTAAACGTCTGGTGTGGATTACCTTAATAACCCCCAGCCCCCTTAATATTGGCTATCGCTGCAGATACATACGGCCAAACTGCTGAATGTCCAACCATGATATCTTAGCGGCATGATTTACCCTCACTTCTCGGCACATTTGTCGGCACCAATTCTGGCCAGGCAAGTTGCCAGAGAGGCGTGGCCGGGGCGGACCCTCCGACACTGTTGCCCAGCTCTGATTTAGCCAAACAAGATATCTGAAAGACACCCCCGCCTATATTCCAAATTCGACACAATCACATAGCCTGTAGTTCGTCCATGCGAGATATCGAAAGTACTGCAATAAAAACATGTATTCCTATATGTATAAATATATAACCATCAACCAGCATCGCTTCTCCTCATGTCCGGTTAATCAATTATTAGAGCAACACTTACGTGTGCCCCACGTTGGGAGCCATTCTGTTACGTACGGGGTTTTGCGTAGTACCGGAGTGCCACTGCTATATCATCTTCTCTCCTCTTCCACTCCTGCTACATACGCTGCATGCTAGGAAAACACTATGGGTACGCTTGCGTAAAGCTCGTTCTAGCTCGCCGGACTGTGGGGTGGTTCTTGTGCCTCCGCCGCACGCTAACCGCACCATACAAAAAACTTCGTACCCCTCACCATATTGGACCGCGATGCTGTGGTGATTATCGCCACTGATGATGTGTGGCGGCGCTCACTTTCCCTCCCTACCGTAGTCGACATTGGCAATTGTTGCTGTCGGCTCGAGTACTCCGTCCAAGTCGAATCACCTTGCCAGTTATCGGCGCAACTACACTCTCTGGAAACTCAGCTCTCTGTCCCATCCACTTGGCAAATGATGTTGGGACCAAAACAAAGATGGTTGTGCCTACAATTAAATTAAGAGAACGCAATCAGACTCCCCTATCATTTCTTGGCAGATTGCCTTCACTCACCAAAAAAAAATCGTTACTCCTTCGCTATTCTCCTCTCCCCAATAGAGCTGCGGAATGCTGATTATTAGCCAACAATGCTTAGCAACCTTCACGTGTATAAGCTGGAAACCGCGTGTGAAATTTTGAATCACATATACACACTACCTGCATTAATCAGAAAACCACGTTTGCTCGGTTCCGCTGCCAGTCAAGAAAAGAAGGCGGAAGTGGAGATTCGAGTATTTGACAGCGCCGATCAGCTGATAGGGCCAAAGTCTCCGCAGTGGAAGCGCTCGGAAAGGAAACTACAGAGTTGCATTTATCGTCACAGATCGAAATTACTAGGGTGACTGCAACAAGGTACTGTGACTATAAGTGACGGAGTTATGCTGCACATTCTGACAACCAACAGTCTTAATCGTACTAGCGATAGCTTGAGGTGTGGGGTTGTTGGGTTTGTTATTAACGGCAGTAACAGAATCGCTGGCAGAGTTTGATAAGTCATCAGTGACGTCGACAGCATTATCCGATGCAGCGGCATTGCAGTCAGAAGAAGAAGAAGTGCGAGAGCGATGAGTAGCCAACGATAGATTAACATTATAGTTGTTTTTTAGCTCAGTCCTCAACTGCAAGAGCTCACTAGCAACAACAGAGACTTGAGTGCGCAATCTACTACCTTCGTCAAGTGACGATTTGAGCATACGTATGAACTCTTCATTAATAGTTTTTAATGCTGTAATTTCATTTACTAATGAATTAAGAGTAATTTCACCGTTGCAAAAATTATGATCACCAGTTTCTTTATTACGCGACATACCATCTTCTCGTCGAGCGACAGCACACTCTCCACAAATATAAATTTCATCAGAGTTCTTAAAATAGTCCAAATCAGCTGCCAGTGTACCAACAACACACTGCAAGTGATAGACTCTTTTGCACTTCTCGCACTGCACACTGCTATGAGAGCGTTCAACTTTCTGGCCACAAAAGCAATGCATATTGTTTGTGTTAAGAAAAGAATAAATAAATAAAAATAGAACAGGTTTTGGATTTTTAAAGCAGTTAATCGTCACTAACACAATTAGCTATATGTTTATTTGTAATGCACGAATTGTTTTTATCCAAGCACAAACATGTATGTATTTAGTTAACTATTTGCACAGATTGTTTTTTATTTAAATTATTATTTCTATTTAGTTATTATAGTGCACAAATTGAACCGTTTATGCTTATGTATATTTGCAAAAAGTTTTAATTTGTTTTAATTTGTTATACTTTGTTTTATTACAATTTAAATTAAAGTTTAATGTTGAGCACAGACCGTGACAAAAATCTTCAACTTCACTCATCGGCATACGATTGTATATAACGGCACAAAATAATCGAGATAGATATAGAGTTCCATATATGAAAGTTCTTAGGATTAAAAGAGGAGTTGATTAAGGCATGTCCGTTCGTCTGTCCGTCCCCCTCCCCCCTTTTTGATATCGAAAATTTCGAAAATCACACAAATTGATTTATCTCGGCAGCTGCAATGGCTAAAATGATGATTCTCTTAAGATTTTTTCATAATTTTTTTATAATGGGCGTGGCACCGCCCAATTTTAAAGGAGACATTTTAGAAAATTTGAATAGTCGTAACTTTTAAACTGATTAGGATAGAACGATGGAATTTGGCACATCATATTAGTATTGTTGGGAGTATACCTGATGAAACTGGAAAAAAATCACTCTCCAACCACGTCCTCTTTCGATATCGAAAATCACATAAATTGAAATAATTCGGTAACGGAAATTAAGTAAATCCTCCTAGGGCCTAATGATTGTTGTCCCGTTCTAAAAATTACCGCTGGTATTAAATGTTCGGTTCACCCGAACTTAAACTTCCTTACTTGTTTTCTTTCGTCAAGGAAATGGTAGTAGAAAAATGGAAAAAGGAGGATATAAATTGTAATGAAAATAAAAAAACCGCGTATAGCCAGTACACGTGAAAGAAGTTAACTTCTTACGTTCGGAAATAACGAAATATGAATAAGGTGTATTCGAGAATGGTTTAGATTCACAATATCTTACTTCCGGGAAGTGGACCAGGGAAACGATCCATTCGAAAATATCTTTTATATCGTGCGTTTTCCTTAAAATTTGGTACATGGGTAGAATTAGGCCTAAATTAACAGGGGCCAATGCGAATGGGATATAGTGGTAAGGGGCGTGGTAGAAGGAAACAGGGCAATGAAGAGCAAAAGGAGGGAGATAGGATAGAGAGTTGTACGAAGAACGATAGGAAGACTAGTTGGCAAGCCTGCTTGAAATTTAAATATTTGGAACACGGTCGCAAATACCTTCCACTTGATACCCATATAGACATATCTTGCTCAATATTAAAAAAAAAAAATAGATAGGTGGCAACCCTTTGAACCGCCCCAAGTGGAAATCGCCATGTAAATAGTCTTAAAATTAATCATACTACTAATAATGCCAAATTTAATACAAAACAGCAAAGCGGTTCCCGAGATAAAAGTAAAAATAAATAAAATACGGTTTGGGGGCAACCCTAGCTAATAACCCTGCTAGAAATTGTCATATTTTAAATGTGACCGAAAATACCTTTCGTTTGATACCCATATTGGCATATATTGCTCAATATTTAAAAAAAAATTGAGATAGGTAATCCTGTGAACAGCCTCAAATGAAAACACCCACGCATATAATCTTATAATGAATCATACTAATCTATAATTCGAAGCTATTTCCATATCGGTCGAGCGTTTCCCGAGATATAGAGAAAAATAAATAAAATTCGGTTAGGTGGCAACCCTAGGTGGCAACCCTTCTTGAGATTTACATGTTTGGAATACGGTCGAAAATACCTTTCATTTGATACCTATATAGGCATATCTTGCTCAATATTTAAAAAAAAATTAGACATTTGGCAACCCTGTAAACCGCCCCAAGTGGCAACACCTACGCATATAATCTTAGAATGAATCATACTATCTATAATGCCAAATTTTATCCAAATCGGTCAAGCGGTTCCCGAGATATAAAGAAAAATAAATAAAATGCGGTTAGGTGGCAACCCTGCTTGAGATTTCCACATTTGGAATGCAGTCGAAAATACCTTTAATTTGATACCTATATTGGCATATCTTGCTCAATATTTAAAAAAAAATTGAGATAGGTGGCAACCTTGTGAACCACCCCAAGTGGCCACACCCACGCATATAATCTTAGAGTGAATCATACTATCTATAATGTCAAACTTTATACAGAGCGGTCAAGCGGTTCTCGAGATATCACTAAAAATACGTAAATGCGGTTAGGAAGCAACCCTGTTTGAGATTTACATATTTGGAATAAGGTCAAAAATACCTTTCATTCGATACCCATATTGGCATATCCTGCTCAATACTTTAAAAAAATTGAGATAGGTGGCAACCCTGTGAACCGCCACAAGTGGCAACACCCACGCATATAATCTTAGAATGAATCTATAATACCAAACTTTATCCACATCGGTCAAGCGGTTCCCGAGATATCTATAAAAAATAAATAAAATGCGGTTAGGTGGCAACCCTAGGTGCCATGCCTGCTTGAGATTTACATACTTGGAATACGGTCGATAATACCTTTCATTTGATACCCATATTGGCATATCTTGCTTCTGCTGCTGCTCACTGTGTTGCTTCTCCTGCTGCTTCTGATGCTGAAAATCATGGAGGCGATGCGTTTTTTTGATTGCTCTGCTGCTGTTGATAATGTTAAACATATTTTAACTGGGAGTAATTCCACGTCGACTGAACTCTCGGTTGTTATCAAAAGTAAAAAGGAGTGGCTGCATTTATCAGCCTTCAAGCCTTCCGTTACTGTTGATAATGTTATTGATTTTATAGTAAATAAATTTGAGATTCCCAAATATCATCTCTCTTGTTCTATGCTTGTTAAAAAAGATGTAGAGAATTTGCGTAGCATTAGTTTGTAGTTTCTGTTAATGCGATAAAGATAAATAACTATTCTTCATCAAATGCGGTGAATAAATTAAATATATATTTTGAAAAAATCTCTGGCATGCGTACAAAAAGTGAAGACATTTTTCTAGCAACGTCACGGTGTGAGTTTGATGTTTATGTTCTTGTGGAAACATGGCTTAATAATTATTTTTTTGATAGCGAATTTTTTGATCCACTTTTGTTTGAGACTTATCGTAAGGATCGTGTTTCCGATAAGACGGGTTTATTCAGAGGTGGTGGGGTTTTAATAGCTATAATATGCACTTTGCGTTCTTCTATGATTCAACTTTTTAATATTGATTCCTTACTTGATCAATTACGCGTTTGTATTTTTGGCGATTTCGGTAAAGTATTTTTCTGTGTTTCATACATACCACCTAATAGTGATGAATCTTTATATAATTCACATGTAAATAATATTGTTAATATCTGTGAAAGGAATTTAGAAAGCCATTTCTGTATTCTTGGAGATTTTAACCTAATAAAATTATTTGGTCTAACTTTTTAGACTAAAATATTCTCACTCCTACAAATATTAACTATTCTCATGAGATCAATTTTCTTGATAGCTTATTTAGTGTCAATCTTATCCAAATTAATTACCTGCCTAAAAGACTGAATAATATTTTAGATCTTGTCTTTGTTGACGAAAACCTAAGTTTCAATCTAGATGAGTGTGAATTTCCACTTTCTAGCCTGGACATGCACCATGTTCCTCTCTCAATAACTCTTCAAGTGCTAAATTTTAGCCCTGTTTCACGCAATGAACCGCGTACTTATGACTTTAGAGGAGTTAACTTTGACGACGTTTCTTGTTAACGTTTTTGATGTAGTTTCCAAAAACGTACCTGTACGACCCGCCCGTATACACAAACTCCCCTGGTATACAAGAAACCTAAAAAGGCTTAAAAATAAGCGAAACAAATATTTTAACCTGCACAAATCTACTGGCAATTGTAATTTTAAAGATGAGTATATTCGCCTTTCAAGAGAGTTTAATGCTCTTGATAAGCAGTTATATAATCAATATATAGCTCGGTATGAAGTTGAACTAAAATCCAACTTTCGATGGTAAGCATTCCCAGTGTTTATCTGATACCGTTAATTTATTTGCCGATTTTTTCAGCTCAAATTTTGTATATGACAGTGGTAGCGCCACAAATACCGGTTGTCCTTCAAGTAGTCTGGACCTTGTCGTTATCTAAGTTTGATATTTTGGATAGTATTTCTTCTCTATAGTCCTCAACAAAAACAGATATGGATGGTTTCTCCCCATTTTTATTAGATATTATTAAAAAAGTGCAGTTTCTCCCTTAGTGTGCCTTTACAGCATATTTTTAATCTTTCCCTTGCCAAAGGTGATTTTATTGATCGGTGGAAAGTTGCAACTGCTTCTCCGATGGTCAAATCTGGTAACAAAAATGATGTTCGAAACTATAGACCAATTTCTAAGCTCACCACCTCCTCAAAACTTTTTGAAAAGGTGGTGAAAGATAAATTGTATTTCTTTGTTAAGGAATTAATTGATCCACATCAGCATGGGTTTGTCTGTGGTTGCTCCACATTTTTAATGAAATAACCTGTTCGTCAGATGCATTGTTAAAAATGAAGAATTATAAATAAACTAACTCCACCGCAAACTCGATATTCCAAAAGCTTTAACTTTATTCATGGGCAAAATTGCGTGCACGTTAGATTGTAGCATACAAAAATGATTTTTAATACAGAGTTATTTTTGTAGCAACGAACGTATACAACAAAGCGTAATGTCAAAGAAGAATATGATACCTGACTTTAGTACAAGTACTCAGTGTTGGAAAGTGATGTTTAGTTAGTGATTCAGAAAGGGTAGGTTAGGTTAGGTTCAAGTGGCTGCCGCAGAGGCACACTTAGGCCAGTTTTGAAAGGCCCGTTGTGATACCACCAACACAAGGAAAGTCAGTCCCGGGACCCAGCCATATGGAAGATCCCTGAGTTGTTGGGATTTTCCACATAGCAGAATCCCGGGACTGACACTCCTAAACCGACACCGTTACTCCTCCTCGAACCACTTAGATGACTTAATGAAGCCCATCAAGTCCTTTATGTCCATTTCCGCGATCTGGCTTAGGCTATCCAGGAACGGAACTCCCAAAAAGCGCGTTCTCGCGCCGCTTAAAGCCGGACAGTTGCAGATGAGGTGCTCCACTGTTTCCTCCTCCTCATCATCTTTGCAACTCCTGCAGCATCGTCGGTAGGGCACACCTAGCCTTTCTGCATGCCTACCAATGAGGCAGTTACCGGTTAATACCCCTATCAAATTGCAGATTTCCCTCCTAGTTAGGGCATAAATGCGTCTAGACCTTTTAAGATCCCATTTTGGCCAGGTTTGTTTCGATATGCGCCACCCTGGGGATAGCAGCCATCTTTCGTTGGCTTGACGGAGTGTGTGCTCCTTCAGCATTAGTTTGCATGTGGCAAACGGCATACCTAAGCGCTCTTTATCCTGAAGAACCTGCTTGGTCGTGCCCTGCCTGGCAAGCTCGTCTGCCTTACAGTTTCCCTCAATGTCCCTATGTCCCGGGACCCATATGAGGTTTACGCGGTTCTGTTGGGCCATCTCCTGAAGAGATCGACGACAGCTGAGCGTCAGTTCAGAGTTGAACGTGTATGAGCCAAGGGATTTGATGGCCGCTTGGCTATCGCTGAAAATAGCGATATCTTCTCCGATAACACGTTTGCTTAACCAGGCCGCGGCGTCCAGGATTGCCGAGACTTCCGCCTGGAAGACGCTACAATGATCAGGTAGTCTGAAGGAGAGCTCAAGGTCCAAATCCCTTGAATAAACTCCTCCTCCAACTCTGCCGTCCAACTTCGAGCCGTCGGTGTATATGGAAGTGCCATCATTTGTTTCGGGACACCAATCCGTCCTCTCCCAGTCTTCTCTGCTGGGAATGTTTATTTTGAAACAGCTATCCCCGACTGTAGTAGTCGCACAACGATCTATGCTTAGAGGGAGAAAGCTGTAAGATTCCAGAATACTGGAGTGTCCAATAGTACCCGCAGCCCAACTGGAGGTTTCTCTTAGGCGCAGAGCTGATGCCGCCGCTGACCGAAACCCTTCCAGATCAAGTGGCAAAATGCCCAGAAGGACCTGGAGGGCTTCTTTGGGCGTTGTCCTTAGCGCACCGCTTATACAGATCATATTGGATCTATGGACTTTCCGCAACAGATTCAGGTATGTTGCCTTGCTCAGCGCAGGCCACCATACGACGACTCCATAAAGCATGATTGGGCGAATGATGGCCGTGTAGATCCAACTGAGCGATGCAAGCTTTCTTCTGGCGCTGAAGAACATTCTCCTTCCAATTCAATTTCCTGTCCAGAACTATGCCTAGAAACTTGGCCTTATCCGACAAGCCCAGGCGCGTGCCATCTAGTTCTGGTAGGCTTAGTGGCGGTATTTTGTACCGGTTGGTGAAGAGGACAAGTTCCACCTTCCCTGGGTTGATACTAAGTCCGCAGCGAGAGGACCACGTCGAAACTTCTCGCAGTGCTACTTGCATCAGGTCACACAGAGTTTGTGGGAACTTGCCTCTGAATGCAATAGCTAAATCGTCTGCGTATGCCACTATCTTCCCGCCCCCCAGCTTGTGTCACGTAGCAACGAGTTGACTGTGAGGTTCCATAAAAGCGGGGAAAGAACACCACCCTGGGGTGTTCCCCTTGTGAAATAACGTGATAACTCAACCGTACCAAGTGAAGAAGCTATTTTCCTTCCCCTTAAAAGTTGGTCAATTAAATCAGTTAGAGGTCTATCTACGCCTAGATTAGTTAGAGCGAAATTGATAGCCTCCGGGCTTATATTGTTGAAAGCCCCCTCAATGTCTAGGAGGGCCACGAGACAGTAGTCCTTTTTACACAGCGATTTCTCAATGACAGACACTAGGCTGTGCAGAGCGGTTTCTGTTGATTTACCCTTGGTGTATGCATGCTGATAGCTAGAGATAAGGTTGCTATCAATAGTTGTTAAGAGGTAGTCGCTTAGTATCCTCTCAAAGGTTTTTAGTACAAAGGACGAGAGACTGATCGGTCTGTAGTCTTTTGGCTCGTAGTGGGATGCCTTCCCAGCCTTAGGGATAAACACTACCGTGGCGTTTCTCCAGGAGCCCGGAATGTGGTTGAGAGCCAGGCAGGCTGTGAAGAGAAATACCAGCCATTTAGCTGATGTCTCCAACGTGTTTATAAGTTGCGCGGGGATGATCCCGTCCGGCCCGGCAGCCTTATACGGTTCAAAGCTCTTAACTGCCCACCTTACTCTTTCCTCAGTGATGGGTATATTTACTGCCAGGTTTGTTGCAGGTGCTAGTGGTGCATC
Organism: Campiglossa producta; assembly: GCA_964058755.1. NCBI lineage: Eukaryota > Metazoa > Arthropoda > Insecta > Diptera > Tephritidae > Campiglossa > Campiglossa producta. Next base: position 28,506,681 of record CAXKVI010000006.1, on the reverse strand, counting down.
ATGCAGATTCCCCGGAAAATGTGTATTCAAGAGCAGCTCAAGGGTTTCCTCTTCCGTGCTGGTCCAGGATCCGTCAGGTTTTCGCAGATAGCTGATGGTTGTTTGACTTTTCGAGAGGACTCGTCTAAGTCTCGCTGTGTCGTCGACCTTTTCGACGCCAGTGCAGAAATTTCTCCACGAGGTTCTCTTCGCCTGTCTCAGAGCTTTTTTGTAGGCCCTTAGTTTAGCTTTATATTCGTGCCAATGAGGCTCAGAGCCGAAGCTCTTGGCCTTGTTAAATTGTTTCCGGCATGATATTCGGAGCGAGTCCAAATCGTAGGACCACCAATGTGGCCTGTGTTTACCGCGTGGTTTTGGCACTGGACAAGCCTCTCCTAGAGCATTTGAGAGCGCCGATGTAAATGTAGTAACAAGATCCTCCAGCTCCTCTACTGATGAGGGGGCTTGTGAGGGCAGTACTGGTAGGTCTCTGTCTAATATTTCATTGTGTAACTGCCAATCAGTGTTACGTGGATTGCGCTTCATGATTGGTTGTTCTACAATAAAGTCTAAAACCATTTCTATGTAACGGTGTTCGGAGAAAGAATGTTCTTCCAGAACCCGCCATTTTCTGACCCACTCATAAGCGCCTTCACTACAGATAGTGAGGTCTATGACCTCCCTGCGGGTCTTAGTGATAAAAGTAGGCTCATTACCCACGTTGCAAATCACCAGGTTGGTTGTTAAGAGGTAATCAAACAGAGGGGGGAGAAAGGGTAACCGGTTGACGATTTCAGTCAGTTGATAGTTCTGAACATTTCGCCCACCTCGTCCTTTGCGACGAAACTTATCCGCCCACCGTATGCATAGTATGCGGTTCGTCGATGGGAAGGGATACCAATTTTGATATTGCCCGTATTATGTTCGCCGATTTTGTACGCACAGTTGCAACACGTACATGGGAATCGTTCGTCTCGTAGAAGCACCAGATTCCCACCTTCAATTCCTTCTGCGCCTGCTGCCACTTGTTTCGACTCTGAAGCTCTCTCAAATACTCGCCACTCCAGCGCTGCCAAATGGTTGGCGCATTTGTTGTATTTGCCTCCAGAGTGCCAGTTTTGAAGTTTTGATGTCGAGTAGGCTTGGTTTAGGTGGAGCAATTAGGGGACCCCCATTTAATAAATGTGCTGGCTTGATGGCCGTAATATCGTCGGGATCATTTGAAAGCGGGGCTAATGGCCACGAGTTTAGCACGGCCTCGATCTCTTTGAGCACCGTATAGAATTCTTCGAAGGTAAGAGTTGCTTCGCCGATATCATGTTTTTTATATTATATTATTATTATTCCCAGACGGATTACCCACCATATCCCGCCCAACCGGCACGAGGAGCGCATCCGCATAACGCGCGGATTGATAAATGTTGCCGAGCCGTTGAAAGGCATTAGTTTGTTATTCGTCGAGATCTAAAACTGCTCGGCTACAGAGAAAATCTCATCAGCCGAATAAAGTAGATATAAGCTAAATTAAACGTTAATAAATAATTGGTTGGCGGAAGATTGAGAATTTAAGATGCAGGGATAGAGAAAAATAAAAAGATAAATAAATAAGGTGAAATAAAAAATAATATATACATATAGAGCAAGAAAAGAGCTCAAATAAGGATTGAAGACTACAAAAAGTTTCTATGTATTAAGGATAGAAAGAATAGATTCTTTTATGTGAAAAGCGAGTCTGAAACATCAAATGTGCTAGAATGAGAGTTATAATCCTGACATAAACAGCTAAAGGGTTCATTTAACTCAAAGTTGGTTCTACACTGTTTCAAGACAAGTGGTTTAAAATAACGTGATGGCCGAGAGGGTATATTGTAATTTACTTCGCTTAGAAGAAACGGGCTTGAGAGAGATCCATTTAGTAACTTAATCATAAAAACTATTTCAAGCATTTCCCTCCTACTGGAAAGGGTGTGAAGAGTTATGAGTTTCAACAGTGTTCGCTCCTACAAAGGTTGTGGCGCAATCGCTGTATATATCGTAGCGATAGCAGGAACATATTTGTGGTAAGGTCACTCACAAGTTCGAGATGCATAGCCCGAGCGGAAACGGTCAAAATTCTAAAATTAAAATTCTGAAGTCAAAATTCCGGAATCAAAATTCTGGGTCGACAAAATTCTGGAAATCGGAATTCCGCACTTCCTTCGCCTTTTTTGGCTGTATTTCAAAATTCTGGTTTTTCATAATTCCGGAATTTACGTTTTCCAGAATTAATTCTGGAAATTTTTTCCCCAAAATTTGAGCAAAATCGAGTATTTTAATAAATTGTGCTTATATTTAAGAAATATACAGTGACTTTGATTTTTTGGTCATAAGACAGAAAACCAGCGGAACACTTTGTATTTCTACTCAGCCGTGTATGGAAAATAGCTGCCTCATCATCGTTGGAACAACATCAAATTTACCGTCCATAATCCAGTAGTCGCTCTCATTTAACAACTGCAGCGAAGATTTTGTTCCAAAAATAAGAACGCTGAATTATTTGGCTAGGCTGCAGAAAACTCAAGCGAAACCATATTTTTAAAATGATTATTTGGATCTGCAACCGATTTTTTATGCGCACATGGATCATGAGAATGTTCATTTTTTTTCGTATAACATTTCACAGCCGTGAAATTGTGTGTCAATACCCACGGTACATTTGTTTTTAATTCCTTCAGAACAAGTCCAGTTAAATGTTAAAGGCAAATTTTTGTAATTTACAGAATTTTGAATTTCAGAATTTTGGTTTCCAGAATTTTGCAATTTAGAATTTCGTTATCCAGAATTTTGGATTCTAGAATATTGACTTCCATAATTTTGATTTCCGGTGTTTCGACTTCCGGAATTATGAATGCAGAATTTCCAAAAAAGCAGAATTTTGACCCCAACCCATTAAAATTTGATCCTCCATCGATAGGCCAGAACCGTCGCCTCATAAAGTTCAACGTTGTCTGGACCCCACCATGTAGTGTAGACTCATGTGCTTGGGCTATAAGTATCATGGTCAATTTGTCGTCTTTTGGTAATATAATAGGAAATCGTTCAGCATCCGACAAAAACGAGTGCTTGAGGCGCCCGTTAACTCGCAGAATTCCGTCATCCCCAATGGTTGGCTTCAGTTTTAGCAATTTACTTTTGTTCGAAAGAGGTTTACCTTGGCGAAAACAAGAGATCTCATTAGAAAAATTAATATTTTGAACGTACCTGAGCCATAAGTTTAACGCAGCTGCTCGTTCCGGTGCAGTACACCATGCCTCTGTGGAATGCGGTAAGTTCAGCTTGACTGCTAAAAACCGTCGACACCAGGCCGTCACAGTGACAAGTTTGTTGATGTTAGATTATTTTGATAGTAACTGCTCTCGGATTGGCTCAGTCGTGATTGTAGCCATGGTAACTACCCCAGTGATTTCTGGTGTGGTTGCGTCGGCCAGTGTTCCTCGTCAGTACTAAGCCATGGCGGACCGGACCACCATATTTTCACATTCGTAATATCCGAGGGCATAACTCCTCAAGTTACAACATCCGCTGGATTGCATGTCGTTGATACTATCTCCATTAGGGTGATTCAAAAAAAATGTCGACTTGGTCTTACCCCCTGAAACTTTAGGTATTGACGAGAAAATAAGCCTTGCAAAAAATTAGCGTTCTAACTTAACCCTTAGGGCTGGCTATTTTTTTCGCCCTTTCCCATACATTTTGTATGGGGGAAAATGGCATTTTTTTAAAGTGAATTTTCTTTTAATTTTTGAAACTTTTTATACCTTTCATGAACATGAAATGGTATTATAACTTTGGTCCGATGTTTGTAAATATGAGAAGAAGAAGAGATAGACCCATCAATAAGTATACCGAAATGATCAGAATGACGAGATGAGTTGATTTAGCCATGTCCGTCTGTCCGTCTGTCCGTCTGTCCGTCTGTCCGTCTGTCCGTCTGTCTGTCTGTCTGTCTGTCTGTCTGTCTGTTTGAACGCAAACTAGTCCCTCAGTTTTTGAGATATTTGGCTGAAATTTGGTATGCGGCCACCATTTTCCAATATAGGAATCATTTGTCGGAACCAGCAAGATGGGACCAATATAACATATAGCTCCCATACAACCGATTATTCCGATAAACGGATTTTGGGCTATAACTCCTGTAATTAAATACGTAGGAACGTGAAATTTTGTAAGTATTGCTATTTTTATATGTGAAATATCGATGTTGAAATTCATAGAGATGGGATAAATATTTCACATAGCTCCCATACAATCGATTATTCGATAAACGGATTTTGGGCTATAGCTCCTGTAATTAAACACGTAGGAACGTGAAATTTTGGACGTATTGCTATTTTTATATGTGAAATATCGATGTTGAAAATCATCGAGATTGGATAAATATTTCACATAGCCCCCATACAATCGATTGTTCCGATAAACGGATTTTGGTAGATAACTCCTGTAATTATATAGGTAGGAACGTGAAATTTTGGAAGCATCGCTATTTTTATATGCGAAATATCGATGTTGAAAATCAATGAGATGGCATAAATATTTCACATAGCTCCCATACAATCGATTATTCCGATAAGCGGATTTTGGGCTATAACTCCTGTAATTAAACACGTAGGAACGTGAAATTTTGTAAGTGTTGCTATTTTTATATGTGAAATATCGATGTTGAAACTCATAGAGATGGGATAAATATTTCACATAGCTCCCATACAATCGATTATTCCGATAAACGGATTTTGGGCTATAGCTCCTGTAATTAAACACGTAGGAACGTGAAATTTTGGACGTATTGCTATTTTTATATGTGAAATATCGATGTTGAAAATCATCGAGATTGGATAAATATTTCACATAGCCCCCATACAATCGATTGTTCCGATAAACGGATTTTGGTAGATAGCTCCTGTAATTATATAGGTAGGAACGTGAAATTTTGGAAGTATCGCTATTTTTATATGCGAAATATCGATGTTGAAAATAATTGAGATGGCATAAATATTTCACATAGCTCCCATACAATCGATTATTCCGATAAGCGGATTTTGGGCTATAAGTCCTGTAATTAAACACATAGGAACGCGAAATTTTGGAAGCATCGCTATTTTTATATGTAAAATATCGATGTTGAAAATCATTGAAATGGGATAAATATTTCACATAGCCCCCATACAATCGATTGTTCCGATAAACGGATTTTGGTAGATAACTTCTGTAATTATATCGGTAGGAACGTGAAATTTCGTAAATGTTGCTATTTTAGAATGTGGAATGTCGATGCTAAAAATCAATGAGATTGAACCAATATAACACATCGTCCCCATATAATCGATAGCTCCGATAATTTCGGTATGAGCTAAAGTTAAATTCACAAAGGCTGTACTGGGGATCAAACCGTGAAAATCGTAACGCTTATTCATGAAAGGTATTTAGCCTTCGGCACAGCCGAAGACAGCTTTCCTTACTTGTTTGAAAATATTTTTACATACTCTTAAAGTTGAAGCTTCCAAAATGGTAAGCCATGTGCGATTATCGTAACTATTAAGATAATTACAGCGATTTGAACGTGGCTGAGTTTTGTACTATTGCACACACATACACAGTAACACGTATAAAATTTAGTAAATTTTAAATGGCTGTAACCCTCGTGAAGGGTGGATACCTTGCCGCGGTACGAGGGCTTAAGTCGATAGCCACAGGGCTACGCTGCCCTTGTGATCATAGCTCCGTACGGCACTTCATCACGAGAGCAGCCTAGCCTCTCTGGCGCGACGACAAAGATCTTCCCCCTCCCAATCCAGGGTGTTATGCGACCACGTGCTCATTGGACGTTTGCAGCCGGGAGGCAAATTGTGGCTGTATTTGAACGGAGCCTCTCTGATACCGGGTCGCCTCAGAGAGTAAGCATGGCCTTACCGCGGTACGGGGCTCTGCCGCGGCGGACGACACATTTTCCCCTACTCTTCCCTTGACCCTAAGCTGGCCTTGTCCGGCGATGGGTCGTACGAACATGATGAACTCAAATAACGCAAATAAAAACGAAAAACCCAAAAAGCAAACAACGCTAAATTTCACTCCTCAGCAAAGGAGAGCTATGGAGGAGCAGGCGAGAAAGCAACAACAACGCCGGAGGACAACCTCCGTTCCACAATCAAGGGGGGGATCGACAGCGATGGCAACTACGAGTCGGTCAACCAACCCTCTATCGAGTAAGATTGACTTGATGGGAGCTAGCACCAGTGCGGTTGCCAACGCAGCTAAGCGGACAACGGCGGATGCTAAACTCCCATCAACCTCTGATATGAAAACCAGTATCTTTACGTCTGTGGCAGCGGTCTCACGACCTGGCCTCGGAGTTTCGAAGGGGAAGGAAGCTGCAACTGAGATTTCGGCAAGGGGAGCGACCGCGATGGCAACTACGGGTCCGCACTCCCGGGAGACATCTCCCCGCCGCTTCACATACCACGAGAAAAGATTGGCTGCAAAGATCCTGAAGAGGTATGAAGGGGTACCGCAGGAGTCGCTGTCGCCGAATTCCAGTAAATCGGTAGAGCTAGCGAAAGCTGTGATACCGGATTTCCAAAAATCTTACATGCCAAAGAGGTTAAAAGTTAACCCTTTCAAGCGCCAGAGATCGGACCTGGAGTTAAATCCCCCTCCCAAGCGGCATCAGAATACCTCTGGAGCGGGCAAACTAAGCTTTGCTGAGGTAACCAAGGACAGGATCCTTATAGGCGTCCTTGACCGAGGCAATGACCGTCTGGCCATCCCCAAGGACCGGTGGCGTTACGTGCGAAATGAACTCGGCAACATTCTTCTCAACGTTGCTCCGGAGTTTCCGGGTAGTTCGGCGCGAGTAACGGATGCGGGCTGGTACCAGGGTCAGATCAAATTACTCGCATGCGAGGATGCAAAAACCGTAGCACTGTATAAGGCAGCAGCTGCTAAACTGGGTGAAGTCTACAAGGGCGCAAAGATAGAGGTCGTCGACTGGAAGGACATTCCAGCTCGTCCAAGGGCAAGGGCGTGGATTCCGGCCATCCCTGACGAACCCGACAGAATTCTCGGGATGCTACGGCTAATGAATCCGTCTCTCCCAACGCATGACTGGAGTGTTAATCTGGTCGGGGATGCGGTGGGGCCCGACAGACAGGTGGTGTTCACCATGAATAAAGAGTCAATCGAGCCCCTCAAAAGGTGCAATGGCCTAGTACACTACAGCGTAGGCCAGATCGTTATCCACGTATATCGTGGTGACGCTCAGCGCGCAACCTTCTCGGCTGCTCCGGGGGAACCGGAAAACGAATTACCAGAAGAGGAAGCGGAGGATTCCGATGCGGAAAGCATGTTATCCGCCACGTCCCTTGCCGATAGTGCTGTGAACAACTCGGAGATGGAGGACAGCCTACAGGACGAGGAAGTCCTCGACGTCACGGTGGTAGCAGCCAAAGCTGAGCGATTAACATCTAATGCTACAAGCAGCAGGACTCCTGCAACGCCATATCGGGCAGTTAATCGGAACAACTCGTCGTTGATAGGCAACCTCCGGGATGGGGCAAACCTCGACGACATGGGGACGGCAGGGAAGTCTGTGCGCTCTCATGTTGGTGGTGCTTCAGATTAATCTGCACAAATCTAAAGTGGCTTCGGCTGCTTTAAGTAGTCGTCTTTCTAAAGGCGACGTGGATGTGGTCCTCATCCAAGAACCCTGGGTCAATAGCTCGAGAATCTGCGGATTGGGGACTAAGGGCTTCAAGCTCATTCGAGCCAGCGAGGAGAGCAAAGTCCGAACGTGTATTTTGGTCAAGTCTGAGTTGAACTCCTTTCTCCTACCTAACTACACCAATGGTGATATTACCGCTATCAGTCTAACGGTCGACAGCACCCGCCTGACGGTTGCGTCGGTCTATATGCCCTACGACGCCGAAGAACCCCCACCACAAACGGAGGTGAAAGACCTGGTGTCAAATTTCTGCACGGGTAATCTTATTATTGGAGCGGACGCTAATGCTCACCATGTCCAATGGGGGAGTTCCGATATCAATGCCAGGGGCGAGTCTCTGTTTGATTACCTCTTAACAACCAACCTGGTAATTTGCAACGTGGGTAATGAGCCTACTTTTATCACTAAGACCCGTAGGGAGGTCATAGACCTCACTATCTGTAGTGAAGGCGCTTATGGGTGGGTCAGAAAATGGCGGGTTCTGGAAGAACATTCATTCTCCGACCACCGTTACATAGAAATGGTTTTAGACTTTATTGTAGAACAACCAATCATGAAGCGCAATCCACGTAACACAAATTGGCAGTTACACAATGAAATATTAGGCAGAGACCTCCCAGTACTGCCCTCACAAGCCCCCTCATCAGTAGAGGAGCTGGAGGATCTTGTTACTACATTTACATCGGCGCTCTCAAATGCTCTAGGACAGGCTTGTCCAGTGCCAAAACCACGCGGTAAACCCAGGCCACATTGGTGGTCCTACGATTTGGACTCGCTCCGAATATCATGCCGGAAACAATTTAACAAGGCCAAGAGCTTCGGCTGTGAGCCTCATTGGCACGAATATAAAGCTAAACTAAGGGCCTACAAAAAAGCTCTGAGACAGGCGAAGAGAACCTCGTGGAGAAATTTCTGCACTGGCGTCGAAAAGGTCGACGACACAGCGAGACTTAGACGAGTCCTCTCGAAAGGTCAAACAACCATCAGCTATCTGCGAAAACCTGACGGATCCTGGACCAGCACGGAAGAGGAAACCCTTGAGCTGCTCTTGAATACACATTTTCCGGGGAATCTGCATGATGCACCACTAGCACCTGCAACAAACCTGGCAGTAAATATACCCGTCACTGAGGAAAGAGTAAGGTGGGCAATTAAAAGCTTTGAACCGTATAAGGCTGCCGGGCCGGACGGGATTATCCCCGCGCAACTTATAAACACGTTGGAGACATCAGCTAAATGGCTGGTATTTCTCTTCACAGCCTGCCTGGCTCTCAACCACATTCCGGGCTCCTGGAGAAGCGCCACGGTAGTGTTTATCCCTAAGGCTGGGAAGGCATCCCACTACGAGCCAAAAGACTACAGACCGATCAGTCTCTCGTCCTTTGTACTCAAAACCTTTGAGAGGATACTAAGCGACTACCTCTCAACGACTATTGATAGCAACCTTATTTCTAGCTATCAGCATGCATACACCAAGGGTAAATCAACAGAAACCGCTCTGCACAGCCTAGTATCGGTCATTGAGAAATCGCTGTGTGAAAAGGATAACTGTCTCGTGGCCTTCCTAGACATTGAGGGGGCTTTCAACAATATAAGCCCGGAGGCTATCAACTCCGCTCTAACTAATCTGGGCGTAGATAGACCTCTAACTGGTTTAATTGACCAACTTTTAAGGGGAAGGAAAATAGCTTCTTCACTTGGTACGGTTGAGTTATCACGCTATGTCACAAGGGGAACCCCCCAGGGTGGTGTTCTTTCCCCGCTTTTATGGAACCTCACAGTCAACTCGTTGCTACGTGACACAAGTTGGGGGGGCGGGAAGATAGTGGCATACGCAGACGATTTAGCTGTTGCATTCAGAGGCAAGTTCCCACAAACTCTGTGTGACCTGATGCAAGTAGCACTGCGAGAAGTTTCGACGTGGTCCTCTCGCTGCGGACTTAGTATCAACCCGGGGAAAGTGGAACTTGTCCTCTTCACCAACCGGTACAAAATACCGCCACTAAGCCTACCAGAACTAGATGGCACGCGCCTGGGCTTGTCGGATAAGGCCAAGTTTCTAGGCATAGTTCTGGACAGGAAACTGAATTGGAAGGAGAATGTTCTTCAGCGCCAGAAGAAAGCTTGCATCGCTCTTTACACATGCAAAAGAGCCATTGGCAAAAAATGGGGGCTCAGCCCTAGAGTATGCAGTTGGATCTACACGGCCATCATTCGTTCAATCATGCTATATGGAGTCGTCGTATGGTGGCCTGCGCTGAGCAAGGCAACATACCTGAATCTGTTGCGGAAAGTCCATAGATCCAATATGATCTGTATAAGCGGTGCGCTAAGGACAACGCCCAACGAAGCCCTCCAGGTCATTGTGGGCATTTTGCCACTTGATCTGGAAGGGTTTCGGTCAGCAGCGGCATCAGCTCTGCGCCTAAGAGAAACCTCCAGTTGGGGGGCGGGTACTATTGGACACTCCAGTATTCCGGAATCTTACAGCTTTCTCCCTCTAAGCACAGATCGTTGTGCGACCACTACAGTCGGTGATAGCTGTTTCAAAATAAACATTCCCAGCAGAGAAGACTGGGAGAGGACGGATTGGTGTCCCGAAACAAATGGTGGCACTTCCATATACACCGACGGGTCGAAGTTGGACGGCAGAGTTGGAGGAGGGGTTTATTCAAGGGATTTGGACCTTGAGCTCTCCTTCAGACTACCTGATCATTGTAGCGTCTTCCAGGCGGAAGTCTCGGCAATCCTAGACGCCGCGGCCTGGTTAAGCAAACGTGTTATCGGAGAAGATATCGCTATTTTCAGCGATAGCCAAGCGGCCATCAAATCCCTTGGCTCATACACGTTCAACTCTGAACTGACGCTCAGCTGTCGTCGATCTCTTCAGGAGATGGCCCAACAGAACCGCGTAAACCTCATATGGGTCCCGGGACATAGGGACATTGAGGGAAACTGTAAGGCAGACGAGCTTGCCAGGCAGGGCACGACCAAGCAGGTTCTTCAGGATAAAGAGCGCTTAGGTATGCCGTTTGCCACATGCAAACTAATGCTGAAGGAGCACACACTCCGTCAAGCCAACGAAAGATGGCTGCAGTCCCCAGGGTGTCGGATATCGAAACAAACCTGGCCAAAATGGGATCTTAAAAGGTCTAGACGCATTTATGCCCTAACTAGGAGGGAAATCTGCATATTGATAGGGGTATTAACCGGTCACTGCCTCATTGGTAGGCATGCAGAAAGGCTAAGTGTGCCCTACCGACGATGCTGCAGGAGTTGCAAAGATGATGAGGAGGAGGAAACAGTGGAACACCTCATCTGCAACTGTCCGGCTTTAAGCGGCGCGAGAACGCGCTTTTTGGGAGTTCCGTTCCTGGATAGCCTAAGCCAGATCGCGGAACTGGACATAAAGGACTTGATGGCCTTCATAAAGTCATCTAAGTGGTTCGAGGAGGAGTAACGGTGTCGGTTTAGGAGTGTCAGTCCCGGGATTCTGCTATGTGGAAAATCCCAACAACTCAGGGATTTTCCATTTGGCTGGGTCCCGGGACTGACTTTCCTTGTGTTGGTGGTATCACAACGGGCCTTTCAAAACTGGCCTAAGTGTGCCTCTGCGGCAGCCACTTGAACCTAACCTAACCTAAATGGCTGTAATTATTTTAATAGTTATGACATTCGCACATGGCTTGACATTTTGGAAGCTTCAAAGCTTCAACTTTAAGAGTATGTAAAAATATTTTCAAAAAAGTTTCAAAAATTGAAAGAAAATTCACTTTAAAAAAAATGCCATTTTCCCCATACAAAATGTATGGGAAAGGGCGAAAAAAAATAGCCACCCCTAAGGGTTAAGTTAGAGCGCTAATTTTTTGCAAGGCTTATTTTCTCGTCAATACCTAAAGTTTCAAGGGGTAAGACCGAAAAAAAACGAATTTTTTTTATTTGAATCACCCTAATCTCCATGTATGTGCTGCCGTTATTTCTTGGATCTGAATATACTGTTTATGTTGGCCAGGATTAGAGCGGATCCAACTCAATGTCGTTTTGGAGTCAGACCAACAATATAGCTGTGATTTGTCGATTTTAACAACATCTATCACCTTAGCAGCCAACAGCGCCGCGTTCAGTTCCAGAAGTGGAATAGTAATCTTTTTTAATGGAGCTATCTTGGTTTTAGCCATCAAATTTGACACGTGTATAGTTCCGTCGGCCTCGATTACACGAAGGTAGCGTACGGCTGCGTAAGCTGATTGTGACGCGTCCGAAAAAATGTGCAACTGACAATTTAGCGTGCTCGTTGATGTATGAACCCATCGTTTAATCTTAATTGACTCGAGATGTGGGAGCTCGTTGCGGAACTTTTTCCACTTTTGCTGATGAGGACTTGAATGGGATCATCCCATGCACACCCAAGTACCCAAAGCTCTTGGAACATGATTTTGCCTACAACGATGATTGGCGCTAAGAGGCCTAGCGGGTCGTACGTTTTAGCTATCTCCGTTAGCTGTTGGCGTTTAGTAATGGGACCTGTGTATGTCGTGAGCGATATTTTGTACTCGATGGTGTCTGATGCACACTTCCAACATATACCCAATATCTTGGTTTCTTGATCCAGTGCTAAATTACAGAATGATTCAGTAGATGCATGATTATCAGAGCTGATTTTTCGAAGAAATTCCCTGGAATTAGAGTTCCACCTCCGTAACGAGGACCCTCCACAGTGCAGAAGTTCTTGAAGCTCATCTTTAAGACTTACTGCCTCTGATACGTTGTCAGCGCCATGAAGACAGTCATCCATGTAGATTGACTCAAGTAAAATTTGCGATGGTACGCAGAACCTTGATTGTTAGGTATGGTGAACAATTAAGTCCATACGTCACGGTAAGCAGGCGGAATACTTGTGGGTTGCCCTCCGCGTCGTACCAATAGATACGCTGCATATCCACATCCTCATCACATACATTGATTTGCCGGAAGCACTTCTCAATATCCGACATAAAAGCAATTCGGTGCCGACGCCATTTGATTAGGAGTGACGCTAAATCTGTTTGCAGTTTCGGGCCAGTATGTAAGCAGTCGTTTAACGATATTCCAGTACTATACTCTTCGCAGCTTTCTAGTTGAGCTCGATTCTTTATATACTCCATGGTGAGGAGTATAGCAAGCTGGATATAGTTCAGTGTTCTCCAATACAGGCTGCATATGGCCTGGTGAGATGTACTCCCCCATGAAATGTTCATATAAATCCTTCATATTGGGGTCACGCTCAAGGTGGCGTTCTTGATACTTAAACAATTTTAGCGAGTCTTGTTTGGATTCTGCCAAGACGGCCAAGTTCGCAGATGGTTTGAAAGGATAGTGTACTGAAAATCGTCCAGAATTGTCGCGTTGTGTGGCCTTCTCAAAGTATTCCTCGCAATACAACTCATCCATTGTCATTGGCTGATGTGATGCTAAGTCGTCATGCTGATTGAAAGTCCACATCTGTTTAACCAATTCGTTGAGATCGACTACAGTGTTAGTACACCACTTTGCTTGCAAATGCTGGTTGTTTGAACCTATTGGGCCCATATACAATGCAACCAAGATGGGTTTTTTGTGCTATAGGTGCATTTTTTCTCCACCGTTTTATGTCACTATACAGTAGTGATCCATAGATGTCAGCGCCCACTACCACGTCTACTCGTCCTGGTTCAGCGAACGTTGGGTTTGCTAATTTGATTCCCGCAAACTCGCTGACTGCGTGAGGACTGATCGGTGATGTAGGCATCAGGTGCCCTAGTCGGGGTAGAATCAGTGCGATACATCTGATGTTAAAGTCTGGCTCTAGTAGAGAGCGTAAAGTGAATTCGACGAGTCCCTTCGATGTGCCGACAGACGCACTACCTATACCTGTGATAGGCACAGCAACTGGGGTTCGAGGCAAGTGTAATTGCTGAGCCGCGAACTCGCTGATGAAAGATGCTTGTGACCCAGGATGAAGTAGTGCACGTAGCTGTATGAAGTGACCACTCGGTGATTGGACTCGTATTAATGCAGTTGCGAGGTAAACTTTAGGTAAGTTTTCTGATGAGTGCGAGATAGTAGGTGGCAGGAACGTGTTGTGCTTTTCTTGACACTCCTTGCATGTATATTTTGATTTACAGCTGTTTAAGGCGATTCATTTTTTTCTAAAGCAATTTTCGCACAGGTTGTGGCTGCGAACCAGATTTAATTTTGCCCTAGGTTCCAGTTTGCGAAAGGTTGGGCAATAAGGCAGCGCATGTTTTTCCGAACAGCATACACATTGATTGATGCTTGTCTGGTGACTGCGGATAGAATTGGGTGTCCTTAAGGACCTAGCGGATTGCTTTGTCGACGATGAACTGGTTAGCTTCTCTAGAGCATTGGCTGCCTGTAGCCCTTGAACACAACTCTGCAAGAACTTCTTGAGATCGTCATATGTGGGAATGGTGTCAGAAGCACCTAGTGAGATCTCCCAATCTTTAACCGTTTTCGTGTCGAGCTTCTCCGTAATGTGAAATACAAACCAATCGTCCCATTGATCAGTGGAACGGCCAAGCTGAATAAGCGCACGATAGGTTCCGTTGACAATATCAAGAATGTTGCGTATCTGACAAGCGGACTCTGAGTTAGTTTTAGGAAGATTTGCAATAACCCTTAAATGACACTTATGGCGTTTTCTTTTCTCGGCAAAATGTTGCCCTAATGTTGCCCTCTTAAACTGTATCTTTTGTCCTCGGCAATTTGGCGCCTATCAAAATGGCTTAATTTGTAGATAGTTGTGTCCCTCTGCCTACTTATAAGGTATTTTTTTGTGAAATTAACCTATAAGTCTTAGAGAGAGTTGAGAAAAATCTACAGGGCAACACTTTTTCTAGAAAAGAAAACGCCATTAATAAGGCGGCGTGTACTGTCATAACGCTGAGTCAACAACTCCCAAGCAATTTCAAAGTTGTGCTCTGTTACAGGAATATTGCGTACCAACTGTTCGGCCTCGCCTTGCAGACTGGCAATTTGGACAGCGATTTTTCTTTAACGATGCACGTCTGAAACAAATCTTTAAAGTTTAGCCAACGCTGGAGGTTTCCATCAAATTTCGGAATCTCAATTTTTGGTAGTGTAATATTTGGAAGCGGAGCTGCGGCAGTGGACGCTTGGCCTGAGCTAGTCGACGCCTTCTTACTTAAATTGGCGATTTCGTTGTTAAGTTCGCCCATAGCTTCACAATATGCGGTTTCCACGGCAATGAATCTGCTGTCGTTTAATGCCTTGCGGCGGCTTTCAGCATTGTTAGCCGTTTCTTCCATATTCACCACATCATCTCTAGCCTGGGAGTAGCGGTTCCAATAATCCTCAAGTAAGGCTTTGCGTGCACAAAGATACCCATGGGCTTGCTTTTGTTTAGCAGTTTTACGGGTGTTAGTTAAAAAATTAGCAATCAACTTTGCGACGTTTTCTTCACGATCAAGTGCCATATCCTTCTTGGTTACGTATTTGTTGGTGTATGTATGTATACAAAATATGACTTTGCAAAATAAGCGGCAGATAGACTACCAATCGTAGTTCTGGCTTTCGATTCGCGAAGAAAATCGCCTGATAAAATGAACAATAAGGTTATGGTTGCAGTATGGAAATTTCGATTTCCATCGATCGTACCATAAATTTGCGATTAGCGAAGAGTCGGGTCCCCGCAAGAGATGCCAAATGTTAAAAATGAAGAATTATAAATAAACTATTTTATTAATGTGCAAAATTGCGTGCATGTTAGAGTGTAGCAAACAAAAATGATTTTTAATACAGAGTTATTTTTGTAGCAAAGAACTTAAACAACAAAGCGTAATATCAAAGAAGAATATGATACCTGACTTTAGTACAAGTACTCAGTGTTGGAAAGTGATGTTTAGTTAGGGATTGACGATTTCAGTCAGTTGATAGTTCTGAACATGCATTATCATTGCAATGCGATCTAAATAAGCTATCTGATTGGAGTGTGAGAAATAAACTGTCGCTGAACATAAAGAAATGCTTTCAAATGAGTTTCGCTAAAACTGTAAGTCCAATTGTCACTATTTACACTATTTCTAACACCTGCCTATCTAGCGTTCATGAATATCGGGATTTAGGTGTGGTTTTTAACTCAGGCTTCGCCTTTGTCAATCACATCATTGGGTATAGGCAAATTCTAACTTGGGTTTCTTGCATCGTTATGCGCGTGATTTCAAAGACCCATATGAGCGTTTCATTTTCACACGTAGGCACTATAAATTGATTTGACACGTATTTTTTGTTTTGCCATTTTTCGATTTTCTTCGGATATATGATCTGTCAAAGTTAGGAATTTTTCTTAAACTAATGAAAACTTGTACCTACTCAATCCATCATATCTCGGCTTGTACTAATGCTACAAACTTCAACTTGAGCTCATTTGAAAGCGAATGAATCAGGCTTTGCGTTTCATAGTAAATTTTTTGCATTTTGCAATTTTTTTATTTTTATTATAATAATTGCATTCTTAACATTGCAACTGCACAGTGTTACCCACAACATTTTTAGTTCTAAATAACAGCATTCGATTGCTTATTAAATTCTCTACAAAATCAATATATTTTAAAAATGGGGTCTACATACGGATTTTTACTAAAATACATATTTACAAGACCAACTCTATATTTTTGTATGAAAAAAAAAAAACTGTAACACAAATTTTTTAACAAGCTTTGTTTTGCATTATAACATTGAGAGCTAATACTATGAATTGGATAGATATAATTATGCATTTCTAATTCTAAATTCTGTGCAAACCATGCAATATCATTCCCTTTCATATGCTTAATGGCTTGCTTATACAATTTTAAGAAGGAACAAGTAAGGAAAAGGCTGTGCCGAAGGGTTTATACCTTTCATGAGTATGAGTCACGTTATTTGAAGCATGAACACACTATAAAGGAGTGACACTCCTACGCTGATATATAAAGGATGCAATCAATTGTATAGGGGCTATGTGGCAAATTAGGTCAACCCTACTGTAGACATTGTACACGCAAAAAGAGCAATAGTTACGTTTCTACCTTTTTAATAACAAGATTTATATCCCAAAATCCGTTTATCGGAACTATCGATTGTATGGGAGCTATGAGTACTATTGGTCCGATCTTACTGATTTTCAATATCGACATTTTCCATGAAAAAGTAACAAAAGTTACAAAATTTCAACGCTCTTTAATTACTCGCTCTTTAATTACTCGCTCTTTAATTACAGTAGTTATAGCCGGTATTCGTTTATCGGAACAATCGATTGTATGGGAGCTATGAGTAGTTTTGGTCCGATCTTGCTGGTTCCGACAAATGATTATTCTCATATAAAATAACGCCTCCATACCAAATTTCATCGAGATATCACTAAAATTGACAGACGGACGGACAGACGGACATGGCTAAATGGAATCAGCTCATAACAGTATACTTATTAGTGGGTCTCTTCTTATTCTCATACTTACAAACATCGGACCAAAGTTATAATGCCATTTCATGTTCATGAAAGGTATAAAAATTACAACCAACATTGAATAGAGGAACAAAATCTCGTCCGCACCAGACTAATTTAAATTTGATATCGTAATAAGTAACTGTGTTTTGTTTTAACCAGGGACTGAAACCGAAACCGTAACTGTAACCGATTAAAACCGATTCATTTTTCAAAACCGAAACCGAAATCGTAAGTTATTTTGATCTGAAAAAGAACGAAACCGAAACCGTTTCTTTTTGTGGAACATATTTTCTTTTACCAAGGGTACCGTGAAAAGCTTTCATGGAAGATTGTCGAGCAATGCTACAAAATACCCGTTTTGACCTCAGTATCAAATTCCGAAAGAGGATATTTAGCTATAGCTGAATGATCCATACATAACGATAATAATATTTTTACATTTTACAGCAGCCGGCTGGGTATTGGACCAAATCAACTATCTTAAAGAGATTAAGACATAAGTAAAAAATATGGCGTTCCCCTTTTTTCGAAGTTAGTCTCTAAAACTAAGTTACGGGCTTTCGAAGTTCGAAGTTGGACCCCCGAAAATTTGGTTTTCTAATTGTTTTGTTAAAAAAATTAAAAAAAATTCGACTGAATCTTTGTTTTTGGATGCGGATTCAGCCTATGTGGATTGAAGCATCTATCGCCTCTTCTCTCTCTCTAAACGAGCGCTTTTTAGAAATTATTAGAGTAATTTTTATTACTATTCGTACTTTTCACTAATATACAAGGATGTAACTGCGTCAACCTATTTTCTTCCTGTTTCTTATTTTGTCAAGTCAAAGTCATAAAATAAAGTTCCATCCTAGTCTACTATGCAATATATATGTTTACCAAAAGAAGGATAGTGGTATTTTAGTTAACATAACACATTAACCAAGTAGAGAGGATGAAGTCGCAGAATTTCTGCCTGAAACAACCATTAGTTTAGATTTCAAGGCCGTTCGATCTCACTCCTTTCTAATAAATCTCACTTGGATAGCATTACCTCTAAATGTTATAATACAAAAAAAGCTTGTTAAAAAATTTGATTACCTTTTTTTTTTTTTTATACAAAAATATAGAGTTAGTTTTATAAATATGTATTTTAGTAAAAGTCCGTATGTAGACCCCATTTTTGAAATATATTGATTTTGTAGAGAATTTAGGGACCTATTACGGTTTGCGAGTCAAACAAAAATATGCGCGACTCGCCTACATTTGTATTACCGACTGCGAGTCGCCCGGTAACATTCGCCTCAAACTACAAAATTAAGCGAATGTCAAAAATGAAGCGATTACTGTTTGCGACTCGATCCAAATTCGTTCGCCGGGACTGTCAAAATCTGGCTAACAGAATTTGAAGGTGACTAGGAGGAAAAATTTGATTTTATGGTCATATTGGGATTATTTGGGGGTCACTTTGTGGTTATTTTGGACTAATTTCGGGGATATTTTGTTGTTATTTTATGGTCATTTTGAAATATTTTGTTGTCTTTTTGGGGATTTTTTGCGCTCATTGTGTGGTCATTTTGGGGTTATTTTGTGGTCATTTTGGACTAATTTCGGGGTCATTTTTTGAATAATTTGGTGTCATTTTGTGGTCATTTTGGGGTAATTTTGCGAATATTTTCGAGTTATTTTGTGGTCATTTTGGACTAATTTCGAGGAAATTTTAGTCGTTATTTTGTGGTCATTTTTGGAATATTTTGGGGTCATTTTGGACTAATTTCGAGGAAATTTTAGTCGTTATTTTGTGGTAATTTTTGGAATATTTTGGGGTCATTTTGTGGTTATTTTGGACTAATTTCGGGGATATTTTGTTGTTATTTTATGGTCATTTTGAAATGTTTTGTGGTCATTTTTGGAATATTTTGGTGTCATTTTGTGGTCATTTTGGGGTTATTTTGTGGTCATTTTGGACTAATTTCGGGGATATATTGTTGTTATTTTGTGGTAATTTTTTGAATAATTTGGTGTCATTTTGTGGTCATTTTGGGGTAATTTTGGGAATATTTTGGAGTTATTTTGTGCTCATTTTGGACTAAATTTGATGATATTTTGTTGTTATTTTGTGGTCATTTTGGAATATTTTGGGGTCATTTTGGACTAATTTCGAGGAAATTTTAGTCGTTATTTTGTGGTCATTTTTGGAATATTTTGGTGTCATTTTGTGGTCATTTTGGGAATATTTTAGGGTCATTTTGTAGGTTTTTTGTGGTCATTTTGGGAATATTTTAGGGTCATTTTGGGGGTTTTTTGTGGTCATTTTGACAAAATTTTTGGTCATTTTGTGGTAATATTGGGGAATTTCGGGGATAAAGTGGTGTCATATTGTGGTCATTTTGGGGTAAACCAAGCTTTGCTGAAGTGACCATGGACCGGATCGTAATGGGCATCCTTGGCAGAGACAACGACAGTTTGTCCATCGCCAAAGACCGGTGGTGGTATGACCTGTTCGTAGCCGGAAGACCTAGTTACGACCTTTACAACGGCGCTCTCAAATGCCCTCGATAAGGCCTGTCCAGTGCCTAAGGAGGAGGAAACAATTGAATAAGGCCAAGAGCCTTCGCAAGGAGACTCAATGACTCAGATATAAATGTAAATATACAAGGCTCTGAGGCAGGCGAAGAGAACTTTGTGGAGAAATTTTTGTACTGCGGTCGAGAATGTCGACTATACAGCGAGACTAAGACGAGTGCTCTCAAGAACTCAAACAGCTACATATAGGCTATTTGCGGAAACCTGCCGGATCGTGGACCAGCTCGAAACGTGAAACGCTGGAGCTGCTC
The DNA here is from genome assembly GCA_964058755.1 of Campiglossa producta. Taxonomy (NCBI): domain Eukaryota; kingdom Metazoa; phylum Arthropoda; class Insecta; order Diptera; family Tephritidae; genus Campiglossa; species Campiglossa producta. Next base: position 28,486,649 of record CAXKVI010000006.1, on the reverse strand, counting down.
TTGATTACACACTTTCCAGAGAACTCGCATGTTGCACTCTTAGCACCTGCAACAAACCTGGCTGCACACATTTTCATCACGGAAGAAGGGATAAGGTGGGTAATTAAAAGATTCGAGCCGTTCAAGGCTGTTGGACCAGACGGGATTATCCTCATGAACATGAAATGGTATTATAACTTTGGTCCGATGTTTGTAAATATGAGAAGAAGAAGAGATAGACCCATCAATAAGTATACCGAAATGATCAGGATGACGAGATGAGTTGATTTAGCCATGTCCGTCTGTCCGTCTGTCTGTTTGAACGCAAACTAGTCCCTCAATTTTTGAGATATCTGGCTGAAATTTTGTATGTGGCCACCATTTTGTAATATAGGAATCATTTGTCGGAACTGACAAGATCGGACCAGTATAACATATAGCCCTCATACAACCGATTGTTCAGATATAAGGTTTTTTGGCCAAAACTTCCGCAATTAAAAAATTAGGAACGTAAAATTTTGCAACTCGAGTACTTTCTATTTATGTAGTGTATATAGTGAAAATCAACAAGATCGGGCAAATGTAACATATAGCCCCCATACAACCGATTGTTCAGATATAAGGTTTCTTGGCCAAAACTTCTGCAATTAAAAAGTTAGGAACGTAAAATTTGCATCTCGAGTACTTTCTATTTATGTAGTGTATATAGTGAAAATCAACGAGATCGGGCAAATGTAACATATAGCCCCCATACAACCGATTGCTCAGATATAAGGTTTTTTGGCCAAAACTTCCGCAATTAAAAAGTTAGGAACGTAAAATTTTGCAACTCGAGTAATTTCTATTTATGTAGTGTATATAGTGAAAATCAACGAGATCGGGCAATTGTAACATATAGCCCCCATACAACCGATTGTTCAGATATAAGGTTTTTTGGCCAAAACTTCCGCAATTAAAAAGTTAGGAACGTAAAATTTTGCAACTCGAGTAATTTCTATTTATGTAGTGTATATAGTGAAAATCAACGAGATTGGGCAAATGTAACATATAGCCCCCATACAACCGATTGTTCAGATATAAGAATTTTTGGCCAAAACTTCTGCAATTAAAAAGTTAGGAACGTAAAATTTTGCAACTCGAGTACTTTCTATTTATGTAGTGTATATAGTGAAAATCAACAAGATCGGGCAAATGTAACATATAGCCCCCATACAACCGATTGTTCAGATATAAGGTTTTTTGGCCAAAACTTCTGCAATTAAAAAGTTAGGACCGTAAAATTTTGCAACTCGAGTACTTTCTATTTATGTAGTGTATATAGTGAAAATCAACAAGATCGGGCAAATGTAACATATAGCCCCAATACAACCGATTGTTCAGATATAAGGTTTTTTGACCAAAACTTCTGCAATTAAAAAGTTAGGACCGTAAAATTTTGCAACTCGAGTACTTTCTATTTATGTAGTGTATATAGTGAAAATCAACAAGATCGGGCAAATGTAACATATAGCCCCCATACAACCGATTGTTCAGATATAAGGTTTCTTGGCCAAAACTTCTGCAATTAAAAAGTTAGGAACGTAAAATTTGCATCTCGAGTACTTTCTATTTATGTAGTGTATATAGTGAAAATCAAAAAGATCGGGCAAATGTAACTCGGATCCTATTATTTTGTAACTTTTTTAAATTATAACAAAGATGTGTAATGTGTATAGTAAATATAGTTAAATTGACACAGGCTGTACTGGGGATCGAACAGTGAAAATCGTGACGCTTATTCATGAAAGGTATATAGCCTTCGGCACAGCCGAAGACAGCTTTCCTTACTTGTTCTATATGCAGCTTGTCTGGCTCTTAACTACAATATTCAATAAAAACGTACAATAATAATAAATAATTGAAACTTCAGTTTTGTTCAATTTGAAGTTTTTTGTTTACATTTGACGTTCACCGCTTTCTGTTTTTAGAACTGGTAACAAAATGTTTCAGGCGAACTAGTTTGTTCGCTATCCATAATCATTCGAGCTAGGCGATTCGCCAAATAAGGCGACTCGAATAACTCAAGCGACTCGCGAACCGTAATAGGCCCCTTAATAAGCAATCTAATGCGAATTTAGAACTAAAAATGTTGTGGGTAACACTGTGCAGTTGCAATGTTAAAAATGCAATTATTATAATAAAAATAAAAATTGCAAAATGAAAAAAATTGACTAAGAAACGCAAAGCCCGATCATTAGCTTTCAAATTTATAGTCCCTACGTGTAAACCGAATTTGAACAAAATCCGTGACATGACGGTTGATTATTTACAAAATTTGGATCACTTGAAAAAGAAACGCTCATATACTAGAAAATCACTCTATAACTGCCTAGTAAGATCTAAGTTAGAGTATGCCTCATTAATCTGGAACCCCATTTACTCTTTACACTCTGTCAGGATCGAAAGAATTCACCGCCGTTTTACTCGGTTTTCTCTGCAACCTCTTCAGTTTGACGAGCTATTCCCATCGTATGAGGCCCGTTGCCTTTTAATAAACCTCAAATCGCTTAAGTCTAGGCGCATAATGCAATCTCTTATGTTTGTGTATGATATAATTTCTGGCATGATAAATTGTCCTAACGTTTTCGAGCAAATTGCTTTTAATGTACCCCAAAGGGTACTTCGTAATCAAATTCCGTTTCATGTTAAAACGCTTAAATATAACTATTTATTGTATGCACCCATTACGAGGTCGGTTATTGAATTCAATCGAATTTTCACAAGTCTCGATCTAGATTTTGCTCAGTCCAGATCTATATTTTTGGCTAAATTGCAATCATATTATTTTTACGTGTTATTACTTTTATCTTTAAGAAAATTTGTATTTCTAGTCTGTAAGGTTTTGTAACCATTGACTGAATAAAATGAAATGAAATGAAATATTTAAAAACGCTGTGAACCGCCCAAGTGGCAACACCCACACACATAATCTTAGAATGAATCATACTATCTATAATGCCAAATTTTATCAAAATCGGTTGAGCGGTTCCCGAGATATAAGAAAAACGCCTACGCCTGAAAGTCTCCTTATTCCTTTTACACTTTTACATCGGGAACTCTTGCCGATTTCCAAATGTCTTGCCTAACTGAAGTCTTACTACTGATGATTCTAGGGTGATTCAAATAAAAAAGAAATTAAAGAAATGTTCTATATGGAAGTATAAATATATGCATAAATGGACACTGAGAAGGGTTTACCTTCAAGCTGGGTAGTGGCCTAAGGTGCTAGACCTTCTAGCATACAAGTCACTACAGTGTTGTGAGTTCGACTCTCACAATGCCGGGAAGAAAAGTCCTTGAAGAGAGGTAACTCCAGTATCATCGAAACATATGTCGGCTTGTCTGGTTCCTGCAGCGCGTAGGTAAATTTTTCTCAAAAAACACATTTTCATACAATCCCGAAAATTGCTTATAAATACCGTCGGTACTTACAGCAATAGACTACAAGTCAAAAGCAACAAAGAATTTTCTATTTCTTTTGTGAGAAATCCTTACCCTTCCTAAGGGCCCCCAAACAAATTTTTATAAGAGCCTCGCCAGGGCTCCTTACTCTGCTGATTCACATTCGCAAATTCTTAGGAAAAGCTCTAAGTGGCGAAAAATCTATGAAGGGAGAGGAGAAATTTATTTTATAATTTTTAGTACATTTTTTAAACATTTTAAATTATCTACAAAATCTTTTTTATTCTATTTCTTATTTTATATTATCAACATCCTAACCCAACGGGAAGTTTGTTGAAAACTGAATGCAACGACACCGAAAACACGTAATCGAATTTCTTAAATAGAGCGACTCACGCGCCACCTAGCGGGTCCATTTTTCATAAAATTTTGAAGATAAATTCAGTACACACGCTAAATATCAGGCAAATCGGTTCATAAATACGATTGTAGGTTTCTATTGCCCTGATCTCAGCGCCACCTAGCGTTTTTTTTGTCAGTAAGGACATTTCATTTCATTTCATTTACATGTTCCGAATTGCATCCGAATCCGAATCGGGCCATAAATGCGATTTAAAAAATTAAAAAAAGAGCAAACTACGCCCCACCTATCGAATTTTTTCCTTCATGTTACATTGTCATCGCGACCTAAACTATGGTGAAAATTTCAAGACCCTAGCTCAACAGGAAGTTGATTTAAAATTGAATGCAAGAACCCGCGCACAGATACCAAAAAAAAACGACCCAATAAAACACTATATAGACGCGCCGTCATAGTTTGATTTCGCAGTAAATTGTGCAGAATTGTGAAAAAGTGAAGAAAATAACTATAATCAGGCAGGTTCTGGCAATTCACTTCCGAATAAAATATGTGAAAAACTTAAAATTCCTATGTAATTTGACAAAATTTTCACAAATTTTATTCGGAAGTGAATTTCAGAACCTGCATGAATATTAAATAATTGTGCCAAAAAAGGTAGAGCTACGTGAATTTAATAAGTGAAAGACTGAAATAAAATTAAAGAAAAAAAAAAACTTTTTTAAAAATAAGCTTTTATTATTGGTTTATAAAATTAAGTAAAAAATAAATTTACTGTAAAGGAATATAACACTTTACAAGTTCATTGTAACCTTTAAAGATAATTTGGCTTCTTCCTCTGCCACAAAATAATTCCATATTGTACATAATTATATATTTCTAACATTAAAACTTTACACCTAAATTATTAAATCTTCCAGTATATATCACATTCCTAATTTTATTAATAATAAAAGCGTGTTAAATTTTGATGGTATAATTAAGAACATTTAGGACCTTCTTTTCTATTTGATGGTATAATTAGGAACATTCAGGTGTTAAATTTTGATGGTATAATTAAGAACATTTAGGACCTTCTTTTCTATTTGATGGTATAATTAAGAACATTCAGGACCTTCTTTTCTGGCTATCGAAATTTAACACGCTTTTATTTTTAATAAAATTAGGAATGTGATATATACTGGAAGATTTAATAATTTAGGTGTAAAGTTTTAATGTTAGAAATATATAATTATGTACAATGTGGAATTATTTTGTGGCAGACGAAGAAGCCAAATTATCTTTAAAGGTTACAATGAACTTATAAAGTGTTATATTCCTTTACAGTCAATTTATTTTTTACTTTTTAGTTAATTTTATAAACCAATAATAAAAGCTTATTTTTAAAAATGTTTTTTTTTCTTTAATTTTATTTTTTACTTTTTAGTTCGGTTTATCAACAAGAGGCAATAATGTCGCAGCGACATCAATCGGCTGCTAGCAGCAACAGAAACCATAGAATCTTTTACAATAAAGCCGCGTGGTTAATAAAGTTACTTTCGGTTTATCAACAAGAGGCAATAATGTCGCAGCGACATCAATCGGCTGCTAGCAGCAACAGAAACCATAGAATCTTTTACAATAAAGCCGCGTGGTTAATAAAGTTACTTTTGGGGTATTGGAATAAAGACTAAACTAAACGATAAATGGGATTTTTGAAATTAAGCTAATTTTTTTATTTACTGTTAGCGAAGCCTGAACGATGATGAAAATTTGCAAAATCCAATCTTAACTGCAAGTTAGTACAATATCAAAATCAAAATTTCCTGGAATTAAAACTTTCGAATATCTCTACTCGTGCGCCACCTATCGGAATTATTTTTTTGTTATTTTGCGTGGAGGCAGAAAACTAAACGATGATGAAAATTTCAAGATCCTACCTCAACGGGAAGTTCGTTGAAAAACGAATTAATCGACACTGAAAACAGACCTTCGTAATTCTTAAATAAAGCGACTCACGCGCCACTAAGCGGGTCCAATTTTTTTTTAACATTTAGAAATTAATTAAGTAACACACACGTAAAATATCAGCCAAATCGGTCCATAATTACGATTTTGAGTTTTTATTACCCCTATCTCAGCCCCACCTAGCGGAATTTTTTTTTTACAAAAATATTTCTTTTCATGGTAGTAATACATGTTACGAATTTCAGCTAAATCGGACCATAAATGCGAATTTTGAAAATATAGCGACCCACGCGCCACCTATCGAAATTTTTTTTTATAATATTGCATTGTCATCGGTGTTATACATGGGTGCAGAATTTCAGATCAATCGGGCACCGGGAAGTGTATCAAATTTAGCTTGCAAGATTTGATTACAGACAGCCGTCAGGTGAAACTAAATAATATTTGATGAATTTTGATACTTAGAGAAAATTCACAAAGATTTACACAGCGATGGATACCATGACGTGTTTCGGACTTTCCAGGGTCCACATCAGACGGCTTTTCGGACACAGAAGTACTGTGTCTGCACCGAAGCGGTTAAAGCAATTGCTTATAACAAATCAGCTACGATGCCCTGTAGTATTTCTAAGTCAACTTTCTTATAAGCGTGCCAATTTCATACCTTTAGATATAAGGCCGCGACATATTTTCTATATGATACACGGAATATGAGTATATTATTAGGCGTGCATATTTATGCAGAAGCCCACTGAGGTTTTTTAATTTGCATTCCTTCATACCACTTTTTTGTGTATTATTATCTAAAGGTATGAAATTGGCACGCTTATAAGAAAGTTTACTTAGAAATACTACAGGGCATGGTAGCTGATTTGTTATAAGCAATTGTGTCCGAAAAGCCGTCTGATGTGGACCCTGGAAAGTCCGAAACGCGTCATGGTATCCATCGCTGTGTAAATCTTTGTCAATTTTCTCTAAGTATCAAAATTCATAAAAATTTCGTAACATCAAAAATTAGAATACCCTAGTACTAGTAAAAAGTACAGCAGGTATAAACATGTTTCGAGCTAAGCTTCAATAAAAAACATTCATAATTGATACATAAGTACACACCAAAGGTAGAGCAAACCAATAATACACAAAAAAGTGGTATGAAGGAATGCAAATTAAAAAACCTCAGTGTGCTTCTGCATAAATATGCACGCCTAATAATCTACTCATATTCCGTGTATCATATGGAAAATATGTCTAAAGGTATGAAATTGGCACGCTTATAAGAAAGTTGACTTAGAAATACTACAGGGCATCGTAGCTGATTTGTTATAAGCAATTGCTTTAACCCCTTCGGTGCAGACACAGTACTTCTGTGTCCGAAAAGCCGTCTGATGTGGACTCTGGAAAGTCCGAAACGCGTCCTGGTACCTATCGCTGTGTAAATCTTTGTCAATTTTCTCTAAGTATCAAAATTCATAAAAATTTCGTAACATCAAAAATTAGAATACCCTAGTACTAGTAAAAAGTACAGCAGGTATAAACAATTTTCGAGCTAAGCTCGAATAAGAAACATTCTAAATAATTTTTATTATTAATAAAATTAGGAATGTTATATATACTGGAAGATTTAATAATTTAGGTGTAAAGTTTTAATGTTAGAAATATATAATTATGTACAATATGGAATTATTTTGTGGCAGACGAAGAAGCCAAATTATCTTTAAAGGTTACAATGAACTTATAATGTGTTATATTCCTTTACAGTCAATTAATTTTTTACTTTTCAGTTAATTTTATAAACCAATAATAAAATCTTATTTTTAAAAAAGTTTTTTTTTCTTTAATTTTAGTTTTTACTTTTTAGTTCGGTTTATCAACAAGAGGCAATAATGTCGCAGCGACATCTATCGGCTGCTAGCAGCAACAGAAACCATAGAATCTTTTACAATAAAGCCGCGTGGTTAATAAAGTTACTTTCGGTTTATCAACAAGAGGCAATAATGTCGCAGCGACATCAATCGGCTGCTAGCAGCAACAGAAACCATAGAATCTTTTACAATAAAGCCGCGTGGTTAATAAAGTTACTTTTGGGGTATTGGAATAAAGACTAAACTAAACGATAAATGGGATTTTTGAAATTAAGCTAATTTTTTTATTTACTGTTAGCGAAGCCTGAACGATGATGAAAATTTGCAAAATCCCATCTTAACTGCAAGTAAGTACAATATCAAAAGCAAAATTTCCTGGAATGAAAACTTTCGAATATCTCTACTCGTGCGCCACCTATCGGAATTATTTTTTTGTTATTTTGCGTGGAGGCAGAAAACTAAACGATGATGAAAATTTCAAGATCCTACCTCAACGGGAAGTTCTTTGAAAAAAGAATTAATCGACACTGAAAACAGACCTTCGTAATTCTCAAATAAAGCGACTCACGCGCCACCTAGCGGTTCCAATTTAGACAACATTTAGAAATTAATTAAGTAATACACACGTAAAATATCAGCCAAATCGGTCCATAATTACGATTTTGAGTTTTTATTACCGCTATCTCAGCCCCACCTAGCGGAATTTTTTTTATACAAAAATATTTATTTTCATGGTAGTAACACATGTTACGAATTTCAGCTAAATCGGACCATAAATGCGAATTTTGAAAATATAGCGACCCACGCGCCACCTAGCGAAATTTTTTGAAGTTAACTTCTTAGGCGGCGATATGAAATTTTTGATTGAGAGTAAAATTTGAAAAAATTGATGACAATGCCACGGAAGTTATGCAACGGAAGCTATGCCACGGAAATAGAAATAAATGGAGTAATTTTTGCTGATTTTGAAAGTTATATGCCTAGGCGCCCATAAAAACTAGCAAGCAATATTAATAACTAAACGAGGATGAATGTTCGTTCGTAAGCCAGCTGACACGATGACAATCGCTGTTGCGTACATTTTCATGGGCCAAAGGCGTGTGGGTTTACGCACACAATGCCACTTTTTACAAACATCAATATTTACTTTTGCTTATATTGTGTGCTTGCATACAACGACGTCGTGTGATTGGTTAATATTTTAGGGATGAAAAATAATTTCAGTCGCTTTCAAACAAGCGCAGAAACCACATGTGTGGGCTTACGCACGCAATGTACAGGAACAAAAGCGTATGCGACTTTTTACACACATACTTAACTCAAGGAGTATGAATTGTGTTTATTTGACAACGTTACGTCATCGTTGAGTACGGCTGAGAAGTTGCAAGTTCTGCGCTAATTTTTATGATCGCCTGGTGGTGCGTGACGGATTTCGATCATTTTTCCCGATTGAAGTTTTGCAATTTATGTCCGTCCGTCCAATCAATTATTTCATATTAGATTTCTTCTTCTAAAATTACTTAAAAGTGCGATTTTGGCTACATTTTCTTGAAGATTTATGAATTAAAAAGCGTTCCGCTATTTTTTTCAGCTAACTCTTTCTTTCATATTTTGCATCTCACCCTTGCAATTTAGAGAAAATCTTAAATTCTGTTTTTTTTTTTTAAACACAATAGTTACAATTCACTAATGCACAGTTTACATACATACATATGGACCTTTTTATGACCAATAAATAATTAAGTATAATAGAAAAGTGAACTAGCCTTTAGTATGTGTTGATTTTTTGTTTGCAAGCGGGTGTTTTAGGTTCAAGTGAATGTTTTAAGTTCAAGAGAATGTGTCTATAGTTTCGTGTCGTTTTCGTTATATTGCCGTAAGGACTTTACTGCGGGAAATGGCCCAATAATTTGAAAAAAGACTGTGACGTGGATGTGCCAGGATTAGATGCATGCCGCAAAAAAAAATAAAAAAATATTTTATACCTTTCATAAACATGGAATAGTGTATTCACTTGTGTCCAAAAATTGTAGGTACGTACCAAAATAAAAAGAGATAGACCCATCAATAAGTAAGTATTAGGAGTGGGAATAAAAATATTCGTTCCAAAAAATTGGAATAGCTTCCCGGGTTGATGCTCAGTACGCAGCGCGAGCACCATGAGGAAACCTCTCTCAGTGCTACTTGCATCAAGTCGCACAGGGTTTGTGGGAATTTGCCCCTGTATACTATAGCTAAGTCATCTGCATATGCCACTACCTTTCCGCCCCCCCCCCCCCCCCCCCCCAGCTTGTGTCCCGCAGCATCGAGTTGACAGTGAGGTTCCATAGAAGCGGGGAGAGAACACCACCCTGAGGCGTTCCCCTTGTGACATAGCGTGATAAGTCAACCGAGTCCAGTGATGAAACTATTCGTCTACCCCTTAGCAGTTGATCAATAAGTCCAATAAGAGACCTGCTTATGCCCAGACTTGTTAAAGCGGTGTTTATAGCATCAGGGCTTATGTTGTTGAAGGCTCCTTCAATATCTAAAAAGGCCACAAGACAGTTCTCCTTTTCATTCAGCGATTTTTCAATAACAGAAACTAGGCTGTGAAGCGCAGTTTCTGTAGATTTCCCTTTGTATGCATGCTGATAGCTACAGATCAGGTTGCTATCAATAGTAGAGGAGAGGTAGTCATTTATTATCCTCTCGAAGGTCTTGAGCACAAAGGATGAGAGACTGATCGGCCTATAGTCCTTGGGCTCGTAATGAGACGCCTTCCCCGCCTTAGGAATAATCACTACCGTGGCACTTCTCCAGGAGCACGGAATGTAACTAAGAGCCAGGCAGGCTGTATAGAGAAATAGCAGCCATTTGGCTGATGTGTCCAGCGTGGTTATGAGTTGTGCGGGAATAATCCCGTCTGGCCCGGCAGCCTTGAACGGTTCGAAGCTTTTAACCGCCCACCTAACCTTTTCCTCCGTGATGGGTATGTGTACAGCCAGGTTTGTTGTAGGTGCTAGGGGTTCCTCATGCAAGTTCCCTGGGAAGTGCGTATTCAAGAGAAGCTCTAGGGTTTCCCCCTCCGTGCTGGTCCAGGATCCGTCAGGTTTGCGCAAATAGCTTGTGGCTGTTTGAGTTTTTGATAGCACTCGTCTAAGTCTCGCTGTATCATCGACATTTTCGACCCCAGTGCAGAAATGTCTCCACGATACTCTCTTCGCCTGCCTCAGAGCTTTTTTGTAGGCCCTGAGTTTAACTTTATATTCGAGCCATTGAGTCTCCGTGCCAAGGCTCTTGGCCTTATTAAATTGTGTCCTACATGATTTACGGAGCGAGTCCAGGTCGTAGGACCACCAATGCGGCCTATGTTTACCGCGTGGTTTTGGCACCGTTGTAAAGGTCTTTACGAGATCCACAGGTCCCATTACTAAACGCCAACAGCTATCGGAGATAGCTAAAACGTACGACCCGCTAGGCCTCCTAGCGCCAATCATCGTTGTAGGCAAAATCATGTTCCAAGAGCTTTGGGTACTTGGGTGTGCATGGGATGATCCCATTCAAGTCCTCATCAGCAAAAGTGGAAAAAGTTCCGCAACGAGCTCCCACATCTCGAGTCAATTAAGATTAAACGATGGGTTCATACATCAACGAGCACGCTAAATTGTCAGTTGCACATTTTTTCGGACGCGTCACAATCAGCTTACGCAGCCGTACGCTACCTTCGTGTAATCGAGGCCGACGGAACTATACACGTGTCAAATTTGATGGCTAAAACCAAGATAGCTCCATTAAAAAAGATTACTATTCCACTTCTGGAACTGAACGCGGCGCTGTTGGCTGCTAAGGTGATAGATGTTGTTAAAATCGACAAATCACAGCTATATTGTTGGTCTGACTCCAAAACGACATTGAGTTGGATCCGCTCTAATCCTGGCCAACATAAACAGTATATTCAGATCCAAGAAATAACGGCAGCACATACATGGAGATTAGGGTGATTCAAATAAAAAAAATTCGTTTTTTTTTCGGTCTTACCCCTTGAAACTTTAGGTATTGACGAGAAAATAAGCCTTGCAAAAAATTAGCGCTCTAACTTAACCCTTAGGGGTGGCTATTTTTTTTCGCCCTTTCCCATACATTTTGTATGGGGAAAATGGCATTTTTTTTAAAGTGAATTTTCTTTAAATTTTTGAAACTTTTTTGAAAATATTTTTACATACTCTTAAAGTTGAAGCTTTGAAGCTTCCAAAATGTCAAGCCATGTGCGAATGTCATAATTATTAAAATAATTACAGCCATTTAGGTTAGGTTAGGTTCAAGTGGCTGCCGCAGAGGCACACTTAGGCCAGTTTTGAAAGGCCCGTTGTGATACCACCAACACAAGGAAAGTCAGTCCCGGGACCCAGCCAAATGGAAAATCCCTGAGTTGTTGGGATTTTCCACATAGCAGAATCCCGGGACTGACACTCCTAAACCGACACCGTTACTCCTCCTCGAACCACTTAGATGACTTTATGAAGGCCATCAAGTCCTTTATGTCCAGTTCCGCGATCTGGCTTAGGCTATCCAGGAACGGAACTCCCAAAAAGCGCGTTCTCGCGCCGCTTAAAGCCGGACAGTTGCAGATGAGGTGTTCCACTGTTTCCCCCTCCTCATCATCTTTGCAACTCCTGCAGCATCGTCGGTAGGGCACACTTAGCCTTTCTGCATGCCTACCAATGAGGCAGTGACCGGTTAATACCCCTATCAATATGCAGATTTCCCTCCTAGTTAGGGCATAAATGCGTCTAGACCTTTTAAGATCCCATTTTGGCCAGGTTTGTTTCGATATCCGACACCCTGGGGACTGCAGCCATCTTTCGTTGGCTTGACGGAGTGTGTGCTCCTTCAGCATTAGTTTGCATGTGGCAAACGGCATACCTAAGCGCTCTTTATCCTGAAGAACCTGCTTGGTCGTGCCCTGCCTGGCAAGCTCGTCTGCCTTACAGTTTCCCTCAATGTCCCTATGTCCCGGGACCCATATGAGGTTTACGCGGTTCTGTTGGGCCATCTCCTGAAGAGATCGACGACAGCTGAGCGTCAGTTCAGAGTTGAACGTGTATGAGCCAAGGGATTTGATGGCCGCTTGGCTATCGCTGAAAATAGCGATATCTTCTCCGATAACACGTTTGCTTAACCAGGCCGCGGCGTCTAGGATTGCCGAGACTTCCGCCTGGAAGACGCTACAATGATCAGGTAGTCTGAAGGAGAGCTCAAGGTCCAAATCCCTTGAATAAGTGCCACCATTTGTTTCGGGACACCAATCCGTCCTCTCCCAGTCTTCTCTGCTGGGAATGTTTATTTTGAAACAGCTATCACCGACTGTAGTGGTCGCACAACGATCTGTGCTTAGAGGGAGAAAGCTGTAAGATTCCAGAATACTGGAGTGTCCTATATTACCGGCCCCCCAATTGGAGGTTTCTCTTAGGCGCAGAGCTGATGCCGCTGCTGACCGAAACCCTTCCAGATCAAGTGGCAAAATGCCCAGAATGACCTGGAGGGCTTCGTTGGGCGTTGTCCTTAGCGCACCGCTTATACAGATCATATTGGATCTATGGACTTTTCGCAACAGATTCAGGTATGTTGCCTTGCTCAGCGCAGGCCACCATACGACGACTCCATATAGCATGATTGGACGAATGATGGCCGTGTAGATCCAACTGCATACTCTAGGGCTGAGCCCCCATTTTTTGCCAATGGCTCTTTTGCATGTGTAAAGAGCGATGCAAGCTTTCTTCTGGCGCTGAAGAACATTCTCCTTCCAATTCAGTTTCCTGTCCAGAACTATGCCTAGAAACTTGGCCTTATCCGACAAGCCCAGGCGCGTGCCATCTAGTTCTGGTAGGCTTAGTGGCGGTATTTTGTACCGGTTGGTGAAGAGGACAAGTTCCACTTTCCCCGGGTTGATACTAAGTCCGCAGCGAGAGGACCACGTCGAAACTTCTCGCAGTGCTACTTGCATCAGGTCACACAGAGTTTGTGGGAACTTGCCTCTGAATGCAATAGCTAAATCGTCTGCGTATGCCACTATCTTCCCGCCCCCCAACTTGTGTCACGTAGCAACGAGTTGACTGTGAGGTTCCATAAAAGCGGGGAAAGAACACTACCCTGGGGGGTTCCCCTTGTGACATAGCGTGATAACTCAACCGTACCAAGTGAAGAAGCTATTTTCCTTCCCCTTAAAAGTTGGTCAATTAAACCAGTTAGAGGTCTATCTACGCCCAGATTAGTTAGAGCGGAGTTGATAGCCTCCGGGCTTATATTGTTGAAAGCCCCCTCAATGTCTAGGAAGGCCACGAGACAGTAGTCCTTTTCACACAGCGATTTCTCAATGACCGATACTAGGCTGTGCAGAGCGGTTTCTGTTGATTTACCCTTGGTGTATGCATGCTGATAGCTAGAAATAAGGTTGCTATCAATAGTCGTTGAGAGGTAGTCGCTTAGTATCCTCTCAAAGGTTTTGAGTACAAAGGACGAGAGACTGATCGGTCTGTAGTCTTTTGGCTCGTAGTGGGATGCCTTCCCAGCCTTAGGGATAAACACTACCGTGGCGCTTCTCCAGGAGCCCGGAATGTGGTTGAGAGCCAGGCAGGCTGTGAAGAGAAATACCAGCCATTTAGCTGATGTCTCCAACGTGTTTATAAGTTGCGCGGGGATAATCCCGTCCGGCCCGGCAGCCTTATACGGTTCAAAGCTTTTAATTGCCCACCTTACTCTTTCCTCAGTGACGGGTATATTTACTGCCAGGTTTGTTGCAGGTGCTAGTGGTGCATCATGCAGATTCCCCGGAAAATGTGTATTCAAGAGCAGCTCAAGGGTTTCCTCTTCCGTGCTGGTCCAGGATCCGTCAGGTTTTCGCAGATAGCTGATGGTTGTTTGACTTTTCGAGAGGACTCATCTAACCCGGGTAGAAAATCTGTTAAATTTAACCTAGGGCCTGACTAGATTTTCCCTTTTAAAATCATGGGCCTGCCAAGGAAAGTTTACACAGGCCCTCATCTGTTTGTTAATGCTTTTTAATAAAGGGCCTGTCGGGTAATGCTAATCTAGGCCCTGCCTAGTATTTCCAAGGCAATGCCAGCTGAGAAATAAAATAATTCATTGCCTTTCAGTCAGCATTGAACCCGGCACCTTTACATCACAGTTGTCTTCTCTGTCCATTGGGCTATTCCAATCATTGAAATATTTTCTGCAAATGAACAACTTGAATTAAATTTCACATACATTTAATAATCAATTAAAAAATACATTGCCCTTGAGCCAGCATTGAACCCAGGCACCTTCACATTACAGTCATCATCTCTATCCTTTCAGCTGTTACAAATCATGAAATTTGTTCGGCAAATGAACAACTTTAATTGAAATTTATAATCGTGGAAAAACTATCCTGGCGCTGGATTGGAAAAACTAGGCCGGCCCAATATAGAAAAAATATTCAGGCCCTGGATTGGAAAAACTGAGCAGGTGCAATGTATGCAAAACTAGGCAGCCCCCTTACAGAATATACCATAAATTGGCCGTAAATTGAAAAACATACGCTTTCCATTCCAGAGCCCTGGCAGGCCCAAGGCAGAATTGTCTATTGTAGGAAAATCTAGCCAGCGCCTAGATTAAAAATAGATTTGCCTAGATTATTTTCTACCCGGGAAGTCTCGTTGTGTCGTCGACCTTTTCGACGCCAGTGCAGAAATTTCTCCACGAGGTTCTCTTCGCCTGTCTCAGAGCTTTTTTGTAGGCCCTTAGTTTAGCTTTATATTCGTGCCAATGAGGCTCACAGCCGAAGCTCTTGGCCTTGTTAAATTGTTTCCGGCATGATATTCGGAGCGAGTCCAAATCGTAGGACCACCAATGTGGCCTGGGTTTACCGCGTGGTTTTGGCACTGGACAAGCCTGTCCTAGAGCATTTGAGAGCGCCGATGTAAATGTAGTAACAAGATCCTCCAGCTCCTCTACTGATGAGGGGGCTTGTGAGGGCAGTACTGGGAGCTCTCTGCCTAATATTTCATTGTGTAACTGCCAATTTGTGTTACGTGGATTGCGCTTCATGATTGGTTGTTCTACAATAAAGTCTAAAACCATTTCTATGTAACGGTGGTCGGAGAATGAATGTTCTTCCAGAACACGCCATTTTCTGACCCACCCATAAGCGCCTTCACTACAGATAGTGAGGTCTATGACCTCCCTACGGGTCTTAGTGATAAAAGTAGGCTCATTACCCACGTTGCAAATTACCAGGTTGGTTGTTAAGAGGTAATCAAACAGAGACTCGCCCCTGGCATTGATATCGGAACTCCCCCATTGGACATGGTGAGCATTAGCGTCCGCTCCAATAATAAGATTACCCGTGCAGAAATTTGACACCAGGTCTTTCACCTCCGTTTGTGGTGGGGGTTCTTCGGCGTCGTAGGGCATATAGACCGACGCAACCGTCAGGCGGGTGCTGTCGACCGTTAGACTGATAGCGGTAATATCACCATTGGTGTAGTTAGGTAGGAGAAAGGAGTTCAACTCAGACTTGACCAAAATACACGTTCGGACTTTGCTCTCCTCGCTGGCTCGAATGAGCTTGAAGCCCTTAGTCCCCAATCCGCAGATTCTCGAGCTATTGACCCAGGGTTCTTGGATGAGGACCACATCCACGTCGCCTTTAGAAAGACGACTACTTAAAGCAGCCGAAGCCACTTTAGATTTGTGCAGATTAATCTGAAGCACCACCAACATGAGAGCGCACAGACTTCCCTGCCGTCCCCATGTCGTCGAGGTTTGCCCCATCCCGGAGGTTGCCTATCAACGACGAGTTGTTCCGATTAACTGCCCGATATGGCGTTGCAGGAGTCCTGCTGCTTGTAGCATTAGATGTTAATCGCTCAGCGTTGGCTGCTACCACCGTGACGTCGAGGACTTCCTCGTCCTGTAGGCTGTCCTCCATCTCCGAGTTGTTCACAGCACTATCGGCAAGGGACGTGGCGGATAACATGCTTTCCGCATCGGAATCCTCCGCTTCCTCTTCTGGTAATTCGTTTTCCGGTTCCCCCGGAGCAGCCGAGAAGGTTGCGCGCTGAGCGTCACCACGATATACGTGGATAACGATCTGGCCTACGCTGTAGTGTACTAGGCCATTGCACCTTTTGAGGGGCTCGATTGACTCTTTATTCATGGTGAACACCACCTGTCTGTCGGGCCCCACCGCATCCCCGACCAGATTAACACTCCAGTCATGCGTTGGGAGAGACGGATTCATTAGCCGTAGCATCCCGAGAATTCTGTCGGGTTCGTCAGGGATGGCCGGAATCCACGCCCTCGCCCTTGGACGAGCTGGAATGTCCTTCCAGTCGACGACCTCTATCTTTGCGCCCTTGTAGACTTCACCCAGTTTAGCAGCTGCTGCCTTATACAGTGCTACGGTTTTTGCATCCTCGCATGCGAGTAATTTGATCTGACCCTGGTACCAGCCCGCATCCGTTACTCGCGCCGAACTACCCGGAAACTCCGGAGCAACGTTGAGAAGAATGTTGCCGAGTTCATTTCGCACGTAACGCTACCGGTCCTTGGGGATGGCCAGACGGTCATTGCCTCGGTCAAGGACGCCTATAAGGATCCTGTCCTTGGTTACCTCAGCAAAGCTTAGTTTGCCCGCTCCAGAGGTATTCTGATGCCGCTTGGGAGGGGGATTTAACTCCAGGTCCGATCTCTGGCGCTTGAAAGGGTTAACTTTTAACCTCTTTGGCATGTAAGATTTTTGGAAATCCGGTATCACAGCTTTCGCTAGCTCTACCGATTTACTGGAATTCGGCGACAGCGACTCCTGCGGTACCCCTTCATACCTCTTCAGGATCTTTGCAGCCAATCTTTTCTCGTGGTATGTGAAGCGGCGGGGAGATGTCTCCCGGGAGTGCGGACCCGTAGTTGCCATCGCGGTCGCTCCCCTTGCCGAAATCTCAGTTGCAGCTTCCTTCCCCTTCGAAACTCCGAGGCCAGGTCGTGAGACCGCTGCCACAGACGTAAAGATACTGGTTTTCATATCAGAGGTTGATGGGAGTTTAGCATCCGCCGTTGTCCGCTTAGCTGCGTTGGCAACCGCACTGGTGCTAGCTCCCATCAAGTCAATCTTACTCGATAGAGGGTTGGTTGACCGACTCGTAGTTGCCATCGCTGTCGATCCCCCCCTTGATTGTGGAACGGAGGTTGTCCTCCGGCGTTGTTGTTGCTTTCTCGCCTGCTCCTCCATAGCTCTCCTTTGCTGAGGAGTGAAATTTGGCGTTGTTTGCTTTTTGGGTTTTTCGTTTTTATTTGCGTTATTTGAGTTCATCATGTTCGTACGACCCATCGCCGGACAAGGCCAGCTTAGGGTCAAGGGAAGAGTAGGGGAAAATGTGTCGTCCGCCGCGGCAGAGCCCCGTACCGCGGTAAGGCCATGCTTACTCTCTGAGGCGACCCGGTATCAGAGAGGCTCCGTTCAAATACAGCCACGATTTGCCTCCCGGCTGCAAACGTCCAATGAGCACGTGGTCGCATAACACCCTGGATTGGGAGGGGGAAGATCTTTGTCGTCGCGCCAGAGAGGCTAGGCTGCTCTCGTGATGAAGTGCCGTACGGAGCTATGATCACAAGGGCTGCGTAGCCCTGTGGCTATCGACTTAAGCCCTCGTACCGCGGCAAGGTATCCACCCTTCACGAGGGTGAAAAATGTATACTGTGACATATTTTCATGTCTTGAATTAAGGTATCGAGCATCAGACCAACAGACTTTGACATACAACTATTTTCTTTTTAAATAGTATTTTTATTATTTGCTCTTGGCTTAAATTACGGTGAGATGGAAGAATCTATATATATAAAAATGAAATGGTGTATAATTGTAACGCTAAAACTCGAAAACGGCTGAACCAAATGAAATACTTCCTTTGGGGGATTTGTTTGTTATTACCACGCGCAGGTCATGTCTTAAAATCAGAACAAAATATTAAGGGGGCGTGGCACCTCCCATACAAACTGAATTTTTCAAGTTGAATATCTTCAAAAGTGTTTAAGGTAGGAACATGAAAATTGGTATAGAGCTATAGGATAACAACACCATTCTCACCCATAAAACTTGGGGTTATCCAATAAGGGGGCGTGGTACCTCCCATACGAATGAAATACTTCATAGTCGATATCTCTGGAAGTATTCATGTTAGACCACTGAAATTTGGTAAGGGATTATATGAGATCGACCCCTACCACCTCCAAAAAAGCTGGGGATAACGAAAACGGGGGCGTGGCACCTCCCATACAAATGAAATATTTCATAGTCGATATCTCTGGAAGTATTCACGTTAGACCACTGAAATTTGGTAAGGGGTTATATGAGATCGATCCCTACCAACTCCAAAAAAACTAGGGTAACGAAAAAGGGGGCGTAGCACCTCCCATACGAATGAAATACTTCATAGTCCATATCTCGGGAAGTGTTTAGGTTAGACCACTGAAATTTTGTGAGGAGTTATATAAGATCAATCCCGGACACCTCCAAAAAAAAAATGGGGATAAGGAAAAAGGGGGCGTGGTTTCTCCTATATGAAGGAAACATTTCATAGCCCATATCTCTGCAAGTATTTATGTTAGACCACTGAAATTTGGTGAGGGTTTATATGTGATCGATCCCTAATACCTCCCAAAAAACTCGAGTTAACGATAAAGGGGGCGTGGCACCTCCCATACGAATAAAATACTTCATAGTCCATATCTCTAGAAGTATTTAGGTTAGACCACTGAAATTTTGTGAGGAGTTATATAAGATCAATCCCGGACACCTCCAAAAAAAAACTGGGGATAAGGAAGAAGGGGGTGGTTTCTCCTATATGAAGGAGATAGGGATATGGTTTAAAATAGATATAGGGATCGGGTTAGAGAAACAGACAGGGAAATAAATTTGTGGCAGGACAACGTCTGCCGGGTCAGCTAGTTGTAACATATTTCTTATTATATTAATTAAGACCTTTTGGTACTCAACCTGTATCTCTGAGTGACACAATTCGTAATAATACAAGTTGAAGCATAATACATTAGTATTTGAACATAACCGCTTCCTAGTGTAATTGTGTAGATAGGCTGATTCACCTTATCATATTTGTGTGTAAGTATTTGTATGTATATCAAAATGTTTAAGTGCATTTATACTTAAACACTCATCAACACCTTTAATTAAAACCCATTTTTTACACTCCTGGTCCATGTGTTAATCAATATCTAGAAACCTTGATCTTATATGGGGAAATACTAAAACATCTTGAATCACTTGTCACCACCTTTCATTTAATACTCATATCGCGCTAATACCATTGAGGGCCCCTCCTGGTTGACATTTTTATCATTATCTCGAAAACGGGGTCTCATATTGGACTAAAAACTACACCATTTTAACACTTATCAATACCTTTCATTTGATGCCCATATTGAACACGTAATAAGGTTACCCTGCTCCACATTTTGAACGATATCTCCAAAACCTTTTCAATTGCCTTTATTTTTTATAGTATAACCATCTCGAGCTGATCCAAAAAAAGGCTTCCAAATTTAATTTTATTATGTCCAGCTGTTATCAAAATAAATGCTAGCATAGATGAAGTAAAGTCCAAATGAAACCTGTGGTCTTACCGTTTCGTTTGATAACAATTTTGTGCGAATATTCCAAAGTTTTCCCGAAACCACATCTTGACCGGTAACTCTGGTATTGATAAATATATGGAAATGAAACAGAGAGCAAATGAAAGCTGTGGTTTTCCCCTGTCGTTAGATACCAATTTTGTGCGAGTTTACCCAAAACCACATCTTGACCGATAACTCTGTTATCGATAAATATATCGAAATGAACTAAAGTCCAAATGAAAGCTGTGGTCTTCCCCTTTCGTTTCATACTAATTTTGTGCGAATATTCCAAAGTTTACGTAAAACTGCATTTTGACCGATAACTATATTATCGATAAATATATCGAAATTTCATAATGCCTGTTGCAGACTTTATACTCCTAAGAATTTGTCTGCAAAATTTCGTAAAGATCTGGGCATTGGTTCAGTCGTTAAAGAACCACAAACATCCGCAGTTAGTCACAAACTTACGTTTTTATATATTAGTAAGAATATAGGACACAATTGCGTCCAAATAAAGTATACCTGCATGCTGTCTCCCTTTCCTTGCCGCGTCTCAAAATTCGCGGAAGTCATGAGCTGATTTAAACGCTGTTAAGTGGTAGTCAGAGGGCTCTATCAACAATTCGGACGGGACTGCCGAATTTCTTTATGTCTATCGACTTTATTGAAGTTCCGATGGAATAGCTGATAGACCACAGAGACTTGCCCGACATGCGTGGTCTTCTGCACATGACTTCAAAACAACTCAAAAAAAAATTATCAATTTATGATCATAAAACAATATGAAATGTGATCAATATATGATTCCAAAAAGTATTCACAAACGAAATTAAAATTATATTAAAACTATATCTATATCAATCCCTATCCATATCTCTATCCCCATCCCTATCCCTATGCCTACCATGATATTTTAAAATTTGAATGAAAAAAATCGCGTCAGAATCGGCGGTTTAGCTTTTACAAAATTTCCATTTAGAATTTTATATATATAATTGGTACAGTTGGCAATGATATTCGGAAAAAAGTTACTTATGAGCTCCTCTTACGTTCATTTGATGCGTCTACTGGAACACGACCATTGTCAATAGTTAGGTTGGAGAACGCCTCTGCAGATGGATCGCTTAGTAATGCAACTCGCATGTTGGTTGTCAGCTGCAGTTTCTTCACGTAATGCCACAATGTCCAAGATTTGAGGCAAGCAGTGATTTCATCGGCAGCGGTCGATCGCGGTATTACTGGTAGTGTTTGTCGGAAATAGCCTGAAAGCAAAATCAATGCACCATTACCATACCATTACCATACCATTACCATACCATTACCATACCATTACCATACCATTACCATACCATTACCATACCATTACCATACCATTACCATACCATTACCATACCATTACCATACCATTACCATACCATTACCATACCATTACCATACCATTACCATACCATTACCATACCATTACCATACCATTACCATACCATTACCATACCATTACCATACCATTACCATACCATTACCATACCATTACCATACCATTACCATACCATTACCATACCATTACCATACCATTACCATACCATTACCATACCATTACCATACCATTACCATACCATTACCATACCATTACCATACCATTACCATACCATTACCATACCATTACCATACCATTACCATACCATTACCATACCATTACCATACCATTACCATACCATTACCATACCATTACCATACCATTACCATACCATTACCATACCATTACCATACCATTACCATACCATTACCATACCATTACCATACCATTACCATACCATTACCATACCATTACCATACCATTACCATACCATTACCATACCATTACCATACCATTACCATACCATTACCATACCATTACCATACCATTACCATACCATTACCATACCATTACCATACCATTACCATACCATTACCATACCATTACCATACCATTACCATACCATTACCATACCATTACCATACCATTACCATACCATTACCATACCATTACCATACCATTACCATACCATTACCATACCATTACCATACCATTACCATACCATTACCATACCATTACCATACCATTACCATACCATTACCATACCATTACCATACCATTACCATACCATTACCATACCATTACCATACCATTACCATACCATTACCATACCATTACCATACCATTACCATACCATTACCATACCATTACCATACCATTACCATACCATTACCATACCATTACCATACCATTACCATACCATTACCATACCATTACCATACCATTACCATACCATTACCATACCATTACCATACCATTACCATACCATTACCATACCATTACCATACCATTACCATACCATTACCATACCATTACCATACCATTACCATACCATTACCATACCATTACCATACCATTACCATACCATTACCATACCATTACCATACATTACCATACCATTACCATACCATTACCATACCATTACCATACCATTACCATACCATTACCATACCATACCATACCATTACCATACCATTACCATACCATTACCATACCATTACCATACCATTACCATACCATTACCATACCATTACCATACCATTACCATACCATTACCATACCATTACCATACCATTACCATACACCATACCATTACCATACCATTACCATACCATTACCATACCATTACCATACCATTACCATACCATTACCATACCATTACCATACCATTACCATACCATTACCATACCATTACCATACCATTACCATACCATTACCATACCATTACCATACCATTACCATACCATTACCATACCATTACCATACCATTACCATACCATTACCATACCATTACCATACCATTACCATACCATTACCATACCATTACCATACCATTACCATACATTACCATACCATTACCATACCATTACCATACCATTACCATACCATTACCATACCATTACCATACCATTACCATACCATTACCATACCATTACCATACCATTACCATACCATTACCATACCATTACCATACCATTACCATACCATTACCATACCATTACCATTACCATTACCATACCATTACCATACCATTACCATACCATTACCATACCATTACCATACCATTACCATACCATTACCATACCATTACCATACCATTACCATACCATTACCATACCATTACCATACCATTACCATACCATTACCATACCATTACCATACCATTACCATACCATTACCATACCATTACCATACCATTACCATACCATTACCATACCATTACCATACCATTACCATACCATTCAACCATTACCATACCATTACCATACCATTACCATACCATTACCATACCATTACCATACCATTACCATACCATTACCATACCATTACCATACCATTACCATACCATTACCATACCATTACCATACCATTACCATACCATTACCATACCATTACCATACCATTACCATACCATTACCATACCATTACCATACCATTACCATACCATTACCATACCATTACCATACCATTACCATACCATTACCATACATTACCATACCATTACCATACCATTACCATACCATTACCATACCATTACCATACCATTACCATACCATTACCATACCATTACCATACCATTACCATACCATTACCATACCATTACCATTACCATACCATTACCATACCATTACCATACCATTACCATACCATTACCATACCATTACCATACCATTACCATACCATTACCATACCATTACCATACCATTACCATACCATTACCATACCATTACCATACCATTACCATACCATTACCATACCATTACCATACCATTACCATACCATTACCATACCATTACCATACCATTACCATACCATTGCCATACCATTACCATACCATTACCATAACCATTACCATACCATTACCATACCATTACCATCCATTACCATACCATTACCATACCATTACCATACCATTACCATACCATTACCATACCATTACCATCCCATTACCATCCATTACCATACCATTACCATACCATTACCATACCATTACCATACCATTACCATACCATTACCATACCATTACCATACCATTACCATACCATTACCATACCATTACCATACCATTACCATACCATTACCATACCATTACCATACCATTACCATACCATTACCATACCATTACCATACCATTACCATACCATTACCATACCATTACCATACCATTACCATACCATTACCATACCATTACCATACCATTACCATACCATTACCATACCATTACCATACCATTACCATACCATTACCATACCATTACCATACCATTACCATACCATTACCATACCATTACCATACCATTACCATACCATTACCATACCATTACCATACCATTACCATACCATTACCATACCATTACCATACCATTACCATACCATTACCATACCATTACCATACCATTACCATACCATTACCATACCATTACCATACCATTACCATACCATTACCATACCATTACCATACCATTACCATACCATTACCATACCATTACCATACCATTACCATACCATTACCATACCATTACCATACCATTACCATACCATTACCATACCATTACCATACCATTACCATACCATTACCATACCATTACCATACCATTACCATACCATTACCATACCATTACCATACCATTACCATACCATTACCATACCATTACCATACCATTACCATACCATTACCATACCATTACCATACCATTACCATACCATTACCATACCATTACCATACCATTACCATACCATTACCATACCATTACCATACCATTACCATACCATTACCATACCATTACCATACCATTACCATACCATTACCATACCATTACCATACCCATTACCACATTACCATTACCCCAACCCAAACCCCCAGTACCATTTCCATACCATTTACCATACCATTACCATACCATTACCATTTACATTACCATGTACAGACCAGTACCACTGTCGCCCATTACCATACCATTACCATACCATTACCATACCATTACCATACCATTACCATACCATTACCATACCATTACCATACCATTACCATACCATTACCATACCATTACCATACCATTACCATACCATTACCATACCATTACCATACCATTACCATACCATTACCATACCATTACCATACCATTACCATACCATTACCATACCATTACCATACCATTACCATACCATTACCATACCATTACCATACCATTACCATACCATTACCATACCATTACCATACCATTACCATACCATTACCATACCATTACCATACCATTACCATACCATTACCATACCATTACCATACCATTACCATACCATTACCATACCATTACCATACCATTACCATACCATTACCATACCATTACCATACCATTACCATACCATTACCATACCATTACCATACCATTACCATACCATTACCATACCATTACCATACCATTACCATACCATTACCATACCATTACCATACCATTACCATACCATTACCATACCATTACCATACCATTACCATACCATTACCATACCATTACCATACCATTACCATACCATTACCATACCATTACCATACCATTACCATACCATTACCATACCATTACCATACCATTACCATACCATTACCATACCATTACCATACCATTACCATACCATTACCATACCATTACCATACCATTACCATACCATTACCATACCATTACCATACCATTACCATACCATTACCATACCATTACCATACCATTACCATACCATTACCATACCATTACCATACCATTACCATACCATTACCATACCATTACCATACCATTACCATACCATTACCATACCATTACCATACCATTACCATACCATTACCATACCATTACCATACCATTACCATACCATTACCATACCATTACCATACCATTACCATACCATTACCATACCATTACCATACCATTACCATACCATTACCATACCATTACCATACCATTACCATACCATTACCATACCATTACCATACCATTACCATACCATTACCATACCATTACCATACCATTACCATACCATTACCATACCATTACCATACCATTACCATACCATTACCATACCATTACCATACCATTACTATACCATTACCATACCATTACCATACCATTACCATACCATTACCATACCATTACCATACCATTACCATACCATTACCATACCATTACCATACCATTACCATACCATTACCATACCATTACCATACCATTACCATACCATTACCATACCATTACCATACCATTACCATACCATTACCATACCATTACCATACCATTACCATACCATTACCATACCATTACCATACCATTACCATACCATTACCATACCATTACCATACCATTACCATACCATTACCATACCATTACCATACCATTACCATACCATTACCATACCATTACCATACCATTACCATACCATTACCATACCATTACCATACCATTACCATACCATTACCATACCATTACCATACCATTACCATACCATTACCATACCATTACCATACCATTACCATACCATTACCATACCATTACCATACCATTACCATACCATTACCATACCATTACCATACCATTACCATACCATTACCATACCATTACCATACCATTACCATACCATTACCATACCATTACCATACCATTACCATACCATTACCATACCATTACCATACCATTACCATACCATTACCATACCATTACCATACCATTACCATACCATTACCATACCATTACCATACCATTACCATACCATTACCATACCATTACCATACCATTACCATACCATTACCATACCATTACCATACCATTACCATACCATTACCATACCATTACCATACCATTACCATACATTATATATTCAAGCAAATCTCAACTCAAAATGAATCACATCTACAAGCTTTTTTCCAAGAATCTTAAAAATGTATGTGAAGTGTGATAAATCTTTATCTTAATGCCGACACCAGCTTACACATTTCTTGTTATATAGCTGCCTACAGAAATAAAATTCAAGGAATGTCTAAATGAAGCTCAGCCAAACGAATAACAATGCAACACTTAATAAAAGAGAATATTGTACAAAAAAAATAAAAACAAGCAATAAAAGAGAGTTTAAAGAAAATCATGTTAATTCTACAGAAATTTACAAAAACTCAGAAACTGCACCCTTCCCCACTGTAACGAAGTACAATAGAGTGAGCAAGTTTAATAAAACTTAAAGGCAGGCAGGTCTATCGTACAGCTGGTTGAAGCTTATTCGGTGGCTGGTTGGAAAAGTGGTGGTCGACGCAAAGCGGATGATTGTTGTATGACAGGGATTTTCTTAAAGTATTTCTCGAATGTAAAAATAAGTAAAGTACTTATACATATATACACTTTATCTCAGCGTACCGCTCTAAAGCATGGCGGTCATCGCGAAAGTGCAATTAACACAAATTTGCCAACGAACGTCGTGACGTTGAACTGGCAGAGAACAATTAAGTTAGGTAGCTAACCGGTTATATAAAAATGTTCTCACAAATATACTAAAAACCTTTACAGGGTGGTCAAGGTAGAGATTTTTAATCTACATATATAAAATTGTGATAGTACAAAACTGTAAATTTATTTTTCCCCGCTAGATGGCAATGGGTCGCCATATTTGCAAATCCGTTTTTATGGTCCGATTCCCTTGGTTTTTGGTATGTATGTTTCATACGCAGTCAAAAACTCAGTTACTAAAAAGAACCCCACTATGTGGCGCTGGAGTCGAGATATTCGGACAAAACTGTGTATATAGTCCGAGCTTGTAAGTTTCACAGACAAAGTCGAACGAATCGTCTCTTCGAAACGTTTCTTCTAGCACCCTGATTTTAATTAGAATTCGAAACTTCTAGGTCAACCAGACGAAAGTATGCGAACTTTGGAAATTTCGCAAAGTAAAACAAAAACTTTGGCAGCAATTTAATATACTATAAGTAAATACCTACAACGCTACGTGAACCACCCTGTTTTAAGGAGTACAAAGATTGTTGTTTCCAAGCTTAAGATTGTAGTAAAGTCATAAGTAGAGCGAGCTGGAAAAAATTTAAGTACTTTTGTTAAGAGAAAAAGTAGAGCTATAAAAAAATAAAAAATAAAAATTGCCTGAAAAATGTGCTAGCACTTGAAAAAGTGTTACTTGAAATGTATTTGCGAGAAAAAATTTGAAAAATAGGTTAAAGAAAGATATTTTTACTTCTACGTTTAAATTATTAGCTAGCATTCAGGTCGCAATGGAGGAAGATTCTAGCGAAACTCAGCATTATCAAAGATTTGGCCTATCAGTAGTTAGTAACAAAATTATTAAGAAATGGTCCCCAACAAGGTCCCTACATGTCCCTGAATAGAACCAAGAAGTAACTCAAAAAGATTTTTTAAGTTAACTTCTTAGGCGGCGATGTGATGTTTTTATTGAGTCTGAAATTTGAATAGGAAAAAAGGGGACGGAAGTACGCAACGGAAATGAAAAAAGGGGCCGAATATAAAAACTTTTAGTGTCTATATCACCATTTGGATTAAATTTGGCATAAAGATATTAATCATTCTTATAATACATTATTTCGAGAATGTTTGTCCGCAGAATGAATTTGTTTGCCAAATTAGACGAATTTAATTTAATTTGACCTAATTTGGTGATCTAATTCAATCTGCGAATGAACGGTCTCGAAAAAACTTGGACAAAAGTGACGCATTTGGTGCAGTGTAAATGTAGCTTAAGACTCTATACTTGCGTGTTGCCACTTCGGGCGGTTGCCACCTATCTAAATTTTTTTTAAATATTGAAAAAGAAGTGTTAAAATGGGTATCAAATGAAAGGTTTTATCCGGCCGTATACCAACGAAAGAATCACTCTTGCCAACAAGTGTTACTTTGGACTAAGTAGGCAATTGATAAATAAAGTGCTTTCTCGACAAACAAAGGTTACGCTCTATAAGTCTCTCATCATACGTCGTGTGTCGTGATGTACGGCTCGGAATCATGGACAGTGTCAAGAGAAGATGAAATGGCCTTTGGGCTATTTGAGAGAAAAGTTCTCGGGAAGAGTTATGGTCCTTCCCGTGATGCCAACGGTCAGAATCGAAGGAAATTTAACGATGAGCTGATCATATAGATAGTTTGTTTCATTTTGCACTTTTTATTTTCCACTTTGGGGGTTCACAGGGTTTCCACGTATGTACATATCTCAATATGTTTTTAATATTGATCAAGATATTCCAATAAGAGTATCAAATGGAAGGTATTTTCGGCGGTATACCAACGAAGATATTTTCAGACATTATCATTATTTCCCGTCCCTGATTTCGACACAGCATTTAAAGGCATTCAATTTCATATGACTTAAGTCATTTCCAAAAAGCATGAATCACAATTATTTACATGTACTAACATTTTGAATATAATGAGCGCTTAAAAAAAATATATAAAAAAATAATTTTGTACTAAGAAACTTTCAAATTGAGTTCATATAACGAAAGCAGCGCGCGCTGTGTGCCGCGCATTTGAACCCAAACGCGTGTCAATTGCATTTTTTTTAACGTTCTGTAATTCCACTAGTTACACATTCAATAAGTCATTTGAACAAGTTATCAGTTAGTCATTCCCTCATTACTCTGCTATAAGTTCCGATATAGTCAACTCACAAGCGCCGAGTGCAGAGTCAAAGTTTCTTTCTTATTGCTGTTGTGCTAAAATAGCTTTAATTGTTGTGCGCGCTCAGCAAAACAAATCAATAATGTGGAGTGAAAGGGTGAAGCGCGGTGGGCGTTCAAGAAATGCGAAGTTATATTTATTTAGAACGAAGTTCAGCGCTATAGCTAGAAGGCATTCAAAAAGTTCTATCTTGACGTAACACACATAGCGAATGTTTAAACGCGCGTTCTTGTCTTTTCATTGACGCGCACGGTTTTTGCGTTTTTCACCGCGTGCCCAGTCATCGCATTTGGCGCGCTCCAGTAAACGTTCGTTTTATTTCTCTTTGCGCTAATCATATCATATCAGTGAACTCAAAATAAATAAGAACAACAACAACAATTAGTAATGTTGTGGAAAGAGCAACGAATCACATACAAATATGCAGTGTAAACAGTAGCGCACAACAACAAAACCCCACATACCCCAGCATATGATAACCGCAAGAAAAAATGAAAATATTTAACGCGCTGACATTCAACGAGCTGCGCCTGCCACTCTCGCGAATATTTCTGACGCAACAACGTCAGCCGCGCGCACAATATGTTCAACGCTTAACCTTTGCTTTTCTCATATGATATTCATAATAGACGTCGCTTTTATTGATATAGCTCTGATCGCAACCGCTTGAAAGCCGGGCAGCCGGCGCGCAATCAAAACCATAGCAGCACGCCGCAAACACTTCTTCTCTTCGTATCATTCGCAACAGCAGCGCTATAGAGTTATTATCGCGTTGCGCTCAAAGCGTTCAGTACATTTATCGAGCGTGTTCTTCAGTTTCAAGTATCAGCTGTAAGCAACAACAACAACATACTATTTTTTAAATTGGAAATTCTAGCAAAAATTACTCATTTGTAGCTATCATATAGCAGCGCGCGCTTATCACGTCAGCCTTACTCGAGCTTAGACAACGCGCGTTAATTAATCGTAGCGTCGCGCCGCGCCGTAAGCCTGACTACGAAAGCAGGTTATAAGCGCAATAGGTCAGATGAGGGCGCGCGCGCGATGAAAAGTTGAAGAGAAAGAAGAAGCTTTAAGTGAATAATCACTTCAAGGTAGTCTATGTACATAAGCTCCAGCAGCCAGCGCGTATCGCGGATTGCGAATTGTTGTTAAGTGGAGCGTTTGCTGTGATCGCGCGAACGTGCTGAATCACAAAGCAGCGGTGTTGTTGTGACTGACGTGCACGATAGTTGTGCTAAATATAGTTTAAGATTGTGATATAGAAATTGCGATTTATTGAAAGTGAATTTGATTAAAATGGTTGGAGAAAACTAAATAAATGTTCGTGCACAAAATTGGAAAAGAAGTGTAAAACCATCAAAAATGCAACCAAGAAAAAGCTCAGAGAAGTTTTTATAAATATTTTTGAAAACAATGAATCTGCAGAAATTTAGCTAAGTCAGCTGATTCATGCTGATGATGAGCAAGTTCATTACGCGCTAATCACTTGCTGCTAAACCGACTAAAATATCACTTATGAATACACATATTCTAAAAAAAATTGTAAATATGCTTGCGTATGTGTTCGACGTACTTAATAATTGTATTAGGTCAGGTGTGACATAAATGCAATAATAACAACAACAATACTTGGTATATGGGCGACAGCTTCGTCATAACAACAAAAACTAACTGATGGTAGTACAAAAACATTTTTTCCCCTACCAAAACCACCAGTCACTTATCAGCAATGCAAACATTCATGTTCAAATGAACCAGAGCTGGGCTAAATTCATACTAGCAGATGCCCGGGAAGAATGGAAGAGGACGGATCGGAGTCCCGCTACTCATGGCAGCACTTCCATTTATACCGACGGCTCGAAGTTAGAAGGCAGAGTTGGAGGAGGGGTTTATTCAAGGGATCTGAACCTTGAACTCTCCTTCAGACTACCTGATCACTGCAGTATCTTCCAGGCTGAAGTCTCAGCAATCATGGACGCCGCGGCTTGGATAGGTCAACATACTGTCGGACAGGATATTGTTATTCCCAGCGACAGCCAAGCGGCCTTCAAATTCTTCTTAGGTCTTACTCGTTCAACTCTGAACTGACGCTCAGCCAACAGAACTGCGTGAACCTCACATGGGTCCCGCGACATAGGGAAATTGTGGGGCAGACGACATGCAACCTAATGTTGACAGAGTACACACTCCACCAAGCGAACGAAAGATGGCTGCAATCTCGAGGGTGCCGGACATCCAAACAAACCTGGCCGAAATAGGAACATAAAAGATCAAGACACATTTATGCCCTAAGGAGAAGAGAAATCTCCATATTAATAGGTGTATTAACTGGACACTGCCTAATTGGTAGGCACGCAGAAAGACTAGGTGTGCCCTACCGGCTTTAAGTGGCGCGATAATGCGCTTTTAGGGAGTTCCCTTCCTGGTTACGGAGCTGGATACAAAGAACGTGATGGCCTTCATCAAGTCATCTAAATGGTTCGAGGAAGAGTAACGGTGTCGGTTTAGGAGCGTCAGTCCCGGGATTCTGCTATGTGGAGAATCGCGATAATACAGGGATTTTCCATATGGCAGGGTCCCGGAACTGACTTACCTAGTGTTCGTGGTATCACGACGGGCCTTTCAAAACTGGCCTAGGTGGGCCTTTGCGGTGATGCTGGTTAAGGGAAAAGATACCTCTTTTTAGAGAAAAAAGAAGTCTGTGACCGAAGGGCGTGAGTGTAAAGGTGTTTATCCGAAAATTGTAATAAAAGATCCAGGAATCCAAAAGAAGGTGTCATGACCGATGGTAGCAGATGTCTCGAACTTAGTAAAGTTTTGGAGGAAAAACCTCTCCTCATTGCATTAATTTCAAGGAGAAGACAGAACCCGACAATGAAAAAATACTTCAGAGGGTCAGAAGCTTAGAATATACTCAGGTTATGACGTGCAACTTGATGGTTGATCTGCGAATGCGTTGGCTTTAACCGGCCATGGCAAACTTTCTTCTTCCTTACTGGAGGCAGGGGTCAGATGGCCTAGATAGTTCCACTGATCATACCAAATGACTCCTGCGAAAATGCGCATGTGCCGCAATTGAGTAACAGAGTATATCGGGGTCATATCCGACAAAAACTGTCACTTTCTAACATACTCTTCAAGACCTTCGGGGAGTGTGTATGGGCGGTGTCGGAATAAGATGGAATGGCCCTAGGAGTATTCTATAGCACCCATATATTAGCGTAGTACAGCCAAGCTGAATCTAAAGGTTTCGATGTCTGGGTAATTTTTTGCTATCGACACCGTAATTCACTGGCAGAGGAAGGCGCGGCTAATATGCTGTGGTACCTGTTCGGATATAATTGGTCTCTCCATAGGACATTCTAAAAATAAGTGTTACCAGTTCAGCCCATACAAAGGGACCTGAACTGGCATCAGTCGCAACCTCCTTTGCCAGTTACAGTACAAAACCCTATAATCAAAGATTTTTCGCTGCTACTGCTGCTATCATCTATCAATTTCTTCTTCCGTATCTGGGAGGCAATCAACGATTCGCCAACCTGGGCCCTTTATGGAATTCAGGCTTCCCCAAGGGATGATCACGAGCTTCTTCTTATTAAAACTGTGAAATAGAGTGGGAAATCGACCGTTATGAGATTTTATGGAACCATAAAAAAACTTCATCCTACTTGCATGACGGGTAGTTTTTTTTTAACTCGAAGTTGATTTGAAAATGTATCAAAAATGTATGAGTTTTACCCTTTATAAAAACTTTACACTGAATTGAAAAAATAACTTGCCGTTCTTCAAGTAGGGCCCCAACGTCTTTAATTCAATAACATGAATCCACAATATTTTTCAAGTAATGTGTGATGCGTATGTGATATTGAATAAGCGGTTTTTTACTTTTAGCGACGACACGTAAATGTATTTCATTACATATATTACCGGCTATGTGGTAATATTTTAGCAAGCAAAAATAGCAAATGCTTCTAATTAGAATATTAATTGTGTTCAGAGTACAGCGAAACTTAATTCCACATCCGTAAGAAATCCAAATATACATACGTTCATATGTGTATGTAAGAAGATACTATAACGCAGTTTAAGTTTATTCAATGCAAATTAATACAGCAATTTTGAGAATAGCGATTTTCTTAATAAATCTCACTTTCGAATGCATATCGCCTGTCGACACTGAAGCCATTCAAAATGTTATACTTGCGAAATGATCTTCTCGGCCATGGGCGTTCCCAGCTCTTCACAAAAGTTCACAAAGGGGGGAGCCATTAATATATTTCCTAAGTAGCCATAATTTTTCATTCAGTTTCATTCGGTAAGGTTAGGGCTACGGCCTCCCTAACCTCCCCAACCCCTGCGTATGCCTTGTTCTAGGCTGAATTTATTTTTCGCGATAGCTTACGCCAAAAGCGACTATGACACTCTGTTAACCGTGTGCGAATCAACGAAAAGCTACAGCGATCAAGCTACATTGCTTCAAGGTGTTTCACCATATGTGGATTCCAATAGCAATATACCGGCCAAATATTGAGCCGATCAGACGATACTGTGAGCAATTTTGAAATAATATGGGCTTATTTAGCTTAATTATATGCGGAGCTCCTACTAGGTCTTATCGGGAAATATGTGGTTGCTGGTAAATCCTTTGAGCAGGCTTTTCCCTTGGCCTCTTACATACTTTCACCGCATATTGCGCTCTAGCCCTCAAAGAAGCGTTCATAATTCCCGAAGTAAATAGTACATTTTCTACACCATGTAAATTGAAATTCTATATCGATGGCTGAATGGAAGAGCAAATTTTTTTAATAACACGCTGTATCAGATATTGTTTGAATAATCCCCTATCTTAATGTAAATTCAATACACTCTCAGCAGAGATAGGATATTGTAAAAAGAATCTTAGATTGGGTGTTCTTGAACAATATTCTGAGTAGCGTATCTCCCACTCAACCTTGAAATAATACTTCTACCTATTTCAAGCAGTCACGTTAAAAGAAATTACAGTTATTTGAGAACCATAAGAAACTTTACACTACAGCGAAGTAACTCAAAAGTATAAAAGTAATTTATCGCTAAAAAGATAAGAATATGAAAAAAGTAAACAAACAATAACAAAAATTAACAAATAATTATATATTACTGTAGATAAAAAGTGTTATCAAGAAATATTTGAACAAAAGCGAAAGAGAACCACAAAACTCCCATTAAATGTCCTAAGTATGTAAAATATCTTAAAAAATTCTCAGCTGAGAGACAAATATTCGAAAAAGTTTCAAACGCAGTCCTAAACCCAATATCAACAATGAGGATAAATATTAGTTACACAACAACAAATAATTTATGGTAAAATACGCTCAGTGATAGCAAACAAAAGCAACAGCAACAATAACAACACCAAAGTTACCTACATATTTAATTAACAACTAACGCTGCTGCAGCTACCAAAAAACAACAACAACAATGGTTAAAGACAGACTGCCTGAGCTGCTACAGGTGAGTTTCATTCACAATACAGTTATCCGCCCACCTCCTCCCACCCACACACAGCCAAAAATGTTATCTATAGTTTGTAAAGGTATTAGTTGAGAGTTGCGAGCGAATGTTGAAGATAACAGCCGTAGGAGGATGTACGTAAGTACGTACAGTTCTTATCATAATTATAAGACATTCATAAAGTTGTATACATCTTGCAATGTATGTAACAAAATTGTAATAGGGCGGAGGTTTTAGCGCGGAAAAAATACATTTTTATTAGTATCTAATTTATACATTTTAGCGATGCAGTCATATAAAGAAATGTTAAAATATGAACAATTTATTACTGTT
The DNA here is from genome assembly GCA_964058755.1 of Campiglossa producta. NCBI lineage: Eukaryota > Metazoa > Arthropoda > Insecta > Diptera > Tephritidae > Campiglossa > Campiglossa producta. The sequence goes on along the minus strand of CAXKVI010000006.1, from coordinate 28,450,839 downwards.
CTTGTGTGTCACGGGAGATTACTACTTTTCATGAAGTTGAATTTTTTTTTTTTCACAAAATAATGGTATCAACAGCCGGAATAATTTAATTCAAAAAAACTATCAAGAATATTTTCAAAGTTTAGCTATATAATTTTCATATATGTAACTACTTTTAAAACTGTGGTCTTAATAGCGATTTTCTACGAAAATATAGAACTTCCTTGACTAATTTGGTCCTTTTTGTACCCTTGATTTAATGACGAAAGGTCTGTTAAAATTTTCATAAACGCCATGTCGTATACGTAACATTTTTTTGTTAACGAATGTGTAGACATTGAGAAACAAATAATTAAGGACTGAAACCGAAACCGTTTCAAAAGTCGGAACCAGTTCCAAACGGTATTGCATTTGTTTAATGTCTCACTATTTTTAGTGGGCATGTACATAGGAATCGGAAAATTCCAGGCTTGCCTCAGAGAGCACCACTTATGTTAATGTTTTTAACGATTTGCATATTTCATTAAGATTCCATTCTAATAGTTTTCTAATAGAAAAAGTAGAATTAAATTTAAGAATTTCAGAAATTTTATCCAATCAAGGGCGCAGGAAAAAGTTATGAAACTTCAGACCTATTTTGAAGCTACATATATGTACATATGTATATGTACTTGAGTTTTCTAGTAGTAAAATTTATTGTGTTTGTTTTTTGATTTGGAAACCGAAACCGGAACGAACCCGAAACCTGAAAATTATTTTCACGCCTTGCAAATAATTGTTACTGCAATACTACCTATTGGAATTCTTTCAAAGGAAGCTGAAGAAGCACGAAATAATGATTACAGAAAGTACAGGGTTATGCTTTCTACACGGTTAAAAATTGTAGCCTAAATTAAAATTTTTTTTTTTTGGACTGCATATATGACCAAACCAAATTTGGTTTCAAATTTAAACTAGACCAGTTTTCGAAAAAATTGGTTAAATGAAGCGGGTTTCAATTTCAAACTACATAGAAATGTTTTAACAGTTTTTGAATGAAAAAATAATACTTTGTCCGTTGGCTAGGACTCGAATTAAGACTCCCCGCATCATGACCGTCTGCTCTACCCCTGAGCTGCATCGCACACATAAAAGTTGTGGGCAGTATTCAAACTTGCATAGGCTTTCAAAAATAGAAATAGAATTCTAGACCGACAAAGTTTTAATTTTAAACCGAAAACTTTTAATTTTCAAACCAAAAGCTTCAATTTTAAACCGAAAAGTTTTAATTTTCAAACCAAAAAGTTTCAATTTTAAACCGAAAACTTTAAATTTTCAAACCAAAAAGTTTCAATTTTAAACCGAAAAATTTTAAGAATAAAATAAAATTAAAAGAAGTAAGGAAGTCTAAGTTCGAGTGACGCGAATATTAAATACCCAGCGCCAATTTTCAGAACGGGATAACAATGATATAGGCCCTAGGAGGATTTACCTTAAGTTTTTACTATCTTAGCCATTTCCGTTACCGAATTATGTCAATTTATGTGATTTTTCGATATTTTCGATATCGAAAGTGGGCGTGGTTGGAGAGCGATTTTTTTCAGTTTCATCAGGTATACTCCTAACGATACTAGTATGCTTTGTGCCAAATTCCATCGTTCTATCGTAATCTGTTTAAGAGTTACGACCAGTGAAATTTTCAAAAATGCCTCCCTTAAAAGTGGGCGGTGCCACGCCCACTCTAAAAAATTTATGGAAAATCATAAGATAATGACCAGGGGGATTCACCTATAAAATGATATCAGTTTAGCCATTTCAGCTGCCAAGATATGTCAATTTGTGTGATTTTCGAAATTTTCGATATATTCGATATATTTCGGTAGATAGCCAGAAAATAACCTGTGTAGAAAATTTCGTGCAAATATCTCAATTTTTACTCAAGTTATCGTGTACACAGACGGACAGACGAACGGACATGCCTTAAACAACTCCTCTTTCCAACCTAAGAACTTTCATATATGGAACTCTATATCTATCTCGATTATTTTGTGCCGTTACGTACTACCGCTATGTGAACAAAATTAATATACCCTTGTACTGGTACTAGTACGCTGGGTATACAAAATGTGGCACTTGGCAGCATTCGAACGAAAGCGCTCAGGAGTCACAGCCGACTGCTCTACCGCTCAGCATGCCGCATATCAATTTTTTGTGGACAAAACTCAATAACTTTCAAACAAACAAAAAAAGGTTAGAAAAAAATTTAATTCTTTTTAAACTTTTGGAAGGTTTCAGATATTCCAAAAAAAAAAGTTTAAAAAATCGCTTAAAATTTAGACTTTAGGCTCATTTTTTTAACCGTGTAGGCAAATTTTACCAATACAGGATTTTCAACGATGTACTAACTTCGTTCGGAGTCGGCAAAAAATTGTAGTTATTGGAAAAAGTTTAAAAGCAGAACACCACAAGTTGGAAGAGAAGCTCGGCACAAACGAGGTTATAATAATAAACTGTTGGTTTATCGACGCCATAAGTTTTTCTCACATACTTGGAGCGGATTCCTCGACTGCCTGTTAACGTCAAAGTTCACTGTCAATTCACTGTCAGTTTAACAGCCAGTTCATTTGCTCTTTATTTAACAGGAGGATGAACTGCCCGATAACATTTAAAGTGAGCGTTAAGATGACGGCTAGTTGAGAAATCCGCCCTTAGTGGCTTATAATTATGATCCGCACTGTATCTGTGTATGTGTTCTAGCTAGCGTGTGTGTGTGTGTGAGGGTGTTCTAAAGCTGCGGGTGTACATTTAATTAGTCGCTTATAGGAGGTGTGTGCTCAATATGCCAAAACACAGGAAGGGTGGCAGCGCGTGTTAAACTAACAAAAAAAAATTAAAAAAAAAAAACTAAAATGAGCTATGAGAGTACGACGCCAATCAGTAAAACACACACTTTGTACTCGCTATTGCTAAAAATTATGGTTAACAGCAGTATGAGG